>OX375872.1:72073155-72673155 GCA_947359465.1 Metellina segmentata | reverse complement strand
TCAGAACTGTATGGACGAGATATGTCGTTGAAACCACTTGAAGGATTAATGACGAACTTGAACATAACTGGATTTGTGAAGTCGAACCAATAACACCAGTGAAAGCTTCCTTCACCTGGGATTAAGGCATTCATCTTCGATATATATATTAAATGTATCCTTACAAATACCTAAAATAAGCTTAAAAAGGTCCTAACTTTTCTTTTGCTAAAAGAGTGGGAGAACCCTAAGTTTTGTTGTATAAAACGATTCGTTCTCAAAATAAATCGAAGAAAGTAAACATTTATTCAATACGTATTTATATAATTTATTATAAAAACTATTCACTCTCTCTCTCTCTCTCTCGCTGTTAAAATATATTATTCAATTCAATTTCGAGCCGTGGGAAACGAATGGGTTACAATTTAGTTGAGTGCTTTTAATTCTGCTGAATGCTAATAATACTAAATGCCTTTTTAATGATAATGTTAAAAGCAGCTTGATCAGAAATGAGCGCCATTGACTCTGGCATCACGGTGCCAAATCGTCCTCGAAGCTCAAATGCAGAATCGCTGCACGAAATTATATGAAACACGTTTTTCGGAACGATTCGCAATAACGAAGAGAGCTGCTAATGATTTTATTAATCAAATGTACTCATCGCACAGCAAAAACGCTGCAGCAATGAGTTGAGAACGCAGCAACTGAAAACAAAAATAGACCCGCGAACTTTTTTCTTTCATACAACCCACCTGTTTTTATGCAGGTAGGGGGCCGGTGCTAATTAGAGATACGACTAATTAAACTTAATTGCGAGTTTTGTGTTGTATCTTGTAACGGATTCGAGATTTTTTTTATATGGATCTTGAGAAGCTGAACACGGAATGGAAGATTTAATTGATTACTTAGTTTCGTTTATGTTTGATGTAATGAGTGGCTATCGTTCCTAGTTCGGGTCTAGTTGTAGGTGACGCAGGTCGGTTCCTTGGGCGTATTTCTCCCTTCTGTGTTAGTGAAACTTTCCCTTGCGTGTTTATGTCCATTATTTGACGTTGTCTGTGTTGTGTTTGGCGCAGCTTGGTCAAATGTTGTCCTTGCTCCATAAATCCTAATTAACCTTTACCTAGTGTGGATCACGAGAGATTCACTAAACAGTCATCTAGACAAGGTTTGTTGTGTCTTTTGACGCAATGATCACATTTGGCCAAACTACACCAACATCTAGACAAGAAGTATGTTCTCGTTTATTCTAAGTTTGAAAGTTGATCGGTTGCATTGACTTTTATGGCGCCAAACACAAGACAGACAACATCAAGTAATGAACATAAACAAACAATAAAGGTTATATTGACAGAAGAGAGAATTACATCCTGGGAAGAATCGAACCTGCGCCGCCTAAAATTCACAGGTTACTAGTGCAGTGGATAAACTCAGTGAGCCACGGCGGCCCTTCTAAGTTTGGGTATTTCCATAGTCTAAAGGTTAAGGAAAAATTTTTCCAAGGGACGCCAATTTTGATGTTTTGGCACCACCCCATGGCAACCATAACAAAAAACCCATCTGGTTTTGCGGTTGCTAGATTGTCATGAAAACCTTATGAAGAAAGTCTAGTTTTTAGTTTTAAATATCTTGGCAAGATCTTCAATGTCTGTTTCATTTCAAATCAACGCACTATTTCAGCCGATTCATTTATATCTGAGCAACTATTATTACCACTAAGATTTAAGAGATGACATTTTTACTATTATATTTAAGAATTTATGCCACTATTTCACAAGTGCTTTGACTATGGCAGCCCTATAAATACAGTGTCTCTACCAAATTGAAGCCCTTAGTTTCGTTTAAAAAAATATGCCTTGTAAAAGAAAACAAGATAAATATAGATGTGAAATTTTCTGATAGTTCATGAGTCAAATTAAAAATTAATTTTCTAAAAGAGGCTTTTCACAAGTTTTTGTTTAGTTCATCAGATTTTAATAGAGAATGGTTTTCTAATAAATGTTTCAAACATTGAAAATCTCCTTTTCACTTTTACTGAAATCGCGGGACCACACTTTAAATAAGCTAATTCACTTTTTTCCGTCTTCTGAAATTTTGCGAAGAAAGTTTCTCCCTTAACTCAAAAACACCATTTTTCCTTGAAAGCACAAATGATACAATATAATGATTAAAAAATTACTAAAAGTCTTAAAATTATCCAAAAACGTGGAAACATGCCTTGTTACGGGAAAAAATCGAAACATGCTGGGACACTAACAGGACACTTATATGAGCTAAGTTTAGGGGTTTTGTGACGCAAAGGCCATATTTGACCAAGCTGCACAAAACACAAGACAACTCAAATAAAATTTTGAAAGGGAAAAAAAGACATCAGGGAACAGATTAGTGGGATGTAAGTAGAAAAGATTGCTTGGGGCATCCCGAGAGCGCGCCCCCGTGTTTACGAAAGACAGTAGGCCCCCATATGATAAGAAAAGATCACTAGATTATCTCGGAATTCAGCATGAGAGAAGAAAAGGAAACTTTGCGCTATATTTCGAAATAAGGTGTTTCTACCTTTTTACTTGAAAGATTGTGTAAGAGATATTGAATTACTCTATTCCATTTCCTTACTGTCACTCTATTAAAAGTAAAACGGTATACGTATTTCTCCTTTTCTCTATGTTCTACAATTTCTTTGAACAAAATTGTAAAAATATGTGTTAGCTAATGATACTGGTAAATGATGATAACAACGTGTGATATATTTGTATTTTATGTTACGTAAATTTTCGTTATTACTTTAACGATGTTTTACAGGCAATTTTTGGTGGTATCATTTAATAATCTCCACAACAATGGTTAATTTAAATATTATAAACCATTTCGATGTGATTGAACAAATACACAAATACGAGGAAAACATTTTTTATTAAAATTTTTCCTCGTCATTTAATTTGTATGCCCTTTTTAGCCATCTGTTTTCCTTTTGTGAAGCTTTCCCATGTGAAAGTTGATTAAACAAGTGAAGTTTATGTTAATTTAAATAATTCAAAGTATTGAAGCGCAGCGCATTGCTATTTTTTATTCCCATTTTGATAAGGTGATAGCATATGTCCCTTTACTAGATTCAATTTCACTCGACGTTATCCTTACTAGTTTCAACAACAGTCAACGTGGAAGAATTTTTATCTTCCTCTGTTTGTTCTCGGAGTGGGCCCTTGTTAGTACCAATGTTCTTGAGCCATGCGATTTTTAGGTGGTCACTAGTGTTTTCTTATACCATGATGCTTTAAGGGGACAGACTAATGTAGTGCACAAGAGTGCCGATATCACTACTGGAGCAATTGTCCGAATTGATTTGGTAAGATGTCAATACGATGGCTTCAGGTGAAATGGCAATAGACCATGTCCTATGAAGAAAATTGTCTATTTCTTGAACCAGCCTACTGATTCCATTTATGCTCTTGGCAACACCTCATGAACTGTCTTGCTTATTTCGCTCTAATCAAATTGATTTTTACTACGTACAAAGTTGTCAAGAGAGGGTACCCTCCTTTAATGACTCCTGAACCAGCTCACCTCTTCATCTGTAGTTGAAGGATTAAGCAATCGATGTTATGCTTTAAGGGAGCAGACTATGATGATATGCCAATTTCACCACAGGAGAAATTGTCCGAATTGATCTGTTAAACTTCTTCCGGTGAGATGGGAATGGACTATGTCCTATGAGAAAAATTGCCTCTTTCCTGAACCAGCCTAGCCTACTGATTCCAGTGATGCTCTTGGCAACACTTTATGAATTGTCTTGCATATTTCCGCCTAATCACATTCATTTTGCCACGTACCAAGTTGCCAACGAGCCGGTACCATCCTATAATGACCTCTAATCTATTATAGTTGATGGACCACACGACCGAGATCTTATTTATACAGTGTTTTTGGTTTGTTGCTCTGAGATTACTTTTTACCACACGAGGCTAATTAGACAGGGTACGGTTTAAAGTGGATTCCAAACCACTACGGAAATTTATGAACATTCGAACCCGGAGCTTGCTGAGCCAATGGCTAGCAGGCCCATCGATGCACATCGTTTTAGCAGTGATGAGGGGTTAAGGAAGATGATTTCCAAACATTGTCACTGTTTGTAAATTTAGGAAAAATAATCTTTAATCGTAGCCTAAATATCCTTACAGAATTAGAGTAGGAATGAAATAAAATAAGATCTTATACATCGTTTAAAATTGAAGATTAAAATACCAATTTAACAGCGAAGGACCTTGAAACTACAAAGAGTAAAATATTAATTGTAGTTAAACTACGCTACGCTCTCTTATTTTATATTTTTCTTAAAGAATGCTGATATTGATTATAATTCTATCTTGGGTATTCAAAGACTTTATTTCTTAAACAGGCGGCTTTAAGAAAATATTCGTTGCCATGTTTTACTTTTTTTAGCAGGAGAATTTACTCCACATTTTTGGGAAGTGAATTCCTTGAAACGAAGCTGTTGTAGCCGCATTTCACTTCAATGGTTCCAAATTTCTTAGAATATGCGTAGAACCCCGGGAGCAGAAAGTGCATAAAACTGCTACTTACGTCGCTAAACTAAGTCCGAGAACAATTTTTCCTTAATTTTATCATAATTTTGGCCGATTTTGTTTTTTAATCATAAGTTACGATGTTCTGCAGTGCAAAGCGCGTTCCTTTCCACACCTTTTTTTTCTTTTCTAGCTACGAAAAAACCACCCTACACCGCCCAAATTACAACAAACACTTTATAATTAACACATCTTCTATGTCAATGACAAAATATTTAACTTCAAAAGTTATCGACAGAATTGCAAATTCTGATAGTATGCCTTGGTTTTAAAAAAATAAGTTAATTAATTTTGATGTTTTATTATAAATATGTAATACATTTTTAGCCGATGATTGTATTTTACGTCTGTTTTCAATTTTGCTTCGAAATTAGGACAAAATGTCTGCAGAACAATTCCAGTTTTTAAAGAACTTTGATGACAGCACGAATAAATTTCTTAGTAAATAAATACCAACTTTACAAAAGTGGTTACACTAATGAGTGAGATAATATGTAAATTTATCGGTAAATATGGAAAACAAATTCTTCGTCAGATTTTTTTATATTTTTTATCACATTGGATCACTGAAAACAATCACTTTTACGTCACCGTATAAATCTCCACTTAAGTCTTAAAACAATCACATTTTATCAGTTGGATACAGTAAAGGAAATATTGCATTTTCTGGACAGAAATTTTATCTTGTTTTCCTGTGTCACTAACCTATCAACATTGGGAATGTCTTTTAAACGTGAACATTCTACTGCCCCCTTAAATCCTTAAGTGTTATATTAATTTCGCTTTTCTGAGTGAATGTCATTTAACCTATTCCTTTCAAGAGATTTATTTGATGCATTCTTGAAAACAATTGTTCACTTAAGTATAAGCTTTTGGTTTCGTGCTCTGTACCTCCAAGGGAAGACAAATCAACATTTTTCTCATTCCTCCTCAACGAAACAATAAGCATGCATACTGCATCATTCGTAAATAAAATTAACTTAAATATACGAATTTCTTTAAAATAAAACTTAACTCAAATGCATTATTTAATTTAAATAAACGTATTACCTAACTTAAATATATTACTTAATTTAAATAAATGTGTATTACCTTAACTTAAATGTATTATTCAATTGAACTAAGCATATTTATAACCTTAACTTAGCTGAATTAAACTTATTTCTTAAAGAAGATGGCCTTGTCTTACATTGCTATGTTGATGTTTCATTTGACGTGTTAGAAAATATAGTAACTATTCGATATATCGCGCTTTTGAGGGGACAAGAAAAAGTAGCGAGGAATGAGAAAAAATGAGCTTATTCAAGAAAGTGCAAATAATTCAAAACGTTTTTATTCAAAAGTATCCAAAACTATTGTAGAATATTTTTATATACCGAATCTCATTTAAAAATTTCCTATCTTTGTTTCGGAGTCCGAGAGCCACCGGGGATCAATGGGTTTGTCCACTGACAACCTGCGAGATGTAGATTCGAAATTTTAGCCCATTTAAAGTAACCATCCCATAAAACCCAATCAACCTGTCGATGTTTGACCGATGACGAACCTTAACCCCCCTAAATCTAACCTAACTTAGTCCTCAACCCCCTACGACATCTAGACGTCTGATGAAATTTCATGTAGTGGTAAAAAACGACCAATAGAAAAGTCGTTGTCTGGTTGAAAAGTGTTGGCGATTGAGGTTGCAGCTCAAGTGTTGGCCTCATCATCTTGACCGCTATTCAAAATTACGAGGTGTTGTCATCGGAACTTTCCCTGTAAGATTGATCCCGACTTTGCCATTAACTCGTTGGTTCCAGTGCGACTTTGATTGAACTACCTATCTACCTACCTGGTTGAAACAGGGATGTTTGAACTCCCAATTCTAAAGAAACAGATTTCTTCGATTAAAATTCATCGAATGACAAGGGAAAATGAGCTATATAGTCTAAGCGATATATCGATGGATTACTGTACTTTGGAAAAAAAGGTTATTTATTTTTATTTTTGCAAAATTCAAGTTGGCGGCAAATCAGTTGACTTTAGGCTGCATGTGGCCCGTGAGTTTCAGATCATTTCGATAGGCGTATCTACTATACTACCTTGTGTCCTTTCCCATCTGACATTCTCGTATCCTTCGACTGATCGATATATGCTCTGCACCAGTGGGATTGAAAGTTAAACATTTTTTCCCTGTTCCAGTGCAATATGCGTTCGTCGATACTGGTCATTAGGCTTGCGATATTATCCTGTTGATGTTATCGCGTGCTCAAGTCTACGCAACATAAATTACACTGCAAACGTACGAAATGAACAGGGTCAATGTTTAAGTGCTGCCGTGTTTCTAAATAGGCTGAGAGTAGGCTACTGCCTAGCCCGAATGACTTAGGCTGGGACGGTGGTAACTAATTGAATTCAGGATATTTATGGAATTATTTATTTTAATTATGAAATGTCTCCAAAATAGAGACGGTATTTTTAGCTCGCAAAAAAAGTATTCGTAACGTGAGAAAATATAAATTAGCTTTATTAATAGTTTAGCTTTATAAGTATAAAGTTTGCAAATGTGATTTTTGACGTCTTGTAATTTGTATACCCAACTAAGACTCTAATTCAGATTACTGTAAAGAGTTTTAATTGCTGGGAAATGGTCGCAAAGGCTACATAACAATTTCTATGAATGGGAACGAATTTTAAGCTTTGGAATGAAGCTAAAACTTAATAACATTTCACTTATATTCGAGAGACTACTTTTTTTCCTCTCTTTCTCTTATGAGAAGAGAGTTAAGGTCTCTGAAACTTTATACATATCATCATGCTTACACTGGTCTATTTACTATCCTCAAATGTGTTTATAAGCGGTTTATCCTGAGATAGACTGCTAAGAATTAAAAAATAGCGGATTACCCTCATCTGTAGCTATTCGAAATGCATGCTGGTAACCAGGGTTACACAATCGTGTTAAACTTGGGGAAATCCTCCGCCAATGAGAGGAATCGCAAGTGGTGTTTATCCTCGAACAAATGCCGCAATGAAAACTCCAGGTTTGGACAATAGATATTCTTTCAGACGAAAGCAAATTCAACGTTTTGGGGTCAGTCTGTAGACGAATGGTGTGGAGGAAACTTTATACAAAGATGCTGCAATGATTTTGTTTCCTACAGTGAATCGTGGAGAAAGTTTTGGGTTGTGCGTGTTTACGTGAATGTCCCTAGGGTGGGCAGTTTACTCATAATTAATGGAATTACGAGTCCTAAGATCTAGAAAGACATTTGGTAAATAATTTTTTAGTCCAGTGGGAGGAAATTGGTTCTCAGTCGTTATTATGCACCATTATAACACCAAGCACAGCCTTCAATACGCGGCTTTTTTGTTATCATAAGTTTGTGATAATACCACTCAATTTATTACTATTTCCAGTCACCAATAACACAAAATACCGAATCTAACTATTTCCCCTGAATCTCTTAACATCAGTCTGAGGTTTTGGCGGCACAGGTTCGATTGCTGTAACTACCCTGGATGTATTTCTCTTCTGTATCCATAAAAGCTGCCTTTCAGGGTTCTCACTTGCCATAAAATGGCCTGATTTTTCAATTAGGTTTTTGAAGGGCCCTTAAAAAGTCTTAATGTTTACTGAAAGTTCTTGAAATTTTTTAAAACCTTAGCATTTATAGAAACACTGCATTTTTTATTTCCACTACGTTCAAAAACCAAAATCAATCATACTTACCCCAAGTCAAGAGTCATCAAAAATCGAGTACATAATATTTATACTTCAGCTCAAATTGATGTTTTTAAATCTGGGTCCGAGACCTAAACACATAGTATTCGTAAGTTTCTTCATATCTGCCGTCGTGAGTTTATCCATTGCGATCTAAATTAAATGTTGTCTTCAAAGATGTAAAATAGTTTGAAAAAACCCTAATATCTTATATTTAAAGAAAAATATATAAAATACCCTATTTTTCTTTTTCTTGACGATTGAGACTGTCTTAGTGTAAATCGATTTCTCTCTCCTGTGTCTGTAAAAACTTTCATTGTGTGTATGTTCATTACTTGATGTTGTCTTGTGTTTGGCGCTGCTAGGCTAAACATGACCCCTGCATCATAAAACCCAACCAGTATATTGATACTGTATCAAGTCGATAAAAAAGCCGTTAGAAAAATCTCCTATCTAATGTAAAAACACAAATTTAAATACAGAAGAACCTTGATTATACAAGGTAATATGGACCGAGGCCAGCTCTGATAACCAGAAACGTGGATAACCCGGACTCAGTAGCTTCAAACAGCTTATAAGAAATGCAGAAAACATTTACTATAACACATGTTACTACTTCTGCTACTGAAAGATTCATAAAGCAAGGATTAAGAATAATCTCCACCTGTATTTGAGTCACAATATTTATTTGGGATAATTCTACTATAAATATGGACGTGAGTTATGTACCTTTTAAATTCTTGGAGAAATCCTTAGCGTCTTCTCTCTGGCATCATTTTCACTCACACAAATTGTATCATTCTTTCTTTCACATCAATGCATTTTGAGCTACATTTTACTTTTTCATGTTGAGATATTTTTAATATATTTGGTTTTTTCTACTTTTGAAGCGTTTTTATTTTACTTTTATATTTTTTCCTTAAATATGTTTTAATGTTAATCTGATATTTAAAAAAATATTTTTATTGCATTTTTTTTTGTCTTGCGATTGGCGCTGCTTATACATTTTTAGATAATGCGCCAAAAAACCCAAATCAACCATCTGCCCTCCTAATAGGCTAATCAAGAACCACATACTCACACTCGTTACTTAATCTCCAAGTGGTTTTGAAGAGATACCTCGTCGATCAAGATCTGACATATTTTGATAATAACGGAATATATCGCCATCAAGATATTGCTGATTTTTTATGGTGACACGATTAAGATCTGGTCAGGTCTGCTTCTAATGACGAGTAGCCTCGTCCATCAAGATCTAGTCAGTTTTGCTAATAACAAGATATCACTTCCATCAAGACCTGCTCAGTTCGTTTAATGACGAGATAACTCGTCGAGACACCCACCAGGAGGGTTAAAGCTTAAAATTCAGTATCAAATTCGGCTTAAATAAAACGGACGCTCGAATAATCAAGGTTGAACTGTATTAAAAAAGGTGCAACGATATAACATCAAACTTTTGAATGAGTGAGAATATCATCCTTCGTTTTGAAAACAATCTTAAAATTCTCAATACCCCTTCTGACAGGCTGATGACTTTCCTTAATATTGTTTATCTTCACTTTCCTCGTGCATAAGATCGAAAATAATATTTTAACTGTAGAAGTGTTAATTGTGAGGTCACTTAATCGATTATATTTAATCCAGCCCGATTCCTTCCTTTCAGTCATTTGTAAAAAACGTAGGAAGGAAAACATTTGCGTAGGACAATAGCAGTTTTTCCTCGTGGAAAAATGGTCAATTTTTCCAGTATTCTTGGCCGGAAATTTCGTTATATGTTCGTGAAGGTCGGTAAAGATCATTTTCCTCCTTTCTTCGTCTCGCTGGGAAAACATCGTGTGTTTTTCGTCACTTGTGTCCGATCGCTGCGAGTTTTTGATGGTGAATATTGGAGTTTCTCATAGATAGCTTTATCGTTTCAAAACGGCAAAAATTCTAGGTTAGGTTATTGGATAACCTTTTTGTTGGTCATCTATTGTCCTGCTATAGTAAGTAACGCTTTCATTTGTAAAAAGTTAGTGATTTTGTGTTTTGAACTGATAAAAAGCAAAATTGTTATCGTAAATTTAACAGGTGCTTGAAATTTTATTCAGTTTTTAAATACCCTAGTATATGTGTGTATGTATATTTTACGGATTTTTCTGGAAATTTCTCTTGAAGTATTCTTATTATAATTAAGATAACTTACGAAAATCGTGAAAATACTACAAAATTTAGAAATTTTAGTTTTTAAAAAGCAAGCAGTTATAGTTAATTCCCCCCATACTTTCTCCTTTCCCTTATCCTGTATATCAGAGCATTCTTATAACCGTAATTGAAAGCAAGATAATTTTTCAAGTATTATAATGGGCATAAATGTATGCGCACGGACAAAGTTTTTACGGAAAAGTGTATTGTGACTTTTAAATAAAAAAAAAGAGTTGTTTGTGTGCAAATACTTTCCCCTGGTCAGTTTTCTATAACCTCATTGACCAATAGTGGCAAGTCTTAGATGAAAAAGTCTACTTGGCGACAGTGTCAGATATATTTGAGAATTTCATTACATAAAGAAAATAAATGGTTGTAAATAGCGAGGTTTGTTTTAGTTTTCAATGTTAACATTCACGAAAGAAGTTTGCATTTATTTTTTTACCTTCAAATATTTATGAAAGTTATGATTATACTTATATAACGTTTTAGAAGGATAGCCCTTATGCGCTCAGTGCGCGAGAAATTTTGACATTTCATTTTTTTCTTCTGAATTTCAAGAGTGGACACTAGTGATTGATGCATTTGAACATAAAAGGAGATGCCACTAGGATAATTTAAAAAGTTAGTGCAGTTTACATTTTACTACATTGTTAATAAAAATTAACTATAAATGATAAAAATAAGCTATCCATCTCAGAATATATAACAATGCATATGTACTTTTACTTCTACAAGAATTTTTTTTATCAAATTATATTTTCAACCAACGGTATGCGTATTACAGTGATACGTAATAATTTTTTGTATTGTAAAATCTATTCAAAAATAAAATATCTGATCATTCCAAGCAATTTCCAAATATAAGCCGGACAGTCGTCTATTTCCGAATTGCTGATATATAGGGCTACTGTAAGATTTACGCTGATCGAAAACTTGAGTTTTGTTTGGTTCTTTTGTTTTTAGACGAATTTTTTAAGTTCTTCGTATACGATGAACTACCACCACCAGTATTTATATGTATGAGTTCATATATCTAAAAAATGTTTGAATGTAAGCAAAATTATATTTACTGAAGTTTTTCTACTGGATACAAAGTAATTGCTCGAGTTAAGTAATTAATAGAATTGAAACATTCCAAAATTACCAATTGTATCAATCAGTTTCAGGGGCGGATTGAAAAAAAGTGTAAACGGTAAAAGAAGTGAAAATTTTCACATGGGCTGGTATATATGTGGGTCAAATGAAGGACTCCATACGTAAGGAAATTTATAATTAGAAAATTTAAAAAGTTTATAATTTTTCCAATTAATAAACCCACATTGAGAAAACAGACTTTCCAACCCAATAAACATTTTTATCTAGTCTTTTTTTTTACTCTTTCCGGCCCAAAATTATTTCATCAAATTGAAAACAATAATGCATTTCGTTTCGAAACTATAATCAAACTATAGCAGATGAAAAAAACGTTTACAAACTACATTATCTTCCTAATCACTTGAAAAGACGGCCAGTCCAGTACATCCCCCTATTAACACCTAAACATCTTTCATTTAAATATAACAAAATATTAAGTTACAGTTAAAAAATTTAAAAATGTATGTAAATTTTAAGATTTGGGGACATAAAAACTATTTTATATTAAATGAAAACATGTTTCGTTTCAATCTCTAACTTACCTAATACCTAAAATGCGCTTAATTCTATACATGTATTGTGACTATAACAGTTACTTAAATAATTAGCATTGCAGCATTGAATCATGTTAATTGTATGTGTAACTTTCAGCTTAATTTTAGAATGTCGCGTGACATTTTTTATAAATGAATAGTAAATTAAATAATTTATGACCGAGGCATAAATGTATAAATTACCCACTTCATTGCTGGAGTACCCGTTTCAAAACATTAAAGTATAATTTTTTACCTCAAAATGTTTCAGCAAATTAACTCCTGCTGTCCCCATTCAACCGCATCTTAATGTTCTTACCCCATGGGAGTTATTCTTCAAATGGATTGGAGACGTTACTTCCATGGAGATCCACTTTTTTCGACCCAAATAACATTTAATTTTTTTAGTCTTACGAACCTAAAATTATTTCCTTGGGAGGGGTTTTCTCGGGCCTGAATTCGTTAAAGCCAGTTTACGAGAAACACGAAATATCTTATTAAAATACGGGTCTTATTAAACAAAAGGGAACAGTTGTAGTTAATACTAAGACGATCTTTTATTGTCCTCACAGTTCTCTTTCTCTATCAGTGGTTTATTTCCGAAATATGAGTTATGCCATTATGCATTTTACGATTTTGGGTTATGCCGTTATACGGTTTACTGACATTAATGGCAGGGCTATATTGGCAAGGTGTATCATGAGAATCCCGTACTGTGTGCGAAAATCCTACAGCACAATGGGGGAGGAACCATAAGAGCCAACGATGCTTTCTGATTGAGATCGGCCCATCGCATGCGAAACAAAGGTTAGCAGGGCTGGACACACGCCCAAGGGCGCGGGACTTGAAGGGCGCCGCACTGACGGCTTCGGAAGTTTCCTTGTTCAACTCATCGAGCAGAGGCGATCCTCTTTAATAGAAAACCATAATATAGAGGATTTATAGGGTGCCCGCCATTAATAAAATCTCTGGTTAAGGAAATCGCGAAATGAATCTTGGTACAGAGATTTTATTAGAGTAATTACTTAAATCCTGCGGCACACCAAACTATATATTGTATTTTTTGCTGATTCGACAAAAAAATTGGTTTAATTTTGATTTTGCAAAAGAAAGATAGTACCTATAATATATTTATTATATTTTGTGTAGTAAAAATAATACTCAGAATTTTTTTGCGGGATTTATTTTTTACCTTGATAGAAAAGAGCCAAATTGTCCGTTTTGTAAATTGTGGTTGGTTGCGACGTTTTATGGCGCAAGTGCCATATATGGCCAAAATTGCGCCAAACACTGGACAACGTCAAGTAAAAAATGTGAAAGGAAAAAAAGGGATTTGGAAACAGTAGTGGGATGTAAACAAAAAAAGATCGCTTAGATATCCCAGAAAATCACCCCCTCCTGTGTTTACTAAAGACAGTAACACACCTAAAGAAGATTCACCCGGAGGACTGCAAAATTTAGGATAGCACACACACACACACACACACACCTGATTTAGTATTTTTTTAAAACAGCATTCAAAAAATACTTTCCGATGTTCTGATTCTTTCAGAATTTATTGACAAGAGGACTTTGACACTCTTTCTATTATAACTTCCATTACCTTGAAGTGATTTGAGGATAACTCTAAATAATCAGATTTGGACTTTCACCCTTTTTTTTACCAATACACAGATTTATACGGGTTTTAAAATTTGGATATTACTTGCAAGAATTTGTCAACTTGTCAAAAATTCAAAGCTTAACCTCTGAAATGAAAAAAAACGTTAAGCAATTTAAACAATATCATTATCGATGAGGCACAATAGTGTCGTTCTTACGGCACACCGGTTGAAAATCACTGGTTAAATATAGTCGAATTTCCAGGAACGGATGCAATACTACTGCAATGGTGCCGATTAATAAAATAAAAACTGTGAGTTTCTTTGGTTTCACTGTTTATTACTTAGATTTTACCCACAATTGTTTCTGAGTTTTGTGCTGGGCGTGCACTTGTACGTAGTCAGAAAAATTAGGGACTGCCGAAAGACAGGCGCAATATATGCCTACTACTATAAATAAGCATACCTCCAGCAATACAAGTAGGTAGTTGAATTAACGTCGCACTGGAGCAATACAACGGGCTAGTGACGACGGTCTGAGATGGAAGGGAAAGATCTGAGGATAACAACCCCGTAGTTTTGAATCACTGTCACAGATGGTATCCCACTGGCAACCCGTTTCAACCAGATATATTAGCTTGGCCACTTCCGTCACTACATGAAATATTTCATCAGATATACACTATAGACATTGTAGGTGTAGAGGGTTAAGTTAGGTTAGGTAGATTTATAGGATTTAGGCTCGTCATAGGTCGAATCTCGAAAGGTTGGTTGGGTTTTGTGGAATGTTTTTTAAATGGGCTAAAGTTTCGAATCGCTATTCGACTTAAAATTTCGTTCTACATAACAGCAGATTCCGTGTAAAAAGGAATTTTGGTCTGACAGAATTATTACTCATCCCTGTTGAAATTTGGTCGGGATAGTTTAGTTTTATGGCACAAGGGCCATATTTGGCCAAGTTGCACCACGTAACTTTCCTAACTTCCACACCATGCCAACGTAAGGACATTTATGGTCGCGACTAGGGATGCGACATGGATGTCGATGTTTTCAAAACATCGATGTATTTAACATCGATGTACTGGGGTCGATGTTTTGGTAACATCGATGTTTATACTTGTCGATGTTTTTACGCTGTCGATGTTTTATTTTTAAATGAAAAAAGTACTGTTATAAAAATTTTAAAAACAACCAAGTAGCATAATTTTCATAATCAGCAAGTTGAACATACTTTTAGACCAAAGTTACCAAGGATGAAAAGTAGGGATGCGACATCGATGTTGATGTTTTCTAAACATTGATGTTTTAGAAAAAAAACATCAATGTATTGGAGCCGATGTCGCATCACTAGTTGCTAAACCAGTTTTAAGAAATGGTGAAACAAGTTTAAATACATTGAATTTTAAAAACATCGATGGTTTGGGGGCGATGTTTTAATTTTGAACATCGATGTTTTAATTTTGAACATCGATGTTTTGCTGTCCATGTAGCATCACAAGTTGCTAAACCAGTTTTAAGAAATGGGGGAAAAAGTTTAAATACACTGAATTTTAATAACATCGATGCTTTTTTTCGATGTATTATCAACATCGATGTTTTAATTTTGAACATCGATGTTTTGCTATCGATGTCGCATCCCTAGTCCCGACAGGTTTAAATCTCACGCAGGTCTTTGGTTGGATCGAATTCGGAACTCGCAATCCTCCGGTTGCTAATCCGTTACTCTTCCAACCGGGCTTCTAGCAATTCATTTTCCGATATTATTAATTTTATAATTAATTAGGTCTTTGTAGGTTCCTTTTAGTATTGTAATATAATGTAATTTTGATTATGCTTCTTTAATCCTAATTTATATTAGCATATTTAAAACGAACACATCAAGGGCAGGGTTATTTTGGGTAGAGAGACATTCGAGTCATTCCCAAAATGGTTTTGGAATTAAAAATAGATCAAAATTACACTAGTTATGGTCAAATAAAATCAAAGTTTCGTGCATTACAGGCAAAATATGCATCTGAATTCGTCAAATCTGAAAACAGTCGGAAAAAATCATTCAATGCAATGCTCATTTAATATTTCGATATGTAAGGAACACGAAGGAAGACTGCCCTCCTAAAATAATTTCTGAATGTGTACTTGATGAAAGACTGAAAATCAAATGTTTTGAGAAAAGGAAGCGTCTTGGCTGAAGTTTGCGAGTGGGCATCTCGTATCTCAGAAACGGCCCTGATTTTACCTGTGGTATCTGCAGGGCACAGCTGAAGGAAGGAGGTTACAAGGGTTCAGGAATCTTCCCTGGTTGTTAAAAGTGCCTTTTGGTAATGATTCAGCATGAAATTCGAAACAAAAATTAATCATTCATAAAATATCTCGTCATATTTTTTAAAAAACATTTTGCCTCTACACCTTAAAACTTTTTTGAGGATAGTCTTGTTCAAGTGTGAGTTCTTTGTTGGGTGAAACAGTAATATTTAATAATTTTTTAGTTAGACTTACTCTTTTCGCCTGTTGGTTAACCTTTGACCTGTCGCCTTATTCTCAATTTGAAAATCAAAGGCCATGTTCATCTGCTTATATATTAAATGTGTTGCGTCTGTATACGTTATCGCTCACAATAAACTGATATGTAACTTTGCACATTTTTAAACATAAGTTTAATTAAAATGTGTGTGTGTGCCAAATTTTACTTCTTCATTCTGAAGTTTACTCATCCTATTTAGAAATACGGCACTGCTTCTCATTTTTTAATAATTAGCTGTAAACTAGCGTGTTAGTTTTATGTCTATTGATCATCACTGATAGGAAATCTTACATATTCATTCATAGAATTTGCAAACCGTAAAACTTTTCAAATCAAAGTAAAAACAAGCCTTTTTAAATTTAAAGAGAATAGTGCTTTTACTGCAATGTATAAAATCTGTGCCGCACCATTAATTTAAAATTAGTAAAACCATTAAAGTCAGAATGCAAACTTGAATTGAATATTGAAAGAGACTAGTGATCTCGTGCATTTCTGCTTTTAAAATCATGCGTGACAAAAACACTGCGACACCATATACAGTAACTAGACACTGCGTGGCTATCCCGGCGTTGCCCGTGCCAGTTGCTTTTGTCAGGTTAGTGGTTTGTGAAGCAAACCAAATGGGAATTCGTAGCCTATTGGATAACAGCGACAACGGAGTTGCCCGTGATGTTGGTTTGCTTTGCAAACCAAAAAATATAAATATTTAATTGAAAAATTATTTATTAAAAGAAAATAAAACATATAAGGTTTATACTATATAGTAAAAACTATATGGTGTAAAATTTTCCGCAGATTTCAAATCCGTTAATATTTCCATTCTGTCTTTAACGATCTCTGGGATAGAAAAAAGCACTGAAGAACGCCAGTGATAACTTTAATAATTTATTTTGCTCCATTCGAATCCGTTTCTCAGGTAATCAAAATGAATTAATCTCGAATCAAACGAAGGTCATTCGAATCTGTTTGCTAACATTCCCATTTATTGGGAATACGCGAGAAGTAAAAAAAATTGCCATGGTTCGAAAGACTGACGCTGAATAGTGACGTCACAGAGGGAGAAAAAGTCAATATGCATGTGGTTCTTCGGGTAACGTCACATTCCGAAAAAAGAAAGAAAGGTGAAAAAAAAACGATTAAATTAATTTTGAAATGTTCTAGACTGAATTTTAAAATTCGCCGCGAAACAAAAATTGCAAAAAATTCGGACTACCTGTGTGACAATTCCCATTACTGTAAGTGCCATAGATTCGACAGGACTTTGCGGGCATAAAACAAACCAACAGACAGACAGACACTTCCTTTTATAATATTAGAGATGGGAAAACTCAATAGATGATCTTTCCTTTCGATCGGATCCTTGATGTTCCTTTCGGAACTGACCGAATGGACGATGAAAATGACAACGTTTAGAACCAGAACCCCTTCAATACATTCAAGCGTGCAATCAATGATATTAGACTGCTGAGTATTATCCCATTCAAACCGTTTCATACTTTTATCATCAAATAGTTGATTTCTGCTCAAGTTTCCTCAAATTCCTGAACAAAGTAATCATGTTTTACTTGTTTACTTGTATGATTAACGCATCTACGGATGTTTTACTTGTAAAATTTCTTCAACCAAGCTTCGATTTACGCTCTGTATATATATATATATATAATATATATATATATATATATATATTTCGAATAGGGCCAGATCCTCATAGGCACTACCCTTGATTGCGTTTCTGTGTCGGCGAATGGACAAGAAGCGAAGCAGGAAATTATTGTTCTTGTTTTTTCTCATCCCCTTTTCATTCAGTCACTCAGCACATTCCTTGGGAGTTTCATTTGCTTCAGCAACAAATCGACTTGTTTCAATGCTATATGAGGAATTTGTTTGCAGATATTTTTGACTACTTTCAAACCTGTCTGTTTTCTGCTTATGGGTTTAACAAAGCATCGGTTTACATCGATTAACATAATTTCAATATTTATGTTTTATAAAATATGGGATATTTCAAGGGCCGGGGCTTTGTTACAGACCAAGGTTCTATCAGACAGGTCCTATCCCAAAGTCCTGGGCCGCGGTAGCCCAGTTGGAAGAGTAACGGATTAGCAACCGGAGGGTTGCGAGTTCGAAACTAGGTGCAGTCAAAGACCGTCTTCAACAAGGAGGCTGGTGCACGTTAAGACTGTTGTGGCTTCAAATGTCCTCACGTTGTTGTGGCGTGAAAGTTTGGAGAGTGGGGTGCCAGCTTAGGTGTTACCTCGTTATCTGACCGTGGTTCAAAATTACGTTTAGTTGTTCTCGGAGATTCATCCCAGACCGGCACCAATAGCTCGTTCTTGTTACTCCTGTGCGACGTTAATTCCTATTCCAAGACTAGTTCCCCCCCTTTAATTTTTATACTTTATTGGTAAGTAATTATATTGTGTTTTCTAGTTTTTGCAATGTAGGTGATGGAGTATAAGTTGTATCGTGTTCTATTAAAAGAACGTATTTTGATCTAATTTCATACCTCTTTCAATTTTAGAACTTTTCTTTAAAAGCATTGCAAAACTTGGAAGCTAAATTTAACCCAATGATTAAGATATCTCGTCATCAAGATATTGCCAATTTTTTTTTTTTTAGTTTGACGAGATCAAGATCTGGTAAGTTTTCAGTTTTCTTCTAATGACGAGACATCTCGTCCGTCAAGATTTTGTCAGTTTTGCTAATAACGATATACTTTATCGAGACAACTACAGGAAGGGTTAAATGGGATAAAATTTTATTTTAATTCGCGTTATATGATAGTAAGATATTTTAACATGCTTTAAGTGTGATCCGATTTCAGTTCTAATAAAATTAAATGTTTGTCAAATTCATTTTCCAATTGCTTTGCTACACTTTTGCAATGTTTTGAGTTTAACCACTAAAAACATCGATTTTGTTGGATATTTATGTACTAAAATAAATATATTCTCTTATTGCAGATTAGAATGCTACCAAGTGTTGTTGGTATAATCAGGTGACTATGAAGCAGAAATACTTTCTCAAGTGATTTAATCCCTCTTAAAGAAAGTTATTTGCTCCCAGTTTCTCTTGCAACATGTCTGTATCTCTTCGCCACATTGCTACTGAACCGGGTAATTTAAACCAAAAGCTGTGCACGTCAGCGTCTGAAAAGGGTTTGAATGAATTACAGATATGTGATAGAAGAAAAAGTCCTAGTCGGACATCAGATTCTGTAAGTTTTCAATTCATTTTGAACGTCTTTTGGTATAACTCTTGTTCTCTTAGTAGACATTCGTTTTTTATTCAACAAAGCAAAATTGGTTGTCGACCAAATCAAACTCAGTCTAGACCTATTAAAATTAAAAATGGTTAGCTAATATTTAGCTAATTTTTAGGTAATGTCATGTCAAAAAACGAATTCAGCTGGCACGACCTCAGTGGGTGTAGGCGGGGGGCGTTCGGAACATGCAAAAAAAGTTGTTTTTTCAAAATATTTTACACCGGCTGAAAATTTGACACGAGACAGTCATTTAGGTATTAATAGAGAAAATGATGTTCAGCTGGCTCTTTAGTGGTAGAAAAACCTTCAGCTGCACGAGTGAAGATACCGCGTTAAAAGATAAAATAGTTACTATAATTTCAAAATACAATGTATACCTACAAAAAAAATTTCAAAACAACAACTTTAAAATTTTGAGTCTCGAACCCCCTTAACTAAAACATTTAAAAAAAACTAAACACATTCTTCATTTTATCAGATGGACCTGATGCAGACATATCACAGGAAATTGATATTGATGAATATTCTGAAGAAAGTACACTAGAAGACGATGATTCCGATGATTTTGATGTTTCCATTTATGAGAATATTTAAGTTTTCTTTCAAATTATTAATGTTATTAATATTCATATATGTCATACTAAACCATATTTTCCGCTTTTGAGATATAACGAAATAAAACCAAAAAAATTAACATTTTGAATGTTTTCTCGATGTTTGTTAATGTTTTCCCAAATTAAATCAATTTTACAAAACTCGAGTATGTTATAGTATGAAAGGTAAGGTTTAAAAAAATCCCATTCCGCTGGTTCGGTAGTGGTGGAAAAAACCTTCAGGCTCAGATATAATTAACGCGCAACCACTTCATAATCTCAGCTGAAGGTCTTTCCACCACTACTGTGCCAGCTGAACATTATTTTCTTTATTAATACCTTAATGACTATCTCGTGTCAAATTTTCAGCCGGTGTAAAATATTTTGAACAATATATATATATATATATATATATGTGTTTCGAACGCCCCCCCCCCTCCGTCTACACCCACCCGAATTGGACCAGCTGAATTACGTTTCTTAAATCATCTGTCCGAGACCAATTACTGGTAAGAAAATCAGCCTGTGTAAAATAATCACCCTCCAAATGTCGCTGCCTCCCGGACCATAACTACATATCTTCCAATCTGCTACTCTCTTATAAATGGGGGGCCCATTCTTGGATTAATTTATGTATTACATAGTTAGATTTCATACTGTACTTTGCTTCCTTAATGTTTATTGATCATGTTTATTTTAAATGTTTATTCAGTTTTAAATATCTATCCAAAGCAAATAATGTAAATTAATTTTATCCTGTTTCAATGACTGTTGCCGAAATCGTTCCTTGGGGGGAGCACTTACACATAGCCCGGAAAAGGGATGGCCATGGTGGTCGGCAATTTGGAGCAAATAGAAAAAAGATGTGGCCAAACTCTCATTTTAGAATTAATATCCGATTAACTGAAATTTTGTATAAAAATTTTGTATAAAACTTTTTTCTAGACATCTTACATCTTTAACGATTTTTACATCTATTGCGGAAAAGGTTCAATCGTGCCTTTCCGATTATATAGAGACTCTTTGAAAGTTGAATTGACGAGCAACATTTGTTTTATGTCGTAAATGTGTAAAAAAGTATTAAAAGAGCTAAGACATTAATTGTGATTGAAAAGGACATTCTAAAACTCTTAACATTAAAAATTTTGATTCCTGCTAGCAAATAGAATCGACTAATAAAGAATCTTCATTCTGATGTAGACGCAAGCCAAATTTGTGTAAGTGTTAAATATATATTGTGTTTAAATTTATCTTCACAAAGGTTGATAGCAGTATATTAGGATATAATGTACGTTTTTAATTATATTTTTAATACTCCTAATTCATAGGGTCAACATTATAAAGTTATCACTTGCATAGTAATAAATGATATCTATAAATCTGTATTTTTTCTCAATTTTCATTAAAATGATCACAAAGCACTCAGTTTGATTAACTTGATAAATCACTTTCTAAAATGAAAAGGGCAGTCTGTTGATGTTGAAAGTGGGTGGTCAATACCCCCAATGGTTAAACCTCGGATGATTTATTAAAATAGTACATTAAAGTATGAGTTTTGTATAAAGTATTTATTATTTCTAATTTATTTCTCTATTTAAAGTATATATTTTTATTTTACTGTTATTTTTAAAACATCGAAATGGGCATCATTTTTAGTTTAATAAAGTGTGATAAATCAAACCCAAGAAAAATTATAAATTTTTACATTGCAGGAAATAAGCGTTGGCACAAACAGTCTTTCTCATAGTTCTCATCAGTCCGAGCCTGTATCCCATGGAAAGCCTTCATTTAAATTGCCTTTGAATTCAGCAGATGTTCCAATTCCTGATAAGGTAGCAGTGAATGGTGAAGAGAAAATCCCTTCTATTGTGCAAAAAACTCACCGAGGAAGTGAATGGGAGATATTAGAAGGTCTAAAAGATGGAAAAATTTGTGAAACGAAGCCTAACAAATTTGAGGGTTATTTGATGAAAAGAAGAAAATGGCCTCTCAAAGGATGGCATAAAGTAAGACACTAATTCTTTAAAGTGCTTTTCTTAACCACTGATTTCTACCTTTGTTATAATTTTTTGTTGCTTTTAAGAAGACTGAGAATAAAGGAATAATCGGATTTATACCAATTATATTCGGATTTTCAACATCTAAAGATGTAGAAAATTTGCAAAAGTTACCCAGATTGCAGACATAAATAATAATTACTATAATAATACCTAAATTCTATTTTAATAATTATCTGAAAATTATGAGATAAAGACAAACTGCTTAGCTACATAACTATTCTAGTTCATAAAAATATTGGTTTGCATACCATATCATAGAATTACCCCTCTGCCTAGTGCATAAAAATTAGATAATGAAACAACTAAGTTCTTTTGACATCATTAATTGCTATAATCCAGCTGTTTCCTCAGTGTCATGATTCCCTTTGGCACCTAGTGTTACTTGTATGTGGCAAACATGAAATGTTAACTTATATCGCTAGTGTTACTTATATGTAATGAATGAATTTAGTTTATTTGAATTATATGCTTTATTTTTTTAATGCATACACTTTATTTTATAAATTAAAATTAACAAAATGCTTCGATTTTTATTTTTTAATTACATAATGCATTCCATTACACATTGCAAAAGGTGTATATGGCATGGCATACATTTTGATTAAATATGTATGACAAACAAAATGTATAATGAGCATCTTCGAACTTATTTTATCATTTTATCTTCACCCTTTTTCCCACCATTGTTAATATAATTTTTTAAATATTTTAGCGATATTTTCTATTGGACAAAGGAATTCTGACTTACACAAAGACTTCGAATGAGGTAATTTACAATTTTTAAACTGTACAAACTTTAGCAATGCAAATAAATTTTCTGTATTTTATAATTTATTTTCTTACTGTATGTTCTCTATTAGATGGCTCGGGGTAAATTACTTGGATCGGTTGATGTAGGTTTATCAGTAATCTCAACTAAAAGTCAGCGACGCAGGATTGATATCGATGCTGAAGAACATATTTATCACTTAAAGGTATAATTTTCAAAAATGTTTTGAATTTATTATGTTTTTAAAATTTTCTTCTTGGTTTTATCTCAAAAGGTTTTGGAGGATGAGAATTGCAGCGTCCATGAAAAATTTACTGCACTTTAAAGAGAACCTTTTAAGTATTTTTTCTTGTACTGGACGACGAAATATAATGTGAAACTAATTAATATTCAGAGTTATTAAGAATTATCAATCTCTTTTACAAAAATTTCCTTTATCTATAAGTTTATTTTTTTTATTTCAATTACTTTATGAATTAAGATATCAAAACTAAATATGCATGCACATGAATTGCATATATTAAGGGCATATGTAGTTTCTATTCTTATGCGGTGTTTAGATGATCAATATTATTGTGAATGTGATTGACGGTTTCGATTAATAGGTGCTGAAATATAGCTTCAATTAACCCGTCAATATCATTCAGTCAATGTTTTTCGAAGGGGTGTGACGTGTTTCATTTTTGAGTTTCAAATGGTTTCAAATTCAGGTTTGCGCTTTCTTGCCTTGACTTGGGCTGTCTGCAATAGGAAGAAAGTAAAGCAGAGGGGAAAAAAAAGACGCTGGTCCAAAGAGTGGTACAAATTGAGAAGCCGCTATGCTCACTAACATTTACTAAACTTTCTGCGAGATACTGAACCGTACGCAGAATATTAATTTTCTGTTTTAATTTTTCCTCAGTATAATCTGATTTGTATTGTTTTAACACATTAACCATTTTTTGCAAAGCAATACTTATTTTGTTTTTGTTTAAATATTCACTTGACTTAATTTTACACTACTCAGGATAATCTCGATACAAAATACGAGTAAAAACGTCGCAAACTCACGTTCCCAGACAGAATCGCTTCTCGCTGGGCTCGATGCATCCGTCATATCTGCTGTCTTGAGCAAAACTGACGAACGATTCAAAGTAGTGAGACTGGTGGTTTGCGTGTCAACACAACGGAATACCCTAATTTACAAATAACGAGTTTATTCTGCAAAAAAAAAAACTATATATACGCTGTATTACAATACAGATTTGAATCCCTATGTCGTGGGTGCTGCAAAACAGTCTAAAATTCAACGGTCGTGGTTCCATAAACGAGCACCACCAAACACCTCTGCTCAGCTCGAGCTCTACATCAGATACCTTTGTGTCGCCAGATTTTTCAGGGAATCAGTTAAGAATCTCCTGCACTCAAAACCAACGGGACGGCTGTCGAAGACCATCATCGCGGCTCGGGCAGATGATAGAAGATCTCAGTTCAATTGAAAGGGTTTTAAAAATTTTAGAAAACTTGACTCCAACGAAAAGAACGCGTTATAAATACACAGCAAGGAATAAAAAAATTATTAGCTTGCTACACAGAAATTCTGTGCGAAAGAAAGAAAGCATTGTGTCGTGTCAGACGAATTTTTTAGATTTTATGAAGCTATCGACATCAAAATACCTTTTTTTAAATAACTCATTAATTTTTTTTAATTTTGTATTAATATGTATAAAGAGAACTGCTATTCTATAAAATATTTTTCTTCTAAACTAATGTTTTTGCTAGTCTTTGGTCCAAATAAAATAAAATTTATATGCAAAGTTGCACCCCGACTTCCGCGATTTTTCGTCCGTCCCACCTATTGCGTAACTTTGGGTATTACTGTATCTTCAATACATCGAATACGATTGAATTTTCATCCTGTTTTTTATGACTGTTTATTTAAAATAGTAGGCAACTGAGTACTTCATTCAAAATATATCTTTTTTATAAAACAATATAAATAATCCTTATCGTGTTAATGAATACCTGCGTCAAATGTGGCCGAATTCGTATTGCGAAAGTATAAACATTTCAACTGAAAAATTATTTATTTACAGAAATTCACTTTTAAGGTATCGATCTGGTGTAAAATGTTCCACAGATTTCAAATCCGTTGAAATTTTCACTACATATTTAATGATCGAGAAGATAGAAACTTGTACTAGAGTATAAAAAAGCCCTACTTCCCGAACGATTGACAATTACGTATTTTACACGATCAATCGGCGCCGCCAATTCGCCCGTCAATGTCCTTCATTCAAAATGTCTATCAATGTTTGTCAATCGATTGACAATCGCCTCCTACACGATCAATTGTTTACTTCAATGAGCATCATTGGCAATAATATTGATCGTCTAGGGAGCCCTTTATTGTTGAGAATCCATAAATTGCAATTTTATTTTTTACTTGTAAATCTATACAAAATTAGATGTCCTTTCCTTCTGCAAAATGATATTAATTATTTTGAACCTCTATATATATATATCTAATATAGTTACTTTTCCATACACATTACATCGAAGGATTTACCAACCAAAAAGCGTTGTGTCATTAACATGTATTATAACATTTTCATAGTTTTTTATTAAACTTCACGTTTTCACTGTGTGATTTATTTTTAAAGTGCTGTCTCATTATGAAATCCATCTGTTAACAACATTTACTTTTTACAAGGTTAAAAATCAAGCACTGTTTCAAGATTGGGTTAATCAACTACGTCATCATAGATTGTATAGACAACACGAAATTTCATTTGGAACTCGAGAAGCACCAAAGATAACCACACCTGTGGAAGATATGCCTGCTGGAGGTATAATTCTTGATCAAGGGATGAAGTGATTGATCATTGTCAAAATAATTAAGTTATTTTCTCCATGTTTGAAAAAGCAATAGCTTTTAATTTATAAATGGTTTTTCATATTCTTAATTTGAGATAAACTTTTCTGCTTTGGAAAATATTGGGCTACAAAACTTGTACTGAAACTAATTTACCCTAATTGTTTTATAATCTTTAATCAAATTACCATAAAAAATCCACCCATCATTTGTGAATAGTTATTAAATAAATATGTTTTGTTATGCCCTTTGAAATGCCTTTTGTTTTGGACTGGGGAGGAAAAAAGAACCTTAAAGAAACCAAACAATAAAACATATGGCTTATTTTAGTGTTAAACAATCTTATAGTTCAAAAAAATAAGACTCAAACACTATGTAATTTTTGGTGTTGATTTTTCTTATTTTAAATTATATGACTAACTTTCCTTAAATAATACTTACCAATAAAAATGTCTTTAAAATAATGCATGTTGGTACACAAGAATCGTGTACCCTTTATATGGCAAAAAAGCAGGCATAAGAAAAGCACATAACTAACTAATTTCCTTCTCTTAAACTATAAAATTATAAAAAGGAAAATACAGTTACCTTTGAAGCTTTATTTATAAAATTTATGTCTTTTAAGGGCATATTAATTTACTTTTGGCAGTATTATATTATTCTAGAGTTGAAGTCTAATATACTCAATTCAAGTTTTAAAATAACAGTGTAATCTAATAAAGTAAGTGAATTTCTTTTTCAACTAAAAAGTTTCATTGGCCAAAAGTAGAAAATGTGTAAAAACTTTCATGTGTACCTACTCAAGTTTTGTTTAAAATTCTCTTCACGTTGCATTCTTTAAAAGAAATGTATTCATTACTACTTTAAACTTAGTCATGTTTAAAATACTAAAAACTTATGACCGCCCACTGATTTTGTTTTCAGATGCATTGTCTTATAAAGTTATCATATGATGTAAATTATATCTGTGAGGCATAAATTTGATAAATAGCTTCTGACTCCTGTAGTAAAATTCCAAACTATTCTAAATATGAAGTTTCCTCAACCCTTTCTTAAAATCTAATCGTTTAACTAACATGTGGGGGGGAAAAACTTGAAAAGAAGTTTTTCTTTTTCTGAAATGATAAAATTTTAAATACTTCAGTGTGCTTTACCTTACATCAAGTAACATTGCTACATATAACTTGTAGTTTATTTTTTAATGGTAACTGTTTTACTAAGATTTAAAAGGGATCAACCGATAATAAACTAAATTTGCTTAAGTACAAATTAAGGTACCAGAGTTGCCAACCCTCTCGATTTCGGCGGGAGACTCCCGATTTTCCATCCATCTCCCGCTTTTCGGATTTTCCTCGAAGTTCTCCCGCTTTTTACGATTTCTCCCGCTTTTCTCCTTATTTTTCGAAACCTCGAAAAACCTCTGGAACCAACCAACTCGTAATATAAAAGGATTTTTCAGGGATGAGATTCTTCCGACTTTACTTAAATTTTTGAGAAAATTACCGTTTTTTATCATTTTTTAAGAAAAAATTCCGACTTTTACTCTTTTTTGTCTACTATGAACGTAAAATGCGCCAAATAAGACATATCTCTACAACATTGCACTCCTAAATTTTGCCAAGCTGATAATCTTGCAAATTCGTCTTTGAAAAGAATCCTTTGTGAGAAGCTTATTAGATTTTTGGCAAACCTTGAGAACTTGTATTTTGAACTAGTTAGCGTACGTAGTTGCTTTAAATTTCGTTGGTAAAGCTACGGTTTCCTAAGAAACCGGAGCTCTTATCTAGCGGCCGTGATACGTCATGATGCGGAGGTAAAGGTACAAATGAAATATTTTAAGTTGATCATCTTGTAATGTGATTTTTCTTTCAACTAGAAAATAATATGCTCGTTTATTTCGTTTTTTATGGCAACCTCGGCAAGCGGAAAATTTAAATTTTCATTTCAATATTTTAGAAAGTACTTTCAAAATCCGTTATTACTTCTTTATTTGGCGACTTCAAAAGTGCGCCAAGGCGGTGGGCTCAACTTTAAACTATAGACTGCAGCTATTTGCAATGGAAATTTTCAAAATGATGCTTCTTTTAAGGGCAATATTTATGATTGTTTTACTACGTTACAGTGTGTTAATAACTCATATTATCCAAGAAATAATCTAGGTTTTATTTTATTTAAAGTTGATTTAATTAGAAAATATACCCTGGAGTAGAATAGTTGCTTTAGAGAAATATTTACGGGAAAATATAAGCCGACGGAAATTAATTCGAGATTTTGAAAAAAGCTATTTATATTCGAAAATAGGTCGTAGATTTAAACTGAATTAGTTATTTTATGTACCACAGGGGTACAGCTTTAGTCTACGTTTAAAGCTGTGGCAACGGCCTTGGCGTTTTTTTTTTTTTGACGCACTACTTACGTCGCCTAGGAAAGAATTTTTTCAAATGAACTAATGAAATCAAACTACAGTTTAACGGATTTTGAAAGAACTTTCTAGAATATTCACAATGAAAATTTTAAACTTTTCGCTCGCCGAAGTTGTCTTGAAATCCGCAATAACCGTAATACAAATGGGTTACCTGAACCTAGCATTACTCGTTACTAGAAGTGCGCCAAAAAAAAAAAGCGCCAAACCCGTTGCCACTGCTATAAACGTAGACTGAAGCTGTACCTTGGAACTCTTAAAAAATTCATTCCTTTCTACATTTATTTGATGCGCCAAATACATTATTGCAATCTAGGATGCCATTAATTCATGTATTGCAGCCTATGATTTCTGATTTGTTCAGGAATATTTTGTTCAAATTTGTGAAGACTTCAGTAATTTTATCAACATATTCTGTTTTTCAAGTTGAGTATAATAAAACAAGTAATCAAAAATGTGGTGAGGATTTGTGGTAGGATCTGCAACTACTAAAATAATATTACAAGAACTTGCAGAGAAGGATAAAAAAATATCATTCTATTCTCATGTACAGCTGTATTTTTGTAAAGTATGTGATTATATCCTACACAAATTTCCCATTAAAGATGAAATTATTATGCATTCTAAAGTTGCAGATGTTTTGAAATTTCAAGAGGCATCCTTTTCTTTAAACAAATTTCACATGCGAAGATTTCCATCCATCATTGAATTAGTGTTTGGAGAAGTAGATTTGGATAAATCAATAGATTTATTAGAATCACGGTTTTGTTCTCTACGTTTAGAAAACTTAGAAAATGTAAGAATTGACACTAAGTAGTGTTCAATTGGAAGAATAAAGAACCTGGATGGAACTTGGAAGTTTAAAAAGCTGTCAAAGGTTATGTTGGCTATTCTAATTAATCCACACAGCAATGCTGAGTGTGAAAGAATTTTTAGAAAAGTTTATTAAACTAGAAACAAGTTCCGTTCAAATATGAATGATGATACATTAGAAAAAGTCTTAATTTCTTAAGTTAGTCTTCAGGGTTGTTGCCATGAGCAAAAGTTTGAGTCTTCTTTTTAATAAAAAAGCAAAAACTGATACTAGAGTAGAGACTTTTGCAACATACTCTTGGAAAAAATTAATTTATATTAAAGTGGAAAGTATAAGGATATGTTACATTCATTTCTACGTCATTGCATTTAAGCATGAATATATTTGTTTGTAATAGATTAGTAGTCTTAATTGTTAATTATGTTTATCATATTCATTCTTACATAACAATTTAAAATTTTTATGATTAAAACATCTATGTTTGTTTTGTTGGTTTGGTGCTAAAATGTACCAGTTTTTCTTTATAAGTGGTTGGTGGTGGTGGTGGGGGGGGGGTGATATGTCGATAAAATTTCTCCTAATTTCCTATGGAAATATCCTGATTTTTGACTTTAGAAGGTTGGCAACTCTGAGGTACAAATAAATAAAGAATATTGAAAAAAAGAAGCAATGCAAATATTTTATAAAGATGCGAATGTTATGATTTCTTTCTAGGAAATTGTCTTTGTGTTGCACTATCCTCCTAAATAATTTGTAGGCGCTAAACTAGTCATCTAAATTAAATAATTTGTTAGCACTTAGTTGCGTGCACAGAAGCTTGTAATTTTAGAATAAGCAGAAATTTACTGTCAGCATCATTCTATGAAAAGAACATAAGAATGTTTTACTATACAAAACATCTATACTTTATTTTCCACATCCTTATATTCTAGATCTAACGATTCATATCAAAAATTAAATTAAGCATCTTTGTCACTGAATTTTTCTTAAAATAAACTTAACATTAAATGAATAATTCTGATTTCAAAATAGGTAATCCTCTAAATGGCTCAAACCGCTTTTATGTTCCTCTCTTAGTTCTAACCATCATATAAACTCTCATTCATTTCTTTTAGTTCCCTTTCCCATGTCATATACACCCTCTGTAAGTAGTTTACATGATGGTTCTGCATGGCAAAGTAGTAGGCACAGTTTAATTCGAAGTCCAATATCTCAGCAGAGTAGAGTAGCTGCTTGGATTCTAGATTCATCAGCTATTGATCAAGGCAACAAAGGTTAGTACTTGTAATAAAGCTGGATTTGTTGTTTTGAGGGTTCTTTGCTTTTCATTTTTTATTTAAATTATTTATACTCAATTATGACAGCTACTCCTTTTTCTGAATTCCTCATGTAAAAGTTTAGAAATGTTTAGAGTTATTGATAAAATATTAAACTATGGATCTTCCTCTTTTCTGTTTTGTAATATCGTTGGATATTTGAAAGATGATATTGCTTCAATATATTCTTCGAATAGTAAAAGAGACTTTTACTCTAATTCTTGATGAGGTAATGGTATGCTTTAAGAGCACAGAATATAAAAAATATGATATGTGATTATTTCAAGAGTTTTTACTGATTTTCAGACTTAATTGGTATTATTAAACTTTCATATGAAAGTTGTGTAGAATACTTTTAGACAAAATAGTTATTAAATGGCCATCTACGTACTATGACCTGTAAAGTACCCTGTCCTTAGTTAAATTAATTTGACATCATCAGAAAGAGTTGATAACTCTAAAACTAGATCACTGGATATCAATTTGACAGATTTATAGGCTTGGTGTGGAATAGAATTGTTAGTACTGCTTTGATATTTTGGATTTAATATTTTAATTAGATGTAGCATATTAAGTATTGTTATCCTCAGTACATCATAAAATAATTATAACTTTATTTAAGAGTATTCTTGTGTTGGATATAAATGCACAACCCTACAATAATAGACCGGACAGCAAGATGTGACGTTATAAGGGAAATAATACATGCTTTAATAGGGGGATGGTCCCCCACGTGCTGCAATTACACTAGCAACCCTTCTGGGCATACTTTCTACAAGGTTTTGAAACACAGGTATGGGTATTTGTGTCCATTCCTGTTGCAAGAATGTCGCCAGCTCAGCTGTAGATTTCGGACGTGGTTGTATGGTCAGTAAGCATCGCTCTAACTCGTCCCACAATGTTCTATGGAGTTTAGGTCGGGACTCTGAGCAGGCCAGGGAAGACGTTTTACATCCATATCTTGATACCACTGCTTGACAAAGGCTGCAACATGACATGGAACGTTGTCCTCCTGGAAGTAACATTCGTCCATTCCATAAAATTGCCAGAATGTAGGAAAAACCTGACTGTCCAAAATGTTCATGTAGGCGTCGGCGTTCAATTTTCCAGGAACAACATGCAAAAGTCCCAGGCCATACCACGAAAAACACCCCCAAACAAGTAGTCAGATGTTATGCAAATCCGCTGGCGTGCGGTCCATTATTGTAGGGTAGTGTTTATGTCTATGGGTCTCAAATTTTATGGGAAAGATTATATTAAAATGTATTTAAAAAAAAAATTCCAGAAAAAATATTTAACACAACCCAAATTTTTATATAATATTCAACCAAAGTACCCTTATAAAATCTATGTAGTTCTGCAATTTATTTCTCAAAATGCATTGGGAAAGCTGACTTTTACTTTAATGTTATTTTTTTATTTTTAATAGATTTGTCAAGTTTACAAGATAAGTTGTATCAATTAGAAACCATATTACAACAGCTGGAATTAAATACTAATAGTAATGTAGACAGTCATTTAGAAGTAAGTTTATTGTTTTTGCTACATAAAAACATAAATTACTTATTTATAGTTTGAAACTGCATTATTATTCAAGTATATGTTATCAGCATTGAGAATAGTTTTGATTATACTGTATTATTATTACCATTGACCATATTTTTATAGGCACTTTCCATTATGTGATTAAACAGGCATGTTTATCTGGTACTGTTTTTCGATATCACACAAAAATATTTTCTTAAACTTTATAGATGGATTCCTTATTTGCAAAAATATTTTTAGTCAACTAATCATTGCATGAATATTATAAATGCTTTTGTTAAAATTCATGTATATATATATATATATATATATATATATATATATATATATATATATATATATATATATATATATATATATATATATATATATATATATATATATATATATATATATATATATATATATACACACACTCAGGTTGTTTCGAAACTCATGGGCGGGCAAAAATTTAAGGGGTGATAGAAAACATCTAAACAAGCAATTTTCATCATACAATGCGTGTGCGGAGAGCAAGCGGCGAACCGCTAGACGACGCTGTAATGGAAAGCGTAAAGCGCGAGTTTTCTTACACATCGTAATTTCTACCGTGGATTTCAGAAGGCATGGCGACGTACACTAACCAGGAAAAGTCGGACATGCATTTTATGTATGGTCTTGCGAATGGGAATGCTCTGGAAGCCGAAAGACTGTACAGGCAGCGTTTCCCAAGAAGACACGTGCCAGACCGAAAAATGTTCGAGTGATTGCATCGGTGCCTGTGCGAAACGGGATCCTTTGTCACCGGCATTCATGATACAGGGCGTGGCAGAAGTGCTCGGACGCCATAAGTTGTAGAGAACATTCCATAAAGAGTGGAAGATCATCCGGATATTAGCACGCGAAAGCTTTCCCGTGCCGTAAATGTGCCTCAATCGATTGTTTGGCGAGTACTACGGGACGGCATGGACTACCATGCACAGAAAGTGCAAGCCTTGATACCTGCAGATTATGCGCCACGTGTCGAGTTTGCACGTTGGTTTTTACAACAGCTAGCAGCGCAGCCTGATTTTAGTGCACATGTGTTATTCACGGATGAATGCACCTTTACTCGTGAAGGCATTTCTATTACGTACAGCCTTCATGTGTGGGTATCTAACAATCCTTACGACACACGTCCTCATGCGTATCAGAAGCGTTTCAGCGTAAATGTTTGGGCTGGAATTGCGGGTTGACCATTTGATAGGCCCATACCTTCTGCCATTCCGACTGGACGGCAGAACATACCTCACATTTTTACAACAGGTATTGCCAGACTTACTTAAACCTGTTGCAGCCAACATACAAGCATGTATGTGGTTCCAGCTTGACGGAGCACCACCCCTTTAAGCTTGGGTGTGCAGAGCGCTTTAGACGCTAAATTCCCTGGGCGATGGATTGGTCGGGGTGGGCCCACACCTTGGTCGGCACGCTCACCCGATCTCTTCTGTCTGGACTTTTTCCTGTGGAGCCATTTGAAAAGTCTCGTCTACGAAAGCCCCATCGACTCCGACGAGAACCTAGTTGCCAGGATTTCTGTAGCTGCCGGTGCCGTCCGAGACATGCAATTTTTGAAAAAAAAAAAAAAACCGGGTGTGTTTGAAAAAGTGCGCCGCTTGCTATGTCGCAAGTGTAACGCCTGCATTACTGCAGGCGGTTGCTCTTTTGAGTAGTTTCTGTAATTTTGCTACACATGCTGTCAATAAAATTATTTAGTACCTCCTCTATCTGTTTGGTGTTTCGGTGGTGAAATTATTCGGTTGTTATGGTGAAAATTGCTTGTTTAGATGTTTTCTATCACCCCTTACATATTTTCCCATAAGTTTCGAAACACCCTGTAAATAAATAAATAAATAAATAAATAAATAAATAAATAAATAAATATATATATATATATATATATATATATATATATGCAGGTGCTAATTTCTGAAAAGTAATTTATCTTCTACGCTTATCTGTATATTATTTTTATACTTTATTCTAAATTGTTTTTTTCTTTAACTTTTCATATGTATTAATTCAATTCCAAAATAATTGCAGAACCTTTCTATTTTTAAGATATAGCATAAATTAAGACGAAAACCAAATGAAATCTGTCTTAAAATATACTACATCTCTTAATTATAATTTTATGAAATCGTCTGTTGCTAACTATACTTCAGAAGCTCATCATCAGTAAAATATGATGTATTAAAATTCATGTTTAAGAAATTAGAAGAATGGCCTAAGAGTTTTTTCCACCTGGTCTCATCCCTGAGCTACTTACCCTAATACTGATTAACATTCAAGTGTATTCTCATTACTTACATTTTACAGTTGATTTCATTGTATTATCAAAAGAAATATATTTCATAATATCTTTAATTGGTAGATAGTACTTGTATATATGTTCAATAAGTTTTTAATTTTATATATTTTATATGTTACTTAGTTACCAGAGAAAGAACCAGTAGTAAAAAAGGAAAGAAAACGATTTCACCTCAAGAAAAAGAGCAAAACTCAAAAGTCCTCTAATTCAAGTAATCAAAGCACATCAAGTAAAGGAAATAAATCTAATAAACAAAATGTAGCAATAATAGTCTCTAAAGATGTCTCAAGTACATCTTTTAATAGCACTGAAAATATATCTGATATTGCTGAGAATCTAAATCATGAAAAATGCGTGAGTAGTTTTGAATTGTTTTCCGCCAATGATAGTGTAAAAATAATGTTTTGAAGAGCTCATAATTTTTTATATTTTCTAGTTCTTTTTCAAATGTTCTTGTGCAGAAATAGAATATTTATTGAAGTTAAAGAAATATATATTTAATAATTTTTTTTAAATTTCTAAACATGTAATTAAAGTTCTTTTTTGACTTAAATATCCTTGAAAATGTTATCTTTATAAATGTATTTCTTGCTCTTCCTATAGCTCAAGATGTTAAAACTTGGCATCATTGGGAAATCAGAAGATTGTAAAATAGTTTATATAAAATAGACTTATACCTTAATCTACCATAGACTTAGACGTTAAAATATAATGTAATGCTTTAATTCTTAAAAAGTTTACTTCTAAATGATAAATTTTTAATGAAAGATGAAATTTGTGTTGTGTTTCTAATTGTATTCTAAAATTATAACAATTTAAGGAGTTTGAAATTTTGTTGTTTTTTTTTTATCATTTTTTTAGAAGCTCAGGAAAAGTATTTATAATCAATAACTTATGTAGTTATATAGTTTTTTTTTAATTTTGTATCATTCAAAATAAAAAATTATAAATATTTAATGAATTTTTTAATTGCTTGTGATGTTTCTTGTACTTTATCAAAGATATTTATATTTTGCAAAATATATCACACTTGAGTCCTTTAGGCTGGAGATTCTGGTTTACCAATATCTGAAATGGCCCATCTTAGTTCTTCTCATCCTTCACTGGCAAGTAGTGAAGATATGGTTCGCCCACATAGTCTTTCGGATTCAGTATCTCTAATGATGTGTGCATTACCAGAACCATGTCTGTCTTCCAATCAAAATAGTCTGTCAAAATATCGTGAAGAATTTGTAATCTTAGCAAAAGAAGGTACGTTGATTAGTTCAGTTTCAAAAGTAATTGATGCAATTGTTCATTTAATTTTGATATATATTTTTTTATTTTTAAAATAGTCTAAGTGCTATTTCACATTGATATTAAAGCTAGATTTTCCTGAATTTGCTATACAAATCATTCAACCATATATATTTTTGTTATTTGGATCTTTCCACATATTTGTCTCTAATTTACTATACTACTTTTATTTTTTCATTTTTCTCTCTATGTAATTCATATACTCAAAGGGTTGTAAAAAGTACTTTTTCCATTTCATTGAAGAAAGTTTCTGTTTTTCTCATATTTCTACTTTTTTTCTACTAGTTCATGGTGGACTGAGGTCTGTAGTTCGAAGTCTACAAACAGAAAGAGAACGGTTAAAGCAAGTTTTAGAAGCCGAAAGTGTTCCAAGTAATAGCAACAGTGGTGCTCTGATAGCAAGTTTACGAAATTCTTTGAATCAGGTGTGTTATGATGAAAATAATTAATGTTGTAAACTGAGTTTTTACTCTTTTTAATGTTACGAAATGTTTCACTACGGTATTTATCAAACCATTCTATGGCTACATAGAATCAACAAACTTCTTTGGTTTACAGCTACTTTAAATTAGTATCTGAATTAAAAAGTTCGACTGTAGAATAAATGGTACATGGAACAAAAAAATATCCAACTACCACTTAGTCTTTTAATCAGTTGCTAGATTTAAATATGTATTTTTTCTATTCCAATTTCCTATATTTTGAAGAAAAGTACAATAAAGTTTCTTTAAATTCACTGGCATGGAAATAAAGCTATATATTGCATAAAAATTCCACAAACAAGTGCTAAAACCAAACCATGAAGTAAAAATTTGCTAATGCTACATACTAATTTCCTGCAGGTAAGATTTTATAAATGTTGTTTTTTATATAATGCAATAATGAAGATATGTGTGTAATATTTGCTTATATTCCTATTATGGGAAATTTATAACATTACCATTTTTATTTCGATTTATATTGCTCTTCACCATGTAAAGATTCATACTGTATATGAAAGTATCTTTTTATATTTGACTTCTGTCTGATTATTTACTTTTAAAATGGGAAACTAATTGTTGAAGTTATTTTTTAAATGTATTAAAAAGTTATTGTCATCACATAAGAAAATAAAATGAAAAATTGTAATTACCCTGGTGGATAGTCTATACAATTTTGATCCATTAAGAATTATGTTTTAAAAAAAGTACTTTGAAATATGAAGGTGGTAGTTTTCATTAAACTGTAAGTAAAAAATAATAAATAATGTAATAAATCAGAATTTGAATGCAATTTAGTTTATTTTGTGTCCATATAATTAGCATGTTCTCATAATCAAACCTATCAAATTATATATTTTTCTTGAGTGAACATGTTTTTTTAATTTAATATTCAATTCTAACCAATTTTCAGAAATCGATATAAAATGTTAGTAAGGTAATTTAAGACTGACATTATTGGTAGGACAATCTAAGAGCAGGCCTCGAAATACATTTTTTAATACAGGTGCACCTTGTGCACCTAAGTTTTTAAATTAGGTGCACAGGTGTGCCTAGCTGGAAAAAATTAGGTGCACAATTTTATTTTCATGTGCACAGTGCACCTGTGCACCCGGGTATTTCGAGCCCTGACTAAGAGAATTATTTTTGCATTAAGTTAATCACTTTTAAGAATTTTAATTCTTAAGTGAATACAATTAAAGTAAAATGAGGGAAAATATTATCACACTTACAGTTAAATAAATGTTATATATTTACTTTACGTAACTATCTAGGATTTTTATTTACATGATATTTACTACAAATTGAACAGATAAGTTTATTGCAGACTATTCAGCAAAATAAAGATCTGAAATCAAAGCTCCAGGAAATTCATAATATTACAGATATGAACAATGCCATACCTCCTGTAAGCACCCCTGCTGGGGATAATGATGAACCTACTGTAAGTTACATATTTCTTTCCATTCAAATGTTTTAGTGTTCAGAGTATTTGAAACAACCAAAATTTTTATTTTTACAGTTTGCTAGATTGATATTTTTTTAATTCATCTATTTTTTATGCTGCAAATTAACAAAAAATTTATTTTGCCTCATAAGAATGATTTCCACAAGTATATTTGATCCTGGCATTTTTGAGTGAACAATTTGTGTAACTTAAAACATTTATAGTGAAAAAGCATGTAAAACAAAACAGCACATTCCTTTTATAACTGAAAGTTTGATCTGAGAAATATGATTATCAATAAGTTTTACAATTCTTAAATACTTTTGCATCCAATTTTGGCTTCGTTGAATGTTTTTAAGATATCAAAGTATAAAATACTTCGATAATTTTATAATTTAATTTTTGTTTCACCTAGTTTTCAGAGTAATGTATATATTTATGCAATGTAAAACAATCCCATTATTGTAACTATTTTTGACAGAATGTGGATTGTGTGCTGTGAAATGAAGCATATTTTCGAAGCTATAATATTGCATCGCGAAAAATCCAGGGTTAATAAAATTATAATTTGTTCAATACTTCATGCAAATATTTAGATATTGAGATATATCAGTCCCACATAAAAATTAGCAATGAAATATATTCATTGATTCTAAAGTACATAGTATATTAGAAATACATAGTATAGTATATGTTAGAAATTTGAAATAAAACTAATATAAATTATTGTTTATAGTAATTCATAGTCTTCCATTATTATTTATGTGACATTGTTTCATTGAAAATAGGATGTAATATAATATTTAAATAAAGTAATACGATTATTATAGATAATTGTAGATGAACTAAAATCCTCTCAATTATTAAAATGATTGTATATATAAATAACAAATTAATTTTTTAAATTTCTCATTATAAAAGAAATGTGCAATTTGAGATTTCACTTGCATTGCTCTGCATTAGAAAAATAAACTTGCTGGCTATTCTAAAAAAAATCTCTAACATCTAATTAAATTTAAATTTTATCAAAATTTCTTATTAGAATTCAATGATATAGTGGACTTTTTATGGAAGAATTAATTTACGGTCTTCATTTCTGGGGTTGTAAACGCTCAAACACTGAATCAATCGAAAATTCAATTTTAATTCAGTAGAATTTAGATTTTTGAATATTGTGTTGTGTGATCACCTTTTTACAGCTCATTCATCAACCTCTACAGCCTTCCCTGTCACATGAAAGCTCATCTGTCCTCTCTGCATCAGAGTTTTTTGATGCTGCTGAAAATTTCTCCAATTGTAGTACATCTTCTGAGGTAATCCTTTTGACACACTTTATCTTTTATTATTTCATGTGTATTCCATAGTTAAATATTCAATATATTTAAATAATCATTGCTAAAACTTTTTTCTGAAATATTTTTATAATAAAGAATAATTTTGTGTAATAAGTAAATGGGGTTCCACAACCAATGTTATGAAAGTCACACATACTTTTTCCAAAAACCTTACACTGTTTAATATTCATTTTTCACATATTCATCTGTTTAACTGGGGAGCTAAAATGATATTTTTCTTGTGTTCAGTTATTATTATTGAATTTCATTATGAAAAAGATAAGGTCAAAATTCGATTCTTGAATGCATTTAATCATTTTTCTGAAATTCCACACACACACATGTATTGAGACTCTCAAATCAGTAGATATTACATTTAGATGCTTACTGAATCGTAGTGTACACTATTACTACTATCTAAGAAGCTACGCTGTGTTTGCATATTAATCCAAAAATTCCATAAGAAATTCGATACTAATTAATACCATTTCTTGGGTTAAATTGAAAGAAATGCAGATTCACTCATTAATAACATTTTACCAAATATTCGAAAACCTGCATTTTTTAAGTATGTTCACAACTTTTGTTGAATAAAAATAGTTTTATGCATTCCTGTTTGTATGATCATAAGTTGTTTTGTTTGTAGCATACCAGAGTTTTTGAGAATTCAATTTTTGATTTTATGTCGTGTTTTCTTGCAAAATTCTATGCAAAATAGATTGTATCATGTCATATGCTACAAAAAGTGAAGTGAACTATGCATGGCGTGCCAGTATTAGCTATTATATATGGTGTACACAATAGCTAACAGATATTACCATTCTACATGATATAGTCATGTTTAGTTGACACTTCCCCATCAACGGATAACTTATGAATTCCCAGTCCCTTTGAACGAGAAACTAGTGTATTTATAACTCCCAATACCAGAGAGGGAAGAAAAATAATATTACGACTACAAATAGGTATTTTTCAAGGTTAAAGTATTCTGAATACTACTTGTTTGAAAAATAGGGTAGTATTTGAGTGAATTCACAGAACTTAAAACTCATCTGTGTGTGCTGAGAATATCATTCTTTTTCTGAAAAGAAAAACCACAGTAGCTATGACATTTCTTTGGGGAAAAATCATGGAATTTATAGTTTAATAAACAAAATAAAAAGTATGTGCTTTGAAGCACTTTTTGAAAACTAGGGTGTCCATTAGATTAAACCCTCAAACAAACTCAAAGTTCGAGTTAGAAAATTTAATATAAACATATTACTGACCAGTTTCTTTGAATAATATCAATAGAAGCATAAACATAGACATTTAAAATCTTTTTTTGTGGAAGAAATTTTTTGAATGCAACCAGTCTCCCTGTTAATACACAAAAGGCTTGGCCGTATGAATGTCCACTATGTACAGGTTAGAAGCAGTTCATTTTTCAAAAAGTTCTAAAACCAACTTAGTAACAAAGGATCTTAAATTTCAAACATCTGAAAAAATTAGAATTTCATACTTTGTTATGTTTTCTCTTCAGGTACTGTTATAAAACAAACACTGACGATTTAGTCCAATCATTTTAACATTTCTCTAAATTCAGTGTTACCACCAAAAAAAGATCAAATTAAACAAACAATTTTGTTTTTAGAAGGGCTATAACTTTTTGTTTCTTGTATTTAAACTTGTATTTTATTTTAAAATATCTATACATGAAGGCAAGGATAAGGAATTGGATTTGTGACAAAATTTTATTTCCTTTGTTTTTTTATATTAGATATGGTTACTGCATTTGAATTGAATTAAGATAGTGCTTAATGTATATTTTATAGGGATCATTATCTGAAGAAGGTGGTAGTTTTTTAAGTGATATTTCTGATGAAGGAACGGAATACACACCAATTCCTAGTGGTAATTAATCTCTGTTTAATATTAAGTAATTTTTCTTGTTTTTATATATGCATACTTCTCATGAGTTACTAGGCAGTTCTTTATTTTTATGCACATGGACTTAAAAACATACTGAAGTGATAGAGACCCTACTTGTGTTGAAATTCTATGTTCTAAAACTTGCATTTTAACTATAAGAACTTTTTACTTTTTAGTGAGCAGTAGAGTTTAATCACTCAAGGACAATATTTTTTTAATTCAAATAGTACTTTTCCTGAATAGCTAAAACAATACTAGAATTTCTCCTATTCATGTTCTATTTCTTGATTTTTGACAATTGTTAAATGCTTACTATTCATTGACTATTGTCAATTGTAAAAAATTGTCCACAAAAATTTAGTGTCTATTACACAAAAGTTTTGATGTTTCCCTAACTGTTCATTGTTCTTTGGTATCTGTACTGGCAATGAATGACTTCTCTTGCCTCTAAAGCTGGCAATATTAACCATCTGTGTATCAAAATTTCCCAAGATATATACTATTGCTTTGCTCTACAACCTATTTTATGCTTAAATAGCCACATCCACTAGTTTCAGGAATTCTAGGAAAAGTTTAGTTTCAAGAAATATGCTGGTTTCAATATATTTGGAAAACAAATATGCCAGCTGATAATCTAAAGCATAGAAACCGTAGCTGCAACAAAAATTTGTGTGCACGTAGCCATTCAGTATCATGTACGAATCCAAGAAATTTATGTGACTTTTATACAATTCCAATTCTTATAGCTAGATACTCTGGTATGCTAGCTATAAGAATATTTATAATTCTATACTAGCTATAAGAATTCTTATAGCTAGATACTCTAGTTTGGTACTAGCCACTGCGTGGCTAGCCCGGCGTTGCTCGTGCCCGTGGTGTAAAGTCTGGTGTAAAATTGTCCGCAGATTTCAAATCCGTTGAAGATATATTCAATTAAAAAATTATTTATTTAAAGAAAATCATATTTTTAGTATCAATTTGAACTGAAATTTTCCGCAGATTTCAAATCCGTTGAAATTTTTACTGTACCTTTAACGGTCTCTGAGATAGAAAAACGAACCGACTTCAGTTAAAATATTTATCGTCTGGCTGGAAATGTATTCGTCCGAGCAAAATCAAAGCGGAAATGAAAAAAATAATTTTCTTCGCATTCAGCGGATGAAAACAACTTGGCATGTTTCCAAACCCTGACTGCAAGGTCACACGGGTAGAAAAAGTTCTCCGGGTTTAAAAAAGCGATGCAGAATAAAACTATTAAATTAATTTAAAAATCTTCTAGATTGAATTTTAAAATTCGCCGCTACCCAAAAATTGCAAATAATTCGGACTACCTGTGTGCCAAATCTCATTGCTGTCAGTGCCATAGAATCATCAGGATTTTGCGGCCCCAGACAGACAAACAAACACTTCCTTTTATAATATTAGAGATAATAACATAAAACAATAACGTTAGAAATGTATTTACTGTACAATATTCATACCATAATAGATTATCTGAAACAAATAACACTTCTAGCCTATTAGGTAAGGTCTAATTTACAGCAAAGTCAGTGCTGATAATCTAATCTAACCTCTAACCTAAAGTAGAAGGAAAAACTTGACTACATTCAAAATTTTATTGCATTGAACACAGCATATCTCAAATTATTCTCAACTTGAAAGATAAATGTATGTGTATATTTTGTGTCTAACAGTTATTAGTATTATTTGTATAAAGGTAAAATACAAAAATTATTTTCTGTAAATCTAATTCTTGCCACCCCCAAAAAACTGTTTGTTCTTTTACATATTAACTTGTGTTGTTTCACAGTGAACGAAGTGCCTCCCACGCCAACCTGCACTACAGGACGGCGTTCAAAGCTTCCTGCTCCAAAGCCTGATACAGGAGATTTTAGCCTCTGCAATCTTCTTTTCAAGAATATTGGAAAAGATTTATCTAAAGTCAGCATGCCTGTTACTCTGAATGAACCACTGTGTGTGTTGCAGGTATTGTTTAAAATTAATAGTTTCCTGACCTTGATCTTGTAGTTTGCATACGTACTTATTTGCTCTTTGTGACAAAATTCATTTTCTCTCAAACAAGGAAAACAATTTTCTTAACCAGTTGAAATCACAAAATTTATCATATTTATCTGGTTTGGATTCTAAAAATTGGGAATATTATTCTACTGGAAATATTTCTCAATTACTATATTATTTCTAAGCTTTTAGTTACAAGTAATTCAATATAAATATATACTAAATTTGAGATGATTTTTTTTATCATTGAAATATCCTAATTTTTAATTCATTCTTAATAATTGAGGCTTCTTAAAACTCATTTCTTCCTTGCTTTTGTATAAAACTTCAAGCCCCACAAATCAGATGGAAAAGGTGGTAGTTCAGTGTTTTTAGCACCATTTGTTACATAATCATATAGTAATCCTAGAAAATTCCTGAAAACCCAGACCATTAATTGTCTTCCATCAGTTTCCTTATGCATTCTGTTTTGTGTTCAAATGACATCATATGATGTTCTTAGTACACATTTGGCCGTAGAATTTCCTTAAATTAAGTTACATAAATATTTTCGACTGTGCACTCTTAAAATGTGTAGTTATTTGAAGTGAAATTTTTCAAGGAATAATTTTTTTAATGAGTAACGTATTAGCAATTTCAATTTTTTGCAGCGCCTGTGTGAAGAACTGGAATATAGTGAGCTCTTAGATAAAGCAGCTGAGACTTCTGACAAGTTTGAAAGAATGGTAATATTTTATTTAAAAATATATATGATCTATCTACTTCTAGAATGTGTTTACAAGATATTTTATTTGTTTTAACAGGCGTACATTGCGGCATTTGCTGTGTCTGCTTACAGTTCCTCCTACCACAGAGCTGGGCATAAGCCCTTTAATCCTGTTTTAGGCGAAACATATGAATGTATTAGAGAAGATAAAGGCTTTCAGTTTATTGCTGAACAAGTAAGCAACTTTATTTTTCAATTTCAATTTTTTTTAATTATCTTTGAAATTTTCAAATACTTTTAAAATTTCAGCAAATAAATAATATGTTGAAAATCAAGCAAGATTTTTTTTTTTTGCTTTTTATATTTTGTGTAAAAAATCTAGGACTATTTCTCCTTGTACCTTCCTCTAGTATGTCTGTTGTTTTTATGGTTTTCAACAGCTGACAATGGAATTATGAGCATCATAGCTGAAACTGGTAAAAAATAAAAATGGTCAGCCTGAGAGTGAAACATTACTGAAATCCTTTAATTTTTTTACTTTTAATCGAGTTGCACCTTTTGTCTATTGAAATTGAAATATCTGGGAAATGAAAAGGTTGATGACCCAAGGAATAAGAGTTAAATTTTGCTGGACTTCCATTTTTTGTTTGAGATGAGTTGTCCCCAAAAGTAATAGCAGCAATTTTCTTACTTTCAAACTATTTGCACATAAACCAATTATTAACAGTGCCAAAAACTGAGATAAGATAATTTATATATAGACAATAGCAGCGGAAAGCATAATCGACGTAAGCGACCGCTGACGGCCTTGCGCTTTGAGTTGGAAAAAGGGCCTCGCAGAAAATCAGACAATAATTTGCGAGGCCCGTTCTATATTATGAAAAATATTAGACGTTCCTAATTTTCTGCGAGTCCTACTCTAAAAACTTTTCTTTAGAAATATACGTACAGAGGTACAGGATATTAATTAAAGGCTAAAAAAGCGACATAAAACATGCGATATTGTTCGAAAGATTAGTAGACATTAGCAATTTTTTAGTCAGCCATAACTTGGCATCTAGAGGTCACAGAGAATCTTTAGATATTGAGTATAATACAAATTTAGGTAACTTTTTTTTCCCCTAATGGCGGGCATATTTTGACCGAAGTCATTGGCCACTACAAGGTCGGAAGTGATGGCCACTTGTGAAGGAGCACCCAGTGGGAGGGCCATCATTGCCCCTAACAATTACATCGTAATTTTGAACCATGTTCAGATGACGAAGCAACACCTAAGCTGGTATACGCTTACAAACATCCATGCCCGAACCCGGATTCGAACCGGGGACCTTCCGATCTAGAGGCTAACACCTTAACCACTATACCGGTTGGTCGGCATTTAGGTAACTTCATTGATATATTTTAATTAAATATCAAAGTATGATCCAACATTGCGTGAACATTTTAGTCGCATCAATGAAAAGAAAATTAAAAGCCACAACTTGAGTCACGAAATTCAAAACGAACTGATCACATTAATAAAAAAGACTTACTTGAGCAAGCCGTAGAAAAAAATTAAGGTAGGCAAATATTATGCTATCAGGGTGGACTGTACCTGTGATACTGGCCAAATTGAGCAAATGTCAATGATTTTAGGATAATTGGACACTTCTACAGGAATTATACAAGAAAATTTTGTTGCGCTTTCATTCCAGTAGGTCAGAGTACAGGACAGAATTTAGCTGAAACTATAGTTGAAGCATTGAATGAGCTTGGACCCCTCCCTAGACATTCAGAACTGTAGGGGTCAGGGTTACGACATTGGATTTCCGTTCCTAGTTGAAACAATCCCCTCCGTACCGGGTTATTTAAGACCCACAGCGGATTAGCCACTTAAGGCAAGCGAAAGTCTCGAATGGAGAAACTGAAGGATATGACCATGTGGATTATCACGAAGTACCCCACCCCCACCCCGAAGACCGAGGAAGGTGGTGCATGGACCCGACCCGGTTGGGTGCGCGAAGATATGGTGGCCGACTCCTCAAATTCAATCATAGTACGACAATGAGGCAGAATCTCGATTTCTTACTACTAATTTTCTAGCTTTCTTCACACCTTGTGACACCCTTCACAGCTGAACTTTATTTCTTTTGGATGCTGCTAGTTCCTCAACAATAGCGAAAACATTTTTTGGATTCATTAAAAAATTATACACACTATTTTCTGCATCATCTAAACGATGGGATATCATCAGAGGCAAATTAAAGTTAACGTTAAAGACTATATCCGACACCAGATGGGCAAGCCGAATTGAAGCTATAAAAGCAATATTATTTCAATTTGTCGAAGTAAATGATTGTATCGAGAATTTTTACAAGCTGCTTCGGCGGATTCAGATACTCTCAGCGAATGTAAGACTATTGAATTAAATGTTAACTCTCGAATTCCTTTTGTTTCTTTGCATTTATGACATGAACTATACTACTTCGAATTAGTAAAGTTCGGAAAGCTTCTCAAAATCACATGACTGCTTCTGTTGCTTACTTGAATAACTTCTGCAAATGTATTGAATAATACCATGAAATGGGATTTGATGTAACGATCGAAGCTGATTCAAGTTTATTAAGAAAAGTCAATATGATATTCCCTCTCATTTTAAAGAGAAACGTGTTTCACTTAAAGAAAAACATTTTGACTATTAAGCTCGAGATGAGCCACTAACTGCACTGGACCACTTTAGAATAAACTTTTTACAACTCTTATCGATGCAATAATAGTTGGCGTTTGAGATAGATTTAAAGCACTAAAGGAACACGAAAGTCGTTTTAAATTCTTGGGAAATTTGATTTCTCTGAAAAATATGGTCAAAAGATATCTCGAAAAGTGTTGTTGTTATTTGAGCAGGGGCCTCGCTTTATTACTCTCTTACGCCTCGTATATACTAGCGCCGCCCCTGTATATGGCATATTATTTATCGATAGGATTTTATTTCATTTCTCATAAATTTTCTGAAGTGTTTTACTATCGTGTCTTATATACGAGACTGTTACTCATACATACATTACTAATTTTAATTGAAATTGAAACATGATAATTAGTTTTATTGGATACTGTCATTTAACATAGGGTCGTGTCTTCTCTTTATTTTACAATACAGAAGAAAAGGAAATTCTTATTTTTTCTTAGTAACAGCTTAACTCCAAAAGTTATTGGCGCAATATAAACTGTTCATGAGATATGTCATTCCTATGTATTTAAACTCTCATGGGACTTATGTTATTGCTACAAGGTGACATACCAAATGTTAGTAGGTAGGTTTCTACTATGTTATATGCAATAAGTTGTACTTCATTTGATTTTCTTAATGGTCTCAGCATTTAATTTGGTTTTCTAACTTTGATCATTATAAAAAATTAGTTATGTAGCTGTGAAGTATGAGAGAATTAATTAACACTAAACTTATAACTTCTTTATAATATATTTGATTCAAAACTTTTTGTTCAGCGTTTGAACTCATCTAATACTACAGAATTACTTAGTCTATATAAAAATAATCGTATGGCATGTCAACTATTAGGCATAATCTTTTGTATATAAATCTTTTGTATAAAATTGTATATAATATATTTATTACATCTGAATTGAATTTATTAAAATTTGGCTAAATATATCTTTTAAAACTGAATGATATTACTGAATTCATAATATTGACATATTATATCCTAATTATATGCGTTTTTAATTTAATTTTTAAAATTGTCAATGTATTTGTAGGTTAGTCATCATCCTCCAGTTTCTGTATGTCATGCAGAATCTAAAAATTTTATTTTCCAACAGGGTAAGTGTATGATTTTTAAAAATTTTATATAGAATTCTGTAAATTAACTTTTTTACAAAAATAGCGGTTGACGTTTATCTTACCGCTCCCAAATTTCATAAGTTGCACATTAAAACAGAGGATTTTTTGTCAGACTTTTCTTCCCTTTTATCTTTAGGGTAAGCATAGCCTGAATAGTTCTAATGCTGTTCTCTCTTAAGTATCACACCTTCACTTAATGAATGGTAGCTAAGGAAACAGTTGCAAAACTTGTTTTACTGCCCCACCTAGATTGAAACCTTTTATTCAGTACTTCATATTCTTAATCCATGGTGCAGCTTGACCAAATATTGCTCTTATGCCATAAAACCCGTAAACAACCAACCATATACTTAATCTGATAGATTTCAGTTTACACAATAGAGACAAAACAACTATGCTTGTACTTTTGCTTATAACGTGCAGTTTCAATATTTAATAAATAAATGTTGATGATCTCATATGTTAAAATTTTCTTAGAAAGTTCAAGATTTTTACTGTTTGGCTTTTAATGTTCCACACGACAATGCATTTATTAATATAATAAGTCTTTGTTTTCAAATCTTACTGCAGCACTCAATTGAAATGATACTATCATTCTTCGATTATTTCCTTGATGTAAATCACTGAAAATGTCAACTAAAATAATATGAACTCTTAACATTAACACACCTTCATTTTTCTTGTATTTCGTACGTCATTGTAAAACTTTACTCGTACTTTAAATCAGTCATAGTAGTACACTATTCTTAAGTTTTAATATTACTGCCTCATTTTAAAATTCTGTTTAATTATAAAATCAATTATATGTGACTTAGAGAGTTGTATGGTTAGAAATATTAATTTTACTTTAAGAAGCTTTCTATTTAGAATTTTTTTCAAACACTACTGAGGTTAGAGTTATGAGTGTGACCTAATTTTGAATATTTTTATTTCAATCGATTTTCGGGAAAATGACCAAATTTGTAAGTTTTTTTAATCTTTTAAAGAATTTTTTGTAAAATATCAAAAGTTAGTTTCTGTTAAATATGATTCCTTCAGAGGAAAGGAATGACAGGTCATGTGGATTGCAAAAGGGAAAGAGAGTATTTATTGAAGATACAACACACATATATATAAATACAGATTTGAGGGGATTTCAGAACTAGGGATTGCAATCCGATCCGGCGGATCCAGCAGCATTTGGCTACCTACAGGATCCAGCAACATCTATCGGATCCGATAAACCCGAATTTTAAAAAAATTAAATAATCGATTGTTCAAACCCAACTTTAAAATCGCAAAATTGTTTATTAAACCATCGATTGTGAATAAATCGATTGTATATTTTTCAATCATCAGTTTGGAGGATTCTTGCAAAAATAAGAAATTAAATTAGCAATAATATTTTTTCATAAAGAGGAACCAGAAAAGCAAATTCTGCAAGGAAATGAAAACTAATGCAAAAAGACAAACTTAAAAAAAAGACTTCATATGAAATGGAGTCAAAGGAAAATATTTGTGTATTATGTAGGACTACTTAATGACGGTTAAAACAATTAGTGTCGAAGCTGAGAGGGCCTTCTCGGCCGCTGGTTATACTAATTGCAGTTCATTGAGATGTAGATTGGGGGACGACACAATTAATACGATTTGTTTCCTTAGATCGTTCTTTCAAACTCAATAGTGATTTTCATTACTATATAACTTCAATTTAAGGAATTAGGAGTTCTCTTGTTTGTTATGTTGACCAAAAACTGCCAAAGATTAGATTTGTATGTTAGTATGAGACAAGGTAAGGTACAGTTTATATGTCATTTGCTCAACGACATTAGAGATAGACTACTTAATTTTAGATAAATTGAAAAGTACTACGTATAAAACAAACTGATGTTTTTTGGTTTGTAAACTAGTAAGACTGATCATCATCAATCGTTTAATACTTACTACTAGTAGTACTAGTAGTGTTACTACTTCTATAATTAATTGTCGGTGATTGATTTCCTACCTATGGATAATTATTAATAAAGTTGATTTTCTAATGCTAAAATGAACTCTTTGTTCGTCAAATTGGAAAAATATCCTTTTTACCTACTTTCACTCAGCCGATTAAAAAAAAATACATACTGGTTAGATCGACTTATTAAACAAAGTACCAATCCGATCGGATCCAGCTGGATTAATGTCAATCCGGACGAATTGAAAATCGTGCCGTATTGCAATCCCTATTCAGAACTGACCAATAGGATTCATGTATATTGAATGGATGTACAAGAAAGCTACTGAACATTCACACATGCTGCATGGAATGAATGACTTCCCTAGCAGCATAAAGAAATATGCAAAGAGTTCTATGGGCGATTACATGAAACAACAGTTTCTTGAAATTTTTTTGTAAGCAATATCTTTTAAATATCTTGATATCTGAACAAAATTTATGAAACTCTTTTCACCACAAATTGCTCTCACTTTTAAAATCGTTACAGCAAAAATTTTCCCACTTTAAAACAAGCTCGTTTGTTTTATTTAGAGCAGTGATTTGCTGTAAAAAAAGACGTTTCTAATTTTCATAGCAATTAACTATGAAATGCATTTTTCAATGTTCATAAAAGAACTCATTTACTAATTTTTATTCAACTTCCATCATTAGAGTTTGTACTAAATCCAAAATACACAAGAGGGCAGGCAGCAAATTATCAAAAATTATTATTAGCAATAGTAAAGAGCCCAAGTCAGCAAGAAAATACGTCCTCAAACATATTTCTTGACGTACTGTTTGGATTGGAATAGTTGTCACGAGTATGACTTTCCATCTCTTAGAAAGCATTTCTTTCTTATACTGACTGACTGACTAGCCAAAAAGGTCAGCCCTTTGGCCCATGAATCAACAGGCTCTGGAATTGAATCCTGGTATTAGAAAGGACGTGTGTGATGATTTGGATTCTATAAGGCGCGATCATAAAGTTTCCGTTTAAGTGATTGGCTGCAGCGTATATGCAAATTAGCGCGTCGCCGATGCGGGTATATAATCACCGACATCGAGGCATGTGATTATTGTAGCATTCGTTTATTTCCAAAGAGTGTGTGCAAAATGCTGAAGCGTTAAAAATGGCGACGTTAATGCCAAATGCATCCAGACAGAACCGACGTGCTGTTATTCTTTTTTTGGCTGCCAAATGAAAAAACTGGTCGACATTCATCGAAGAATGAAGAATGTGTATGGAGAAGCATGTCTGTCGAAAACCACCGTAGTGGAATAGTGCTCATTCATAGTTCAGAGCTGGTCGCGATTTGACTCAAGATGTGAGTCGATCTGGTTGGCCATCCACATCCAATACAGACAACAAGCGAGCAGTTGATGATGCGATTAGGGCAAATCGTCCCATATCCATTCGTGCGCTTTCAAAAGATCTCGATATAAGCTTCAATAGCGTGCAACACATCATCCGGCAGGAGTTAGGCTACCGTAAGGTCTGCAGCCAGTGTATACCACGGGCGTTGAATTCCGAACAAAAATCAAACCGGATGGCTGTTTGCCTGAAGCACCTGATGCGTTTCAATGTTGAAGGCAACACGTTCCTTGAGCGCATTGTTGTAGGCGACGAAAGCTGGTGCCACCACTGGGAACCAGAATCGAAAGCGTCGACCATGCAGCGGTGTCGAGATTACGACGTGCAATTAAGGCGAAACGTCAGGGAAAACTGCGAAAAGGCTGCTTCATGGTAACGCACGTCCCCACCGCAAATGTCGTAAAGAAGTTACACTCACTAAAGTGGGAAACACTTGAGCACCCGCTTTATAGTCCTGATCTCTTCCCATGCGATTTTCACGCCTTCGGTCCAGTGGCGGACCAAGTCAAGTGTGGGGCCCAAGCGGTAATATTTTCGGGGGCCTCAAACTCAAGGAAGAAAAAAGTTTCAAGAAAACTCTCATAAAGTTATTAGCAAAAAGAAAACAAATTCCATACCATAACACATTAAATAAATTTATTAAAAAAACATATTTTGCACATAAATTTCTGTCTGGGTTTATTTTTTGCGAATTCGTCAATTATTTTGGCATAAATTCGGTTTTAAATTTTTTGCTCTATGTACAGAATGACTACATTAATTCATCTTTCTTTTCCCATACTACTCCTTTTTAATTTTTTACACGCTTTAAAACAAAAAACGATTTTTCTTCTGACGCCCATCAGATAGGGGAACTGTTAAATAAAATTTAAATAATGTTTCAACATTCGCAAATGTGCGAAACATTTCTTTGAAGGCTCGATAGATGTCTGGTGTGGGTTTTATAGTGTCCTCGTTTTCTTTTAGAAACATTAAAAAATTGTTAAATTCATCTTCAAAGGTACAAATATCAATGTCCTTTTTGTAAATTATATATATTTTTTATCCAGCTTCCAGTTAAAGCCTCTTTTCTATGGGTGAAACGAAGTTTTATAGCTAATACAGCATCTGCCCCTCTTGCTAATCATCTTGTACATTAGAAACTCTTTTCACTGCACTTAAAGAAGCACATTGTAAAGACGCTGTCACATCTTTCCTCGAACACTAATGAAAAGACATTTTAAGACCTCGGGGCCCCTTCGTATTCCGGGGCCCTACACGGCCGCTTAGTCCGCGTACCGCTTAATCCACCCCTCTGCTTCGGTCACTTAAAAAAGTCCTTGAAAGGTCGACGGTTCCTGTCGAACGTAGAAGTGCAGCAGGCAGTTTCGGACTTCTTCAAGCAGCAGGAACTAGAGTGCCTATATAGTAAGAGTGGCGACAAGGGACCAAATTTGGCCCACTGCACATGCGCGGCAGCCATTTTTCTACCAGAATCGGTTGCTGGGCGAATATGTTTCTTCCATCGGTTTCCCACATTTCCTCCTCTCTCTTTCTTTTGGCGATAGTGTTTATGTCCCGTTTTATGCTCACGACTTATTGAACTTCTTTTCGTGAATATTAACAAGAAAATGAATAAAGTTAAGCTTATAACTTCAGTGTTAAATAAAATAAGATCTGATGTGTTGTTTCTCTCAGGCACAAGTTTTTTCTTTAAATTCTTTCCATGCTGTGTGATAGAGGTTTACGCATTAATTTTATAACATTAAATAAAAAATAGATTTGAAATGTCCTACTATTAATGGATAGTTCCTTAAAATAAAACTTTCTTTCAACCAACTGTTCAACACATGTAGCTTTTTTTAGTGTGATTAATCCTGTCCTTACATTAACCGCGAACCAGAAAAAATACTGAACATTTTTATTTGACCTTTTTAATGCATAACACAAAATTTTAACCCACTTAAATTTAATTTTAAGTTTCATCCATTTATACAAGTCAAAAGACATGTAATTTCAAAAATAATCAACACCATCAGTACACATTTGTTAAAAAATCTACCACATTTTCATATGAAAAATAGAATTAACAGATTGAAATTAAATTATGAGCAAATATTGGCCTAAACATACAAGAATAATCTCAAGATAGAAAATAGTTAACAGCATTTGTACGCATTTATATCCAAATTCACAGATAAATGTTGATGTGGTGGTTTTGTTCCGAGATCTAGCAGCAAAATAAAGATGAAAGTTTGCATCAAAAATAACACTTTTATATAAACATTTCTTTTATTCTTTTTTTTTAAAGCATTGCTACAATTTACTCTCTGCTTTTCTGATGATTCAATTCGGCTTAGGTTATTGAAAACCTATAATAAGGAAACAGCTAAAAAAACAACGCATTATCAAAAGTTTAAAACTTGCTAACTGCCTTTGGCGCGATGTTTACATCGCCAAAGTAGCTGGAAACAGCATGTTGTTCAAAAAAAGCTATTTACTTAAAAAGTCTTCAAATTTACACTGACAAAACACTAAAATAATTATAAATAAACATTCTAGAACACGAAATGGAACACGAATAAGCTATATTTTCTTTTTAATTTAATATACACACGTTTTTCTCGAGCACACAAAAAGTTCCCATGTTAAGTCTACGGGAGCTGGGAAAATACCGCTTCGGGCGGTAGAAAAGGTCTCTAAGCCAATCAGAAAGTGTTTCCCGTATGTCGCCACTCTTATTATATAGGCACTCTAGCAGGAACAGGAGTTTTACCAAAAGTGTATATTCAACCTGGTGAAGCAGTGGGAGGATTGCCTAAATGCTCAAGGCGCTTTTGCATGACTGGCATACCAAATCTGTTCTGTACAGCCTTCAAACGAAAACTTTTTGATCGCCCCTTGTACATACTTTCAAGCCGTTAGTCCTGGTCTAATTTGAACTTGTATAGCAAAAGACTTCTGAGGGACAAATCAAACTAAACAAGACTTATTCATTCTGCATAACGGACGAGTCCTATTTGACCAAAGTCCTTAATAACTCATATATTGTGATCGAAGTAAGCAGTATTTTTGACATGGGTAAAATTCTGAGATACAGAATATGCACCTAACCATTCTAGAACACATAAAGCATGACAGTACAACTGCTGTACCAGCAACAACATAACGATTACGTGTGTGTGTTGAAACATTAAATATATATTTTATAGATGATAATTTTGCTTATTTCCCCTCTCATTCTGTCACCTAGTCTGTTCTATATCACATTTGTTTTCCTCTGATAATGTAACCTTTTGTGTTCTATATCCCTATCACCCATAGAGATGCAACTAAACATCTAAATAACTAGTTATGTTTGTAACTGGAAAATAATTTTAAAGGGTCGTTCAGCATTGAAAAATTACTTGTAGTTCCAGAACTTTTATTATATTCATTGTACCTCAAAAATATGTATTGCATATAAAACATTAAGGCATGGTTACACATATAAGTGTTGAAAGGGACAGCTTGTAGGTAATAAGATGGATATCCCTGTTGTATATTTTATTTTGTGTCATCATTTGCATTGATTCCTAACAGTTTTTAAATCATGTAAAATATAAAAAAACTTATATGTGTTGTTTTCTGTTCAAAATGTTTATTTCAGATATGCGAATTAAAACAAAGTTTTGGGGAAAATCAATGGAAATTTTGCCCCTTGGAACAATCCATGTGTATTTACCAAAGTAGGAATTTTTAATTTTTTAGGTATTATAAAAATATTCTTCAAGAAATTTTTTAATTAAATGTGTATATTGTAGCTAAAATTAAATACATATATGTTTAAAATGCAAATTTTGTTACCTGCATATTTTTTAATCTTTATAAGTAATTTGAATTCATTTTTTCCTTTTCTTTGAAAATTTTGTATAGAACAAATGACCATTATCAATGGAATAAAGTTACAACATGTGTCCACAACCTATTCAGTGGACAAAGGTGGGCTGATCAGTATGGTGAGATGACAATTACTGAGGAAAATGGTGATTCAACATGCAAACTAACTTTTCTAAAAGTAATTTATTATTTTTTATTAAAAAAATATCAATGCATTAGGGGATGCTAGAATCTAATATTGTTAGCTAACTTTTTTGGCATCCTTCTAGTTGACTTTGTTGGTTAGTAGTTTTTATACCTAAGCATATATTTAGTCCTTTTTTTCCAAATTAGATTTTGAATGCTAGAAATAAACCCAAGTGTTGCATGTTGTACATAATATTTTTATTCTTCCGATATGAACCTTTAACATGTTGTGATCCCATATTATTTTACTGGTTTAAATTCCAAAAGATTTTAAACACCAAGAGATTGCGCCACCTGAATGTTGATAGATTGCACTACCTGATGAGACTGGTTTAATTTCTCCCTGAGTTGAATTTCAGTCACTGAAAACGTTACGATTATGATGTGCACGTGTAACCTGAGATATCTGATATAAATTTTAAGTTTTTTAATTTTGTTCCATCTTCAAACCAGGCAATATCTAACATTGAACAAATACATTGTTTTAAATTTGTCTGAAAGCAATTACTTCAATAAATATTGTTATACTGTTCAAATATATGAAATTAATGCATGAAATCTTGTTAGTTTACCTAAAATCGCATTTAATAAACAAATATACTCCTGAAATGAAAATAAATGCTTTGTCTTTTGGCCAAGCACTATCATTTTGACATGAGTTAATTATTACACAATTCAATAATAAAGGAGACAGCTATCTAAGCATTTTCTATGTAGACCCTGATCAATTTCAACATTCTTATCTGCAAAATGAGTTAAGGAACATGCACCTCATTTAAAGATACTCTTCGTGACGTTTTCTGATTACAGTTGACACAGACATCAGTTTTAATACTACCTTGCAAAGCTACCAATTACTGATTGTGGCAGCAATTCTTTTACGAATCTAAAAATTATTCGTTATCCTCTGTGGTAATGCAACAAGACCTACATTTCCTCCACTTTGTCACCTAACAACTGAATCTAATTTCTGGACTACAAAAGGTCTTACATTTAATCATATCTAGTAGTTTTGGATCTCTACTGAGATTAATCATTCTTACCCTGCAGTTAATTAACTTTTCTATTTTAAATTATCTTAAACAATCTACTTATTAAGCATACTATTTCACATTTACAATGTTGATTTGGATGCACCAGTGGCAGTGCCATCTATTACAATCAATATTTTAAGTCATTATTACATTTTTATGGCATTACTAAGTTTTAAAGAGATAACATTTATTTAGAAAACGTTGTTAAGACTTCTCTGTTTTATCAAAATGTATGGAATCCTGTTAAAACCAAATCTATATTGTGAGGGGAATTTTATTTTACTATAAAGCACAATTCTCTTTCTAGGCTAGCTACTGGTCTAATAAGCGTCATGAAGTTCAAGGTTCAGTTACATCAAGAGATGGAAAAGTTGTGTATAATCTTTTTGGAAAGTGGACAGAAGCCTTATACTGTGGTGTTGGACGTAGTCAAAAATGTATCTGGAGGCCAGGTAATGTTAATTTGAAGCATGTTCCCCCTTGAACTAACCATTAAGCAATATAAACTAAAGGTAGGGATACAAAATATTTTAGTGAACAGAGAAATATTTTCAAATACTTTTGAAGTTCTATTAATCCCTACCTCAAAATTTATGATGCTTATATATACAGGTAATTCAGATTTTTTGGACTTTTTGAAATAATATTAATTGTAAGTCCCTTCCAAATTTTCCTCATTTCCCACAGTATTTTAAGGTATGTATTTTGCACATCATTTAGAAAATTAAATAGGAAAAAAGAAAATGCAATTTGAAAATAAATTCGATTGAATGATATATGTGATGCAAATTAATATGATGCAATTGAATAATGATGTGCTATCACACAACCACTCATCCATACATTTTGAACAAGTTGAATTTTGATTTTGCATGTAAAAACCTGAAGTAAAAATAAATCATTTTATTTTTGGCTCATTTGAAAAAGAATTTTCTCTAAAGAATTCTAAATTAGTTTTTGGTGAAGTGGTAGCACAACTTTAAATTCAAGTGCTACTTTAGGATTATTAATGGATCTTCCTGATCTATACATGAATTTAATTTTAAAAAGACAATTGCCTATTATTTAGGTGCCATGCTTGAAGATTATGAACTGTATTATGGCTTCACACGATTTGCAATAGAACTTAATGAAATAGATCCAGAACTGGAAAGAATATTGCCACCAACGGATACAAGGTTTCGTCCTGATCAGCGGTTAGTAAAATATTATCATTTCATTCACTTTTAATTTTATAAATTTGTCAGTTGAACAAAAATTGACATAAATTTGTTTTTTATCTTGCCCCATTTCTTTATACCTTTCATTCTAAAACGCTCAGATTATTAGAAGAAGGAAATATTCCTGGTGCTGAAAACAGTAAGCAACAAATAGAACAATCACAGAGAGACAGGAGAAAAAAGAGAGAAGAGCTAAGCATAGAATACCATCCAATGTGGTTCACGTAAGTGCAAATTCCATTTAATATATGCTTATTTTAAGGATTTTAAACAGAAGATACATTTTTTAAATTGGTGAATTCCAAATGTAACTTTTTATCCATTCTGATTGATATATGAATTCAATTTGGTGACGGATTTTCAATTGGTCAATTTGGTGAAACTATGTTAATATATGAATTATCACTTCCAGGAATGCAAACTCATAGTGATAGTTAAAAAGTTTGCTAATCATAAATTTTACTGCCATGATTTCTTAGTTTCTTTTTTTAATATTTTCATGTTATTTAAATAGGAGTCCATTCCAACCGTTTTTAGAATTTGTGGCTCCCAAAATGTTAGGTTATACAAATGTAATATCTATTTGGCATTTCTTATGACTACATTTCCATTTCCCTGTTTTGTCATCAAATTTGAAAATCAAATGTTTTCAACATATTTTTCTTTTTTGGACACTTAATAAATTGTATTGTTTTGTTTTTTAAGAGAAGAGTAGTAAACAGTATTAATTTCTATTTCATGGTATTTGAAGTTCTTTCATCTATTTATTAGATTACCTTCATTTTCTAGGAAGGTGGCCCTTGATGATGATAAAGAGCAGTGGGTGTTTAATTACAAATATTGGGAAGTACGGTCAAATCCTGGTTTTTGTAATATATCATTTTCTGAAAAATTATGGTAGCTAATGTATTGCGTGCCTGCGCTTGTGTTACATAAACTATCTTATATTATGTATGCAAAGTTGAAATTTGCATGTAAGTAAATATATATATTTGTATAGATGCAGTTGGAAATATATATAGAAATATATATATTAAATATATAAATATATATACATATTATGCATAATATGTTCAGGTGCACTGGTTAAGCTATGTGTGTGTGTTTTGTTTTAAAGAAAGATCTATATAAAAATTGCACCTTTTAATAATTCATATATCACTTGTTTCGTTTTAAAAATGAAGAATATCTTAATGACTAAATTGCATTGAACTTTTCTGAAAATAATTTTCATGCGAGTACTTAATCATGGGCAGCATTGACAGTTAAATGTGATATATTGGTAATGAAATTATCAAAAATATTTTTTGTCAGTGCATATTTTCTTTATTTTATGTAAGTCTTTTGACAATATCATTGTCACTGTTCATGCTTCATCATAGTTTGTAATTTGTAATCAGTTTTTTTAGCTTTTAGGCATTGTAGACCTAGTGGTATCAGAATTTTTTAACAGCATATTCATTAAAAGTTGTTAATTATTAAATTTAGTAATGCAATCAAAGTATCGTATCTACTTAAATTCATGAAGTGTGATAAATGTGAAATTGAATTACTTACTAATACATTAATTACATTGCATATATGTAAATTATTTCATTTTTTACTAAAAAGCTTTATCTATGCAATGCATTTCTGTTGTAAATACTAAAATTATTTTTTCAACTGTAATCTATTTGAGAATGCTTCATTAAATCGTAAAATATGACTATGAAAATAACTGTACTTAATTTTTCATAAATTATGTCTCGAAAGTATTACAAGATTTAACTATAATCTTTGATTTTAATAAGATGTACTTAAAATGTTTATTTACCGTAAAATTCAAGTTTTGTATGTGGAATGTTTGATGTTGAAATAGTTTAAATTATATACATATGTACAAAGGTAATTTTTTATTGCTTTAAAACCATTCTATATTTTTACTACTTGAAAAGTGTGTGAACTGTGTAACTTTATAAAATTCTATATGCTGAATATCAGTATGGGAACTTTATGTCACTAACTGCTAAGCTTCAATATTAATTTATTGCAGTTACAAAGGAATGAAGAGTGTATGAGTTTCATTTAAAAATTTTGTTCATTTAATTTTTTCATGTGTCTGAAGTATTTACACATTATTCATATTTTAAACAAATCTGGTTTTAGTGACTTACCCTGAAATGTGAAACATGATGAACCTAAAAGTTACACATTTTTAATGTAGCTTTATTCTACTTGGAAAAAATAAAAATTAGCATCTTATAAAAGTTTTTCTAATTAAGTTGTTATTCACAAAATGTTATAGATAATTGAAAAATGAGTTTGAAATACTATGTATTGATTTTAAAATATAGTCTTGGATTCTGTCAGCAAGAGCATATTCATAGTATGCCAAAAAAATTCATCTCCCACAGCACTTCATTTCTATTGGACTTGTAATGATTTGTACTCCTATATTCTCCTAATTACTAAATTTACTCTTAAACTAATGCATTTCTCATAGTCAAAATTTAAATATAGTTGCTGAATTAATGGAATTTCGTATGGTAGGTATTTGTTAATTATTTGCCGCTAAATTGATAGAACATTGACCTAATTGTGCTATAAAATCAATGTATTTGTTTGAAGTTGTTAGATATCATAGTCTTCAATATTTCATCCTATATGAAATGCTTTAAAATATTACTAGCCTTATTTAATTTATTCTTTAGAAGAAAACATTATGCACAGTTGAATAATTCTTTGTACAATCTGTTTGTATGTTCAATAAATAGATTTTTTATTTCTAAATGTTGGGTTTTAAGTGCATTACCTATTTGTAATAAAATCCTGTTATATTTTATCAGTTCCAAGAGCATAAACAAAATACAATTCAATTTTACTTTATTCAAATATTTTTATAGAATTACATTTATAAAAGAGGGTTTGTATTCTTTTCAATCAGTTGGAAGGTATATAATTGACTGACTGCATAATCATCCTATATTGTGTTATTTTACATGTAAAACATTTTATTTTTGGAGTAGAATACTGTCATGCTAGTTAAGAAAAAGTATCTCCAAGTTAGGTCTTTAGGTTTAATGGTTGTTATATTCCTGCATATAAAAGTGTCTGTGCCTCAAAACTGGTAAACTTTTGGAGCACACTCAATCTATAGTTCACTTAGTGTTCATATTATTATCTAATGTTATTAAACATTAAATTCTTTTAAAAACAGCATTAACGACTGTCAATTCAAAATGACCAAACTTGAAGATATTGCCTTTTTTGTAAGCAGGACAAAATATTGTATCATGTTTTTTCAAAATTTTCAACCTAAAATCTTGACGGGAAATAGTATATTTTTATACTTTTGCAGTGGAATTCAGTTTATGAATTCAATCAAGAGTAGTCACATGGTAGTGTTCATTTCCCAATTTGATTGTATTTTTAATTAAAAAAAAAGTGTGACTTTCTTCCTTAAAACTTGACTTTACTAACTTTTAAACGATACTCATCAAGTTCAAGAAATTTTTAGCACTTTTGTTCGGCATGGACGCTTGTAATACTTCTGCCTCATACAAATTTTCATTAGATACTTCCATTTAAAATATATATTTTTTTGTTTCAAATCTTACTTTTGTTTACAAATGTGCTATGTTTAGGGCATCCTAGATTGGGGCAGGCTAGAGCAATGGAAATCTAATAATTAGGTAGATCTAAGCTATTCAGATGACAGTATGAGATGGGCTATCGTTGTAGGTAGTTTATATTAAATGTATTTATAAGTTTTCACACTACTTTGCTGAAGAACTGTAATTCAGTGGACAACATTGATAAATTTATTATTTAAAGTCATTTTATTCTATGTACAATGCTTTAATTCTTTTAAAAGTTTGCTGTAGGTTTGTATTGTTTTCTTTTTAGAAAATTTATTTTAACTTTATATTTGAAAAGTAACAACGCTACTTTTGATAGGAATGTTCTATAACAAATGTCATTTCCTTTTGAAGTTGTTATATTTTTGCTTGTTCAATAACCAGTTTGCGTCAGTACGTTTGTTTGAAATGTAAGTACTCTTTACTATTGAATACCATCCAAATAAAAGTATACTTTTTAGAATCCAAAATGAAGATACTTTTCATATTTTTGAAAATGTTATCTGTTTGAAATTTTTACACTGTGCCAAAAAATCGGGAGTTTCTATTAATTTTGAAGATTTTATTTCAATGTTTCTGTATCTCAATATTATCAAATATAAAAGCCTGAAATTTAAAAGGACATCAATTAAAAATGTAAACAGTGAAATTCATTACATCAGCAGATGACAGAAAAGGGAAGGTTTAGTAACTATTACAGTTAATAATAACAGATTTGATTTTGCATTGATTGGTAATTTAGAGTTTAGAGAGTGAGCTGAGTCGAAGTCGAGTAATGAGTCGAAACTATTTTTAACTATACTATAGAGTAGAAATTTTTAAAGACTTATTTAAGGTAACTTGGGGATCATGTTGACTACAAAAGCAATGAGTGATAATTCTAATGAACTGAAAATGTAAGCAAGAAAAATGTATCAAAGCTCAGAAAATACTATGACCTTGCTGTACCTTGTGTTTTATTTGTAAGATGAGCCAGGATATTCATTTTATTCAGTTTGTAATTATGATTTTCGTCATCCTTCAAGATATTTGTGATTGCCAGCATCACATAAATTCTAAATTTTTTTTTTAAATTACGGAAGGCGCTCGATTGTGCTAATCATAGGCCACTACAAAGCTGGAAGCGATGGTCAGTTGTGAAGGAGTACCCAATGGGCGACCATCATTACCCCTAACTAAAGACAGCACAATTATATCCATGCCCTGACCCCGGATTCGAACCAAGAACCTTCCTATCCAGAGGCCAACACCTTAACCACTAGACCGGTTGGTCGGCTAAGTTCTATAAAATGAAGATATCCATTCAAACAACAAATGGTAATGAACAGGCATTTTATGCACCCTAAACTTTCATGATATAGATATAAATGCGAAAAGTACTTCAGGAGATTCTAAAGGAACCTAATATCCCAATTCAAAAGATTTTCCTAATTCCACTGTCGCTTAAAGTACCTATATTTCCAATTATTGGAAATGACTGGTGTAATTATATTATTAAATTGCCTGAAGATTTTTTTTTACTATTATTTTGCCATTATAATTTTGCTTCATTTGTGTTGCCGGTTTGTATTGAAAGCAAATTTTTATGAATAGATGTTCTAAAACTCACAATTCTACCAGGTAATGGTAATAAAGGTAATTTTTAGTTAACGTCGTACTAGAGCAACACAACGGGCTATTGACGACGGTCCGGGATCAGTCCCTTGAGGGAAAGATCCGAGGACAACACCTCGTAATTTTGAACCACGGTCAGATGACGAAGCAACACCTGAGCTGGCACCCCACTCTCCAAACTTCCACACCAACCCAACGTGAGGACTTTCGGCCACGACAGATTTAAGGTGCACCAGCCGCCTCTACACCATACACTTACAAACATCCATGCCCGTACCAGGATTCGAACCAGGAACCTTCCGATCTAGAGGCTAACACCTTAACCACTATACCGGTTGGTCGGCTCACAATTCTACCAGGATTTACTTCTTTAAATAATGTCACGTTTTCGGCAGAAATTTAATCATTTTAGTTTGCATTAGAGGTATTCTTACATAGGGCATTAGTATTTTGCATTGAGATTGCTGAAAATATTGTGATCTTTGACGCTGTTTTAGGTAGGTAGCTAATTTACGTTGCACTGCAGCAATACAACGTATTATTGGCGATTGTCCGGGATCAATCCCCAAGGGGAAAGATCAGAGGACAACATAATGTAATTTTGAACCACGGTCAGATGACGAGGTAACACTTGAGCTAGCACCCCACTCTTCAAACTTCCACACCACGTCAACTTGAGGACATTTAAGGCCATGACAGTTTTAACGTGCACCAGCCCCCGTATACATGGTGGTCTTTGGCTGGACCTTGTTTTGAACTAGCAACCTTCCGGTTGTCAATCCGTTACTCTTCCAACTGGGCTTCCCTGACCTCGACGCTATTGTAATTTTTTCAATAAGTTTGATATTTCATTATAATTAGTTTATTTTGTTTGAATACATCAGATAGAGCATAATTTTGTGTTTTCTTAATTAGAGAAGTTAAAATTTTCATACAAATTGGGGGTGGAAATTTGGCAGGAATATATAGTCACATGGAAAAAAAACCCGCCTCCTTTGTTTCGAGGACTATTCATACTGGAGCAAATTCAAAGGTATCATTCATTAGGGATAACGTCCTCTACAAATTCAAATCCAAAAAAGTTACATAAGAAGATGTCTTCATATCAAATTTTGCACAAACAACAAAATGTCTGATGAAAACACCATATTTTGTTGCCATAATCAGATTCTACATCGTTAAATTAGTCTAAATATGAAATTTCATGACTTTTCTACCTTTATATCCCGAGATATTCAATCCTAAAATTTGTGCCGATTTCAAGGATCATCTCGACATAAAAAGTCGCTATTCGTAAATCGAGAATAATTGTAGTTATAGTTACCCGAATTTCAAATTTGAACACTATTTCAAACGTATTTTTCAGCGATCCGTAAATTATATTTATTACGCAAGTGCAGACGATTTGAGAATTACATTATTTTTTTCTATGCAAGTGCAAACTAGATGCGAGAACCAATATTCGAGGTTTGTCAATCGTTTTATAAACTTTTTGTTTTTCCCTAACATCGCAATAATTGGGAAAATTTAATGTAGCTCAAAATATAATCATCGGAAGGAGCTGAAATTTTGCATGACCATACTAGAAGTTCTTCTGAATCGATTTCCATTAAAATAAGGTTCCAATTCATAATTTTTTTTTCAAACGTTAATTTAACAATTATTATTGCTTACTAAAAACTATTTTGAAAATAAAATACTGAATGGATTGTGTTTGGGTTGTTTAACAGTAACATGGTACAAAATATCAGCGCTTAAGAAATATTTTTTAGGAAGAGAGAGAGAGAGAGAGAGAGAGAGAGAGAGAGAGAGAGAGAGAGAGAGAGAGAGAGAGAGAGAGAGAGAGAGAGAGAGAGAGAGAGAGAGAGAGAGAGAGATATCCATAAAAAGTCTATAAAACATAATATAGTCTATAAACATTAGGAGCTACAATATTTCTGTCCTCATAACTTCGAAACGCTAAGACTAGGGAAACTTTTTTGTTGCAATAAAAATGGGAAAGGTTGCATTTATCATTCCCTAAAGTTGCATTTATGGACAAAATACACAGGACTTATATACAGAAGAACGTTGAATGGCCGATCATTGGCCAGTAATTTCTTTAACATTAAAAAACTGCGCCAGCCGCTGTCAATAATGTACTGTATTGGATAGGAGAAGCGCAAAATCCTTTCGATCAACATTCAGAGATTTTAAAACGCCATCTACAAGGCAAACAACATATTGATGATCGACACTCAACCAGCCAACTCTGCAGTCAATTACGCAAGTTTTCTCTTCATTATTAAGAGTGCCAACCAATGAGTTGAAAGTACTTCTTGCCATTTATTTCTCTTTCGACTGTTAAGATGAACGGCTTCTTTACATGAACTTCTTGTCTGCTCCGCAATACTTCGGCGTTCGCAAGATCAGACACACGTGATCGAAGGGTTGGTTCAGTGGACAAAAAAGGAAATAATTAAAAGTTGCAGGTGGTTGCATTTATGCAGAAAGTTGCATTTATGTTGCGGTTATAACTCACAATGCATCCCATGTTGGTAATGGTAATGGTAATTTTAATTAATCTCGCACTGGAGCAACACAACGGGCTATTGACGACGGTCACCGTGGTAGGTATTCTAATTAACGTTGTACTGGAGCAATACAACCGGGTATTGACGACGGTCAATGACAATTCCCGAGGGAAAGATCCGAGGACAACACCACATAATTCTGAACCACGGCCAGATGACGAGGTTACACCTGAGCTAGCGCCACAGTCTCCAAACTTCTACGCCACGCCAACTTGAGGTAATGGTAACGGTAATTTTAGTTAACGTCGTACCAGAGCAACACAACGGGCTATTGACGACGGTCCGGGATCAGTCCCTTAAGGGAAAGATCCGAGGACAACACCTCGTAATTTTGAACCACGGTCAGATGACGAAGCAACACCTGAGCTGGCACCCCACTCTCCAAACTTCCACGCCAACCCAACGTGAGGACTTTCGGCCACGACAGATTTAAGGTGCACCAGCCGCCTCTACACCATACGTTTACAAACATCCATGCCCGAACCAGGATTCGAACCAGGAACCTTCCGATCTAGAGGCTAACACCTTAACCACTATACCGGTTGGTCGGCATCCCATGTTGGAGGAATTTTGGTTTTAGTACTTTACATGCAGCGTAGAACGTGTGAAAAAAAGTTGCATTTGTTGCAAAAAGTTGCCCTACTAATGACATAAAATTTGGTATCTGAAGTTAAATTTTGATATAGATTTGAAATTGTATGTTGAAATAGTGAATTCCTATTGGAAATTATGTTGGTGCTCAATTTAATATAAAGACGGCCCTTTATGCAAATTTTATGAATTTGAGTTTTAGAAAACGTTAGTTCCTGTCAAACGCCATCTTTGAATATTATTGATTCTTAAAATTTCTCGATTGAAGAGAAGTGGTTCGGTTTTTTTTCCGTGATTGCAATTAATTCAATTATTTTAGCATATTTGTATTGAATTACAAAATTTTAATTACTTATTTCAAAATAGTTATTCATCAGTATTTAAAGCATGTTTTTTGAAAATTAATATATTTATAATGCTTTATCGTCGGACATTACAAACCAAAACATAATTTTCATTCACGAATATTAAAATCACATGCATATAATTTATTGGATAAAGGTATAAATATTTCACAAGTGGTTATTTGGCTTTAGATATTACTATGAGCAACTAAAAATTCTATCTTACTTAAACGGAATCAACTGTGTATGGATTGACCTGCTGAAAGTTCCTAAGGGTAATTTAAGTATTACTACATAATTAAATATAACTGAAATCCATTCAATCAAATTACGAATAGTATAAGTAATAATGCACACATGCATATGGAGAAGTGTTGGAGTTAAGCATCTATTTACAACTGAATTTATAAACTGGATCTGAATACTAAATTATAAATATTTTCGGTTTAATAAGAACAGTACATTAAAAAATAGGCTAAAGTATTGTAAATCTTGGAATTTTACTACATACGAGGGGAGCTATTATTACGAGGGTCGTTTGTAAAGTAATACCCGTTGTAAAATAAAATGCAGACCAATTAAAAATTTTCAATCACACTTTTTTCTTTACATTATTATACTTTGTATTACTTTTCTACATAGTCCCCTTGCTAATTTAAACATTTGTCTTATCTTGTTACGAGCTTTTGAATAACAGCGTCATATTCCTATGTCGCCACTCCATTGAGATAAACAGTAACAACGTCTTTAAGCTCCTCATCGTTCTCATAATGTTTTTCCCACCCTGAAACTCTAAGCTTTGCGAACAAATGAAAGTCACTGTGGGCTATATCCGGGCTATAGGGGGAGTCAAGAATTTCCCAGTGAAACGTGTTGATCAACTGTTGCGTTTTCGCAGCTGCGTGGGGCCATGCGTTGTCATGCAAAAGGACCACGCCGCTAGACAACATACGGCGTCTTCGATTCTGAATTGCAAGCCGTAGCTTCTTTAATATCTCACAGATACAGTATGCATCGGCGTTTATGCAGGCTCTTTGTGGCACAAACTCAATAAGCAATATCAATTGACAGTCCCAAAAGACCGTAGCCATGAGTTTGCGAGTCGAGATTCTTTGTTTAAACTTTTGACAGACTTGACAAGCTCATCCGTACTGACAATTATGCGGCTATATAACTCCTCATCATGGACGTTCTCTCTTATAATTAAAATTTCTGCACCAACGACACACACATGATTCATCCACCACATCATTATACATTGCTTTGAGTTCAGGATAAATTTTGCTTGGCCGCACATTTTTTGCGTTTAGAAATCGGATCACAGATCTCACTTCACATTTACTAGAGTGCTTAAATAATAAGACAAGGGATCAAATTTGGCCCAATGCGCATGTGCGGCAGCCATTTTTCTACCAGAATCGTCTCAAAGAAGGTTGCTGGGCGAATTAATATATCATTTCAGGGAGAGCAAAAGGCATATGATTGTTATAATATCGATACATTCGGTATAAATGAATCATATAAACGCTCAATTACATGCGTAATTGATCAGATGGATTGCAAAACGCGCTAACTTAGATTGCGGGAAACACCATGTTGTTCAAAAAAAGCTATTTACAAAGTCTTCAAATTTATACTGACAAAGCACTAAAATAAAAAAAATAAACATTCTAGAACACGAAATGAAACATGAGAAAGCTATATTTTCTTTAAAATTTAATATACACACGTTGTTCTGGAACACACAAAAAGTTCCCATGTTAAGTCTACGGGAGCTAGGAAAAGACCGCCTCGGGCGGTAGAAAAGGTCTCTAAGCCAATCAGAAAGTGTTTCCCGTATGTCGCCACTCTTATTATATAGGCACTCTACATTTGGCGGCACGCTCGATTTTCTTGGACATTTTATTTGTTTACAAAAGCAACAATAACCGTTAAGAAGATATGTAATTATGTAAACAGCTGGCAGACGAGTCCCTAAAACTGGTTGACCTTGACTGGTGCACCTTCCACTGTCACAGTGGTGCGCATGCTCAAACGGATATTACTTTCCGAACGACCCTCGTACATTATTTAATGTGAGTCTGAATTAGACACTTGAATTTTTACTGCGCAACCAACAAATATTTTTACCCGCGGCATAAAATCTAATATAAATTCATTTGCATTACTAATGAAAGTACATAAAAGAGAGACACTAATGTTTATTTTTTACATCAGAAACATCTTTATTTACTATACAATATGTAAATATATATAAAAATATAAAATAAAACAATTCTAAATCGGAGGAGAATAAATAAGATCATGTATACTTTTGACAAATCAAACATATTCAGCTTTGACTTTATAAGTTCTTTTCCATATGTCACAAAGACATACAGTTGAATGAAAACGGAAAAAAATAGTAAGGGGTGTAGTTACATGGGTAATTATTGTCCAAGCCCAAAACCCATAAAATTCCATTTGCACAGGATTAGAATCGGCTCGACGTGTTTCTAGGGTATTTATAGCCCACATAGCAAAATTGCAAACTAGGAGAAAGGTGACCATTTCTCGACCAGGCTTGCGATGTGCTTGATCACTGTTGCCCGCACATCTTCTTGACGCGTCAAGTATGAATATAGTTTGAAATGTACCTTGAATAAGGCATACAAGAGCAGTTAGCAGAACTAAAATTGTGTTTTGGTCTATAGTAAAGTGCCCTCCAATGACACTAAACATAGTGAAAAGGTACAATCCACTTTGAGCCACTACCAGTAAGATGCTGTCCAACTCCATCATTTGATGAGGGTTGTACTTCAGCTCTCTAACTTGAACTAGTGCTATAACTACAGCTAAAGTAGTCAATAAGTACAAAACTAGTTCTGCTATATGTGCTTCTAGTATAGCTAAATACTTATATTGAGGTTTATTTATCAGTACAAAAAAGATAATGAGACATATAATTGATAATACTAATACAATTATTCCCGTAAATAAACCTTTGTTAGCTTTGGCACAGTCAACTTGATAATAGTGTCTATGACGGCTGCCATAAACCAATGCATGATTTAAGCTTGCATTATCCAGTGTATTTGATACTTGTCGAAACTGCCCAATATTCTTCCACATGACGTACAAAATAGCCGCACATATAAGACTATATTCGATAGTGCAAGGAAAAAGAAATGGACTGGCATTTTGTACTAGCTCGCCCATTATATTTAAACGCCGGCAACCATGACTTACGTAAATTCCATGCATATCTATTGAGCGAACCACCCTGTGATGACTGGTTGCATTGATGTTCTCGGACAAATCATCTGCAAGAGGAGAGATGTAATCTTGCTCTGAAATGTAAGTAGTAGGCTTATATAAGCAAATGTGCAATGTTCTTATCAAGTCATAAATATATACGTAACGGTTTTATAACAAAGTATATAATATGCAAAAAATTTGCTTGAATGCAAATTGAATAGCAAAATGAATGTCAATAGGTCACGATTTTTTTTTCTATAAATAAAAACGACTAAAATGATCTTACTCGCAAATCCCCCACTTGATCTACCCTCTACATCAAAATGCTTTGAGAAACAGATTATGTGCTGACATTTTCCCAAAGAGATGTAAACATTTCTACTGAAAGAGATGTCTACCATGTTCATACTAAGTATTTAGTTTTTCAAGGTGTCCCCCCACCCACACACACGGGCCTTAAAAAGCATTAAAGCCTGATATTTCATTTCACGAGGTCTGTTCAATAAAGAATGATCATACATTAATAAAAAATAATTTTCCGTACTAATCATCCAAATTTTTATGGCCTTTCTCCAAATACTCCCTATTACATGCAATGCACTTATCCCACCCTTTTTCCAGTCTGCACACATGCTGGAAGCCATTTTTTGACAGGTCCTTTAAAATAGCCTACGCATTTTTTACCACTGCCTGTGATGATGAAAACCGCTTTTCCCGGAGGTGTTCCTTCAAATTCAGGAAAAGAAAAAATCGTATGGTGCTAAACCAGGACTATATGAAGGATGGGGAACACACATAACTCTCCCCATAATCTTCCAGCAGCATCACATAGATTTAAGTTGACGATTTTTTAAGGCGAAAACAAAATTTGAATGCAGTGTATTGCACTTCGCGTGTCACATCCATTTTTGCCGTAGGCGAAAGTAAACCTAGGCATTCTTTGCAGGCTGACAAGGCCTCAGCAATGACGTCATGACCGTGAAACTTGCGCTATCCATTCATCTCGCTAAACATTCAACATGAATTTTTTTTTCTTGATTTTTTAATCACTTAAAAAAAAAATTATGATCATTCTTTATTGAACAGCCCTCGTAGTTTTATGGACCCTTAACATTTGCTGAAGTCCTTAAATTTTAAAAAGTCTTTAGTGTTTACAAGAGCACAGCATATTTTATTTCGCCTGTATTCAAATATCAAGGTCAATTATACTTGCTCAAGGTCAAGTGTCGTTACACTTCGATGCATAATATAGATTAATCAAAGTTGCTGCTTTTGAAATTGTGCAACGAGACCCAAACTCAGCACTCGTGAATGTTTTTTGATTTATTCACTCACTATCGCAAATCCTTGAAATTTAGCTTTGAAAATAACCATAAAAATGCCCTAATTTTTCTTTGAAGAGTGGGAATTGTATTTTTTTTTATTTAAGACTAAAGAGTTAAACAGAGAGATAATAATAGCATCCTTCAAATCTGAATAAATCATCATCATTACGATGATTGAAACATACCAATCTCATCCCTCGTAAGTTAAATAGTGAATGAAATAGTTTTCGTTCTACAGACTTAACATATGCACATTATATTTCACGAGACTGTTTTTATGGATTGAGAAATGTGGATAGGTAATATTATTTTAACTGCCCTCTTAAAAATTATATATAAAGCTAGTACCGAAGTTTTTAAAGGGTTTCGTCAATAAAGTAGAATTTTGACTTTTAATGGGATGACATTGTCATTTCTTATATACGCTTGATTCCGTCTTTTGTTTATTTAAATATCTTAGACACGAAAATTCTTATCAATAACCAGTCATAAAATATATTTACTGTTGTCCTACAGTTATTTAACTATTCCTTAGAGAATTAATATGGTTATCTATCATTGTTCTAGTAAACTATGGTAAGTAAGAAAGTCCCTACGAAAGTTGTAGAGAATGGTCAGTCTCTCGAGGAGGGTTACTTCCAGATACCGAAATATATTCTCCTCATTAAACGAACACTCTGTATTCTCACAAGAAACAACTTCATAAGAGTAAGCCCGTGTCTATATAAATTCTACTAAATTCTTCGCAAAGTACTCCATAAACACGAGATCGATGTGTTGAAATTTAGCCAAAGTATCTTCATATCTGGAGAGCAGAGCTAGTAAAGGGTATAATAATAACCTTATTCTAGATAGTGTTGGATATCACACACGCCCTTTTACCTGCTCTCTATTCAAAATTTATCCGCATGAATAGGTGTGTGAATGTGTGACCAAAACGTGTCTAACCTTTACCCCAGATTAACCAACTTAATGGACGGTACAGTGATGAAGTCAACACATAGAGAGCGATGATAAACAAAGCGGTCCCATTCAGAAACATGCTTTAAACTTTTTAGAAACCAATCTATAGTCCAGAAGTTGGGCATATTTGGCTGGCCCAAGGGCATATTTGGCCATGCTGCATCAAAGACAAGACTCGCCAGATGTTAAGCTGGTATTAATGGAAATGAAATAGAAAATAATACTATCTTTACTACAAAACCATGACCCTGTATAAGTTATAGCAGCATTATTTAAAATGAAAATAGAAACACAACCACAATGTAATTCAATGTAAGCCAGTCAAGGGGCAATTATCATGACCAGACGATTTTCTATAACCTCGAACATAACAATCGTATACCGTCCATTCGGCATTAATCCAATCTGAGAGTCACGCGATTTTCAAGTTGTATAGGGTTGTTTTTAACCTATCTCACACACATTTAATGATAAATTGCCAGATCTATTGATTTAGAAAGAATCGTATAGGAAACCTATTGGGGAAAACTGGTTAGAAGCACGCAAGGAAAATTGCAGGTTACATAATAGATATATACATGTTCAAAGGTTTTTTCATCAGACTGGGCTGAAGAACTTTTAATTGTGTCCCGAGATTCAAAGGGACCTTAATGCCTCCCAGATCTTGGGATGATGATCTGTCCTACCTTTACGTGTGGATTCCATGAAATTCCAAGTACCCTCTTCGATATCGACCCACGCAAGGACAGAAATTGCAATTAAGAGGCTCACTATCTTCAATCTACGGATCTCTAGAGCTATGGTTACAAAATTTTTCATAGAATGTCAATGGAGTTGCTCAGTATGTGGATGTGGGCACAAAGAGATGACTATCTACCATATAACCGTATGCATTTTGAGGAAGGGTAGTACTGAAGAGACTGGTTAAGTCAACGAATGCCTAGAAAATTTTGGGGTTTTGGTTTACATAGTGGGCTTTAAACATCTTTCGGCCTGTACTATCTAATATGCTGGAAAGCCTTCCAAACAAAACGTAGGTTATTATTTTATTTTGAAAATTTTCGCTCACAAATCTTATACACAGTTTTTAAAATATCATACTTATTTGTTGTGAGATATGTCTACTGCAAACATAATTCGTCGTCCCCTCCCTTACGTCTAACTCCAAACCACATCTTTAGATTTATTCTTTTTATCATGGTTCCTCATCATTGTCATTTTACATTATGTTTGTATATGTGTGTGTGTGTCTTCGGATACCGAAATTTATTGAAAACGCATGCGTAATTTGCACCCCTAATTTTGAGATTGACAGAAACAAATAACTCTTACCAAAACTTTGCAAGCTCTCCGTTTGCTGTGCTTCCAAAACAAAAGCTGGGATGAGATTCGTAGCATTGGGTGTAATGAGTGTCAATATTTCATGCTTAGTTTCTTGCACAAGTACATGTAGCCAAACGCACATGTTAGTTGCTATCATATGCATCAACCCAAATCGAGCCAGTGTTCGGTATTTACTTATAGCCATCTAAAAGTGAGAATAATATTAGAATATGAACACAAAAGCATGAAAGAGATTGAATTATAAACATATTTGACGTTAAATTGTTTTGATCAGTTCAAAGCTTAAATTGATTACCCATCTCTTATCTTTTCGAGACGTTTACAAACGTCTTAAGAAGATTAAATGGCGCACTTTATTAATTCGAAATATTTAGTTTAAAAGTAACGAAAAAGGTAGACTTGGATAATTTTATCATTGATTACGATACAAATGAATTTGTTCCTTTACATTTCAAATTCATTCATTCTTTTGCACTTTATTTGCTATTTAAAGTGATATTACGTTTATTTAATGCCATTAAATTTATCGCAGAAAAGTTATGATTTTTCTGGTGTGATAAAACTTACTATGCGTTTCTATGAGGGACTTATAAATAATATACAAGATCTACATACCTACCCAAGTAAAAAGTACAGCCAAAAGTCCGTAGTTTCTACGTTTTTTTCTATAGCTGACTACACGGAATTAAGGATAGCCTAGCTAAAACTATGAAAAACAATAGTAAAATTGATCGTAACAATTTCGGACAGTAAAACATCCTTTTTACTAGTTTTGATTGGGCTCCAATATTTATTGTTTACTGTACAAGTTCCAAGTACAGCTGAAAGTCCGTAGTTTCTATGAATTTCTATAACTGACTACACGCGGAAAGTATAGCATAGCTAAAACTATGAAAATAATAATAAAACTGATCGAATTAATAGAAAAAAATTGAAACTTTCCGAAAAAATCGACGTTTTAATTTCTAATTTAAATGTATTGTAAGTTTTAAAATTCACCATATAAAATTCACCTGGTAAATATTGTATAAGTGAAAAATTTCTGATAAAAAAAATCCAGTGGTTAATTAATGAATAGTAATTAATGTAATCAATTATAATTATTATTAATTACTATATATTAATTATATTAATAAAACTAATTATTAATATTATAATATTATATATATATATAGCCGATCAACCGGTATAGTGGTTAAGGTGTTAGCCTCTAGATCGGTCCCCGGTTCGAATCCGGGTTCGGGCATGGATGTTTGTAAGCGTATACCAGCTCAGGTGTTGCTTCGTCATCTGAACATGGTTCAAAAATTACGAAGTAATTGTTAGGGGCAATGATGGCCCTCCCACTGGGTGCTCCTTCACAAGTGGACATCACTTCCGGCCTTGTAGTGGCCAATGACTTCGGTCAAATGTGCTCGCCATTAGAAATATATATATATATATATATATATATATATATATATATATATATATATATATATATATATATAAGGATAACCCCCCACATTCAACAACCCTCTTTACGCCTATGTAGCCGATCAGCTTTTGACTAGAATTACATCTTTGAAAAAGCAATAAACTGAGCTCACACTCGAGTCCATCATAGATCCATCAGTTTAGATGGAGAAGGGGATGAGATGTGCGAAGCATCTCTGATATTTTTGACATTAACAGACAATAAAGCTTGAGACATTGTACTCTAATAGTATTTCCTATATTCATTTCTGCTTAAAAAACTAACTGACTCAAAATAAATATCATTGATAACACGGAGTTCTTTTGGGACAACTTGTTTTTGAAGACCGTCGAATTCGAATGATTTTCCTTTTTAGAATATGCATATATTAGATTTTAACAAAAAATTTATGTACCACACATTCAATTGTAACAGTTTTTCAAATGAGTAACAAATACTTACGCGTGAATTAAGGAAAATGAAGTAGAGTTGTATAAATGTGAAGGCCATTCTACTACTTGGAGTGAGAGCGTATAGAATATTGTAGCATTGAGAAGCTACTTCTAATTCAAAAAATTGTCCGAATTCCAGACCAGAATATATCATGCTTCCAATTCCAAATGCTGAAAACAAAATAATCATAATCAATTTAATTCACTTTTTAAAACTCTTATGATAAAGTTTTTCTGTAAAGCTAAATACTAAGGGCACTAGTGTTGTGATACATGCTTCCTAATTTGTCCAAATTGTTGCCGACCAACCGGTATAGTGGTTAAGGTGTTAGTCTCTAAATCGGAAGGTTCCTGTTTCGAATCCGGGTACGGGCATGGATGTTTATAAGCGAATGGTGTAGAGGCGGCTGTTGCACCTTAAATATGTCGTGGCCGAAAGTCCTCACGTTGGGTTGGTGTGGAAGTTTTTATAGTGGGGTGCCAGCTCAAGTGTTGCTTCGTCATCTGACAGTGGTTTAAAATTACGAGGTGTTGTCCTCAGATCTTTCCCTTAAGGGATTGATCCGGACCGTCGTCAATAGCCCGTTGTATTGCTCTAGTATGACTTTAAATAAAAGTTACCCGTTTCATAATTTGTTGCGTAACATGACATCTTGAATGCACTTTCAACAAATATCAAAACTTAACAGCAAACTTTGTCTAAACAGTGATCAATTTTATTAGTTCTCAATCTTAAGTATATTTTATTCTCCAATAGTTTGTTTTTGTTTACACTGGAATACTCATTGACAGCTGTTTGCCTTGCTATGCCTATCCCAATGAAGATTGTACCGTCCATCAGGGCAATTCTCCGCGTTTCATGGTTAGCATTGTGTTTGATTGATTTAAGATACAAGCTGGATAATTTTCACCACTACTATGAACCGCTGCATACCAATCCAAGTGAGAAATTGAGGAAAGCTGAAAGGGCTATAAACAGATGGATCAGTTACACCAAATCTTCAATGCTGGAATGTGCAATTCATCACATTTGGAATAATATGTCCCCTAGTTTAATAGATTCTATTGTCCGTAATTCTGCTTGGTTCATCCTGGTATAGATTCTAAAAATTAGCGGAAAGTTCATTATTAGAGCTCTTGATCTTATAGCACTTGAAAATGTGATGGTAGCTTATCCAACAGTTAATGCCCTTTTTCAAATCAATTGTTTAATCATAAATTATTTGTAATAATACTTTTACACAGAGTAATGATACGCTAAGTACGCTAAAGTAATGAAAACCAAGTTAGTTCAGTCTAAGTATTGTAGTTATTAACACATTATTTCTAATAATTCATAATGCAATTAGATAGCTGTAATAACGCAACAATAATAGAATGTTGAATGATTCATATGATCGATGGCAACGCCATGTTAGTTACAAAAATTGACATTTACTTTATGAAGAAGTTTGACACCTGCAAAAATTCATCTGACAATCAACGAGTTATATTTTCTAAAATTCAGTAAATAAGGTGTTCTATTGATGAATTTCTTTTAAAAACCTGCTTGTGTAGTGGTAAGGATAACTTAGTTTCAACTGTCATCTGAAATATGACTGGCAAGCCAAAGATTTAGACTTCAGAGAAAAATTTAAAAACATTGTTCAAGATTTCTCAAAATTGGTTCCACTGAGTTCCTTTCGGGTCCTGTGAGAAGTAATACAGAGTTCTGCATGATGAAAAGGACGTTAAATAAAAAAGACAATCATGTACAGTATATGGACAAAAGTATTTGGACCTTGCAAAAATTCGTTGGAGGATCCATCTTAGTGTGAGGTTGTTTTTCCTGGTTAGGATTCGGCCCACTGCTTTATGTACCTGGTACCATGAACGCTGACGTGTACCTCAACGTTCTGAATAATTTGGCCTTGCCTACACTATGGCATTACCATCGTAGTGTGAGGTTGTTTTTCCTGGTTAGGACTCGGCCCATTGCTTTATGTACCTGGTACCATGAACGCTGACGTGTACCTCAACGTTCTGAATAATTTGGCCTTGCCTACACTATGGCATTACCATCTTAGTGTGAGGTTGTTTTTCCTGGTTAGGACTCGGCCCAATGCTTTATGTACCTGGTACCATGAACGCTGACGTGTACCTCAACGTTCTGAATAATTTGGTCTTGCCTACACTATGGCATTACTACGGCGATGATGGTTGTTTCTTCCAAGAGGATCGAGTTCCATGTCATAATGCAAAACGTGTGCTGGACTGGTTTCTTGAAAATGAGGGGAATTTGCTTGACTGGCCTGTTAAGAGCCCCGATCTCAATCCAATCGAGCGCTTGTGGGACAAACTGGAGCGATGAGTACGACACCACCACGCACGACCATCTTCACAACAATATCTTCTCACATCCTTGCAAGAGGCATGGTGAGCTATTCCTGCCCAAACTTACAGAGAACTTGGGGAAAGCATCTCTCGACGTGTTACAGCTGTAATACAAGCAAAATAATGGCTTACCCGTATTTAAATAGAATAATAAAGCACTTTTTCTGAAAACCATACAATGTCCATATAGTGTATATCCCGACATTTATACATACTCATGAAAGTAAAATTTGCGAACCCAATTCTAAAATATCATACATTTAATTCCAATATCGGTATGAAAATATGTTATTTTCAATTATGATTTCCTCAAATGTTCTGATTTCGTAAGGTTCATGAGCTATAATGGATCTTAACCAGTTTAGATCATTAAAATTAATAATTATATAAAATGCATGACATTAAATAATACCAAAAGTACAGCAGAATATTGATTATCTTAGCTCTGATTAACAGAGTGTTCGTGTTACCGAACCGAATTTGATTCCAAGGTTGTTTATTTTAAACTTTAAATGGAAGCTTCGGGCAAGAGTATATACACTATCCAAAGAAGCGAGAAAGGAGTGTAAAACAGAATATCTTCAAATACCTTTTGAAGAGCTTAAAAGGTAAGTAACGCAAGTGCAGATTTATTGTAAAATTACCACAATAAATACATACGATGACACAAATCGGATTGTAGATCATCCCCCCCTCCTTCTCAATCTTTCAGTAGCAGTAGTAGTAACCTTCAGTAGCAGTAGTAGTAACACGCAGCACACCACATATTTTCGGTGTTTCGTATAGGCCTGTTTTGAGTTATTAAGTCCGTATTATCGTATTATCCGAGTTTCTGCCTGTCCAAGGTGGCCTCGGTCATCATTGCTTAAGATAATCAAAATTCTACTGTACTATAAAATTATCTTTATTAGAGGGATTGTATTACACATACATACCAACTGCTCCTAGTCTAAGGTAAAAGCTTCCACAATGCGAAGCATCATTGAAGCGTCTTTTACTAGTTGGGGTACTGCTAACATGTTCCATCGTACTTATACTATTGGCGACAGATCCAACCCTCTTCAAAACTTGCTTGAAAAAGGAATTAGTCTTATTGTTCTTCGGGGTTTCTGATCTCAAGAGGAAAAGATACACATAAATGAGAAAGACAATGCTTCCAAGATACAGGTAGAGGTAGAAACCCTGAAAAGATATCAACTTTTTATTTCAAAAATTTTCAAAAATGATTATATTTTCTTTTCAAAAAATTTCGACACTCTCAATGAAATTACCTCGTAATAGGATGCTGGAATCTTGTGGGATATTACCTCTGCTAATGGAAAACTGATTCCCATGACAACTAGAAGTTTGGCATAAACTGCGCTCAACATAACAACCAGTGAATCACTAATGAAAAATAAAAAATATTTTTATATAACTGTGACGTGTCTCAATAAATTTTTAGTTTAATCTATTAAAAAAATGTGGACGAGATCGAATAATATCGTATTCAGAGGAAATGAAAATTTGTTTTTGGTCTTGTGAATGGTTGCAGTTTTCTGAAAACCGTCTTGATAGCAAATATTTCTGAATATTTTAAAATTACAGTTGAAAAATGTTGCCCACTAGAAATTGTATATTCTATATGAGATATCTCTTATTTTGTCAACTGCAATATTGCTTAGCAAGTGTACTTTTTCTTAAAAGTATTCTTATAAATTATTTTCATATATAACAAAAAACAAAATACTAATGGAACTTAAGAAGTTAGAAAAAATTAAAATTACATTGAAGTCCAAGAATCTAAAGTGAAATACTAACTAACGAAAATAACTAGAGGAAGGGGTAAAAAAATCCTAATGGAAGGTCAATATTTCAGTCTTAAATAAAAAAGGATTAAAGCCTTAGTTTGTAACAGTTGGTAGGGAAAAGAGATAGTAAATGCACGGAAGATTGTATCAATGTCTCTGTGGGACAACTCCTGGACGAACAATGGTTGGTCGCTGTGCGACATGTAAACATGGTCTATTGGATTTGGTTTAGGAAATTTTGTTTGAGCTAGTTCAAAAAGTGACACCAGCTAATCATTGCCAGGCGTCACGAAATTAACTATGCGATCATCTTACAGAAATCTGCCAAATTTATCAAACGACCTTCGTAACTCTCAAATTGCTAATATCGTTTCTTAAATATTTGTTTAAATGCTAACCCCTTAAGAGCACACGACGTTGGACTGATGTTTACCTATTACATTTAGGTTAGTTGGCTCGATTAGGTTTTATGGTTCAATGGCCATATTTGACCTAATGCGCCAGACACAAGGCAGAGAACATGCTACTACCACGCCACACAAAGGCAGGAATCTGCATTTTAGGCAATTTTCAACTAACTGCATTTTTGTTTCACCATTTCATGTTTTATTCTATGACAAAACCACAAATATTTATTCTTAATGTGAATACCGATTTTCATGAGAAAACAATAACCTTTGAGTCGTAACCCGAAGTATCGAAACTGAACGAGTTTTTGTAGAAAAGTAAATTTTGCATATTCGTGTCTTTGGCGTGGTGGTGACAAAGTAATATGGACATACACACAAGGAAAATTTTATAAACACTGATGAGAAAAATACGCCCAGGAATATTATATTAAGGATGAGGCTGTATAAAAATAGCAAATTCGCTTAACCATTTTAAATTTATTAACATCAAATTTAAGATAAATTTAAAGCAAAAGTGAAACAAAGAAAGCGCTTCAAAATAAATTAAACGAAATGTGCTAATATCTATCATAACTCCTGGTATATGGGGGCCGTCAGTTGGACGAGTAACGGAATAGCAACAAGAGGGTTGCGAGTTCGAATACAACCAAAGAGCGTTGTGTACAAAGGGGGCTGGGGAACGTTAAATCAGTTGTGGCCTCAAATGTCCTCTCATTGGCGTGGTGTGGAAGTTTGGAGAGTGGAGTGTCAGCTCAAGTGCGACCTGGTCATTTGACCGTGGTTTAAAATTACGTGGTATTGTCCTCGTATCTTTACCTTCGGATTTGACCCTTGACCGACGCCAATAGCCCTTCGTGTTGCTTCAGTGCGATGCTAAAGAAAAACCTACCTACATACCTGGTATATGATTTTAACAGTAAGAATTATGAAATATAAAATCCAACTATAAAATTTCTGAGACAAGATGAAATATACAAAACAAAGTTTATTAGTGTTTGGTTCAGTTTTTTGATTTAATTGTTATAAAAACTGAGAAATTCCAATGTTCTAACAATTCGACACATTCGAAACAATTGATTTGCATTTAAAATACACTATAAAAATATATAACGATAGGACTAATATACATATAATATGATACCGTAAACTGTTTTAAGTACTTTCCAGGTAAACTATTGCTGCATGTACACTAACATTTAAAATAAATCAAACGTTAGACTTATTCATAATTTCCACTAACGTAAACGTTTTATGTCTAAAGATTTACTCAGACAAAATTTTGATTGTATATATTTGGTTATTCTCACTACTCTTAACACACATGTTATTAGTTATCTTTGGGTAGCATATAATGACCGTAGAGAACAAAATGCTGTTTGAGATTATCTAAATGATTACATAGTACAAACAATGAATAAGCAATAAATAATGCATGCATTAGCTTCACGTTCTTTCATAAATTAATCGTGTAAAATAACTAACATTGTTCGATGGATTCAGAATCTTAAGTTCCGAGCTCTGAAATGTATGTAAGAAGTCGTGTTTCTATTAATATTTTGATTTATCCCTAGATTTTAAGTTTTTTTTTATATTTATAAGTCTAATAAATTAATAGCATATAAAACCCAAGTATCTTTGAGAAAACAGTGAAAGATTTGTAATTACAAAAAAAAGTATCGCAAGTGCCAGGATGATATTTAAGTATATAACATTCACTCTAATATGATTTTGTAAACTTACTCAAAACTTAGATTTTGATAGTTCATGAATAATTATAATGTGAATTCACGTTTAAGTATTTTTGCTTTGTAGACTCAGAATGCTCAAATTAAGGAAAATTAAACTCACTTCAAAATTTAGCAACTCATGTAGTAAGAAAACAACAATGCTGGATAAATATTTTAAACCGGAATTAGAAAAGTGGAACTGATTGGTTTTCATACACGTGACGACTGATAAGGTTAACAAATAATCGTTGATAGTAGCTCGAAGGAAAGAGTAAATTGCATGGAAATTCTGCAAACTTTTTTTCGGTTGCACTTCATTTCTGCTTATGCGAGGAACGTTTAAGTCCTTCAAATGTGATCAATTTGGCCCGGACTGTTCGACTGAAGTAACTGGTAAATTACTTAAATAATTTTGAATAAAGTAATTATAAATTGAAATAAATAACTACTAAAGTTTTAAATTATTACCAATAAAATTATAAAAAAGGTGCATACAATTAGTGATTAGAAAAACCATGAACATATTCATTAAGAAGTATTGATTTTCCTTGTCACTCATTCTTATTGTCATAAATACAAATTAGCCATTCTTATTTTAAAATTACATCATATAGCTTCAAAGAGCGTTATTCAGTAATATTTTGTCGTGAATCTCGAAATACTTTCAATTACAGTTTTCCTTTTTTATCTTTACTATTTCGTGAAATGAAACTGTTGATTTTCAAAGCAAATGAATGAAACATTTTGGTGACGAATGTAATAAAGTTTATATACCAGTTAGGAAATATCAAACTACTAACATAAACTAATTCTTTTAATTAAATATTCATCTACTTATGAAAAAATGTGTATGAATATAAATAAGTATTATGTTTAAAAAGTTTCCCAAAGTGGGCTCTACCACTCCTTATGAGTGCTGAAGGAATCTTGGAGGGTACAATGCTGGCCCCATGGGATATAGCGTACAAGAGCGACGATAAAATATGCTAAAAATGTTTTGAGCAACCATTTATCCACGACCCAATAGACACACTCACTACAGTGATCCATTGTAGCAAGAACTGCACGTTGTAAAATGTAAGTTGTAATGATTGGTCTAAAAACACGACAAGCCGTAAACAAGCGAGTGGAGCATGTTTGTATTTGAGTGCACTTTTTCTTAACACATGTTCTCACAAGTGCAGGAGTAGGAATTTCACAAGTGCAGGAGTAGGAACGGAGCCCTCCCTATGACGTCATGGCTCGGAAAATCCAATCAGAATATACGAATTAAGACAGTTTCGACGTTGCAGGAGGTTTAAAACTCTGCGAAAGAAGTGTTGGTTTTGCGAAGCAAACCAAATGGGATTACGTAGCAATTACCGGGGGATGGCGAGCAGATGGCGGAGCCCCCAGTACTATAAATTGGTAAGAAGAGTTAAAATCCTCATTAGACTGTTTCCTAAATGTGTTTCATACAGTTATCAGTTCATTTCACAGCTTTATGTGAAATTAAAAAATTATTGTCTACACTTACAGTTTGTTATAAATTGAGATAATTTTTCAGAGAGTGGGTACCGAAAAAAAATCTCTTTGAAAAGGACGCAAAGTTAAAAAAAGTTTGGAAAACTAGAATGAATCTAGAAAGGAACTAGAAACACACATGTGTGAAGGAGCAATCAATTCGTTTTAATGGGATCTGTATTTCAAGTTAATGTGGTCGTTTTAAAAATTTGACCACTAAAAATTAAATTTGTCAATGGTTCCTTTAAGTCACTCCATAGTTCCTAGCAAATCAATATAAAACTGTTGAATCTTGCTTTTACAAAGAAAAATTTCAAGAAACTTCACAATAAATCGAAAGATTTCGTTATCTTTTAAGATTTTTAACTATTTTACTCACTTTTCCGATGATGACTCTCGGAAGAAAACGTATCCATCTTTCCTTGTCATTGTGGGGGTTGTTGGCAGAGTGTTTATTGACCCAGCGAAAGAGCTGGCCCTTGAAACAACACCCATATCCAGATGTAACGATGGCGCTCTTTTGCGATTTAAGTGAGAACTGAGAGCTCCCAATCCGGAATCTTCGCTTGTACGCGAAGGAATATTGGGTCGAATATCAGTACATCCAGCTTCTGAAAAGAACAAATGACCGATACATGCTATCAGTGGGGAAGGATTTATTGACTAAAAATTGTTATAAAAAAAGTCCGATAAAAATGAACTTGACACAAACAATACACTAAAATTACACCCTATTGTAACACTTTTTATAAAAAGAAATTTATGAAACCATCAGAAAGAGAGTAAACATCCCTTATGTGTCAAAAATAACTTATAAAAACGTAATTTAACTAGTTTCTCTGCAAAAGTATTTTATTAATGAAAAATAGTTTGTATGAGAAAACTTTTTCGTTAAACTAAATGCAGATGGCAATAGTGCTTCTGGTGTGAAACGTGCTTCCTGTACGTGTTCCGAATACGTGTTCGAACTTGTGACTTCTGTATGTTTTTTTTCCCCTAAAATGATTTCAGCACTTCGCTAAATTCCAAAGAATGCATTCCGAATTGTATGATAGTTTATTGGTTAACACCAATTAGATAGTTTATTGGTTAACACCAAATGTCGCCAAAATGACAATAAACTACATTATTAGGTAACCCCGATATGTTCCGTACGACTGCATTTAGGTAGTGGAAGTAAAATCTTCGCTTTCTTCGGTGGTTTTTTGTTTGTTAATACTGAAAATCCCTCTCATAAATGAACAAGAAAAATACAAATGCAATTTACAAATTTTATACATCCCGTGTCAAATTGGAAGTGATTGAATTTTACTAATACAAATATTTGATTGAATACTTTGTTCGTTTGTTAAAACTGAAAGTTATTTTTATTAACGAGCAAGAAAATTGCAAGTACAACTTACATTTTCTGATCCTAAGTCAAATTAGAAATGATTGAATTTTCCTAACACAAACATTTTTTTGAATATTTTTAGTTTGTCAATAGTTTGAATTTCATAAGTCTATAATGACAAAAAAGAACACAAACCACGTGAAAATTTTCAAAAGCAAGTAATGTCTAGTCTTGCCAACAAAGTGTTATACATTGAAAAGTCCCTTTTCATTTCAATTGAAACCACAGGTGCGCACTTCCAGAAAACTACGTCAGTTTGTTCAGTCACCTCGACTTAGTTGAAAAATGGGATTTTATAAGAATTCAACCCCAAATATTTTTTCCGGAAGCACATTTTCCACGTTTAAAGAAATTTCTATTCATTCAATAATGTTTCAGTCTTGACAAAAAAGAAAATGCAAAATCATGAAAATTTAGCCCCAATTAGTAACAGCGTAGTACACTGATTTCAGCTTTTCAGAGGTTAATAATGTTAAGATATACAGAGGCTGTTCGCACATTTTTTAGACGATTTTGGTTAGCGGTAATAAAAAATCGTTTGCTGCAAAAGAAATAATTGCAGTTATACTATGTTTTTAAAAGTCAAAATTATCGTCTGCGGCTTGACAGGTTTGTTTTTATTCAAAATGGCGTTTTTAACGAAGCAGTGGTTCGAAGGCTGTTGTGAAACATGAGCAACCAATCAAAACGCGCAGATGGCGCTGCTTGTTGTCTCCTTTTATCTGAAATCTTCAGAACGATTTGAGTTTCAGAAATTGTATGATTGATTCGATAACGATCAGCTTCGTGCTGAATTTAGGGGATGTCCCCTTACTTTTACCTAATTGTTCGTTTGTAAATATGTAATTATAGTACTCATTAAATACTAGAATATTAAACCTGTTCCTGCTCAAATTATTTATTGCCCATGCATCTAAAAATCACTGAACCACCTCGATGAAGAATAATCCAAAATCTGGTGCATCGGCCGGGAAGTGAAGTTTGTGTTCCCGAAGTGAATTATTTGGATTACTTGAAGGGTAAGATCGATTGAGCTGGAAGCGGGTAAGCGAAATTTTCTTTATTTGAATACTGACTTTGAACAAAACGAAACAATGAGTACTGCAGAAATACCAGACCGGAATGCGCAAATGGCGCAAGATTTAGGAAAACTGAAACAGAAACGTTCTACTTTGAGACAGCTATGTACAAAATTAATTAAGAAAATAGAAACTGCTGTCGCTACTAATTTAGATGCTGAAGCTAATTTGACTTTGTGGGAAGAATTGGATGAAACTCGAGCACAATTAATGGAAAAAAGCATAGTACTTAATTCACTTAATGATAGAATAGAGAATTTAATAAGTATCGATAATATCGAAGAATACGAGGCAGAAATTATTACTTCTGAAGAATATAAAGACAAAATTATATCATGCAAACAAAAGATCAGCAGAAAAATGAGTGAGATCCGTAAGCAGGAAACTGCATCAAACGAAACAAGGGATTTACGTACTCTTGAAGTGACAGAAGGTGCTTTTTCTGAGGGGAGCGGTTTGCTGGGATGTAGAGATCATTATGACTCACACTCTAATATTATTCGTTTGCCGAAGCTCGAAATTGTTAAATATTTCGGTGATCCAGCCTGTTGGTTGGAATTCTGGCAACAATTCGATGCTGCTATTCACAGTAATGATAGATTGACGAACGTGCAGAAATTCAGTTATTTAAAGTCTTATTTGGGTGGCGTTGCACAAAATGCTGTTTCTGGGTTTTCGCTTAATGCTGATAATTATGACTCCGCCATAAATTTATTAAAGGATCGGTTTGGCCGGAGAGATTTAGTAGTTAATTCGTTGATGAGTAAGTTGTTAAACATAGAACCCTGTAAGAATTCTAATAATACAAAAGCCTTGCGGCGTCTTTATGATACCTGTGAAACACAAATGAGAAGTTTAGAATCCATGCAAATCACCGCAGGCATGTACGGACAATTACTCTATCCAATTTTGCTAAAGTTGATACCCGATGATATTGTTCTAGAATTTAATAGAAGGCTTGTAGACTCAAAGGATTTAGACGTTATGGAGTTGATTAAATTTCTCAAAACGGAAGTTGAGTGTAGAGAAACAACTATGATGATAAATAATTTGAAAGGCGAAAAATCCATAAATACTACACATGAAACCCAAACTAAGTTCTTTTCAAAAACATTTAACACAGCGAAACATAAAGTCCCTTCATCGATGACTTTGAACACCCTGACTGAAACTCTGTGTCCATTTTGTTCTAAGAAACATTTGCCAGAACTATGCAGTCTCGATTTAGAGCAACGACGAAATTCTCTTCTTAAGCAAGCAAAGTGTTTCAGATGCTATAAAAAATTCCACCGACAATCACAGTGTCGAGTCAAAAATATTGAGTGTACTATTTGCTATTCCAAAGGTCATTTGAGATCACTTTGCGAGCAACAAGTCAAAACAAGAAAACCACATGCGGAATCTGTAAATAAATCCTCAACCTCGGATGTAGATAAAATAGTTATAACATCATTAATTCCCCAATCGTCGTTTGAAGAAAAAGAACCCTGTATATACTTTCAGACCGTTAGATGTCAGGCTATCGGATTATACAAAACGATGAATGTGCGTTTACTACTCGACTCGGGATCACAACGATCCTTCATTACCAAAAGCATTTCTGAAGAATTATGTTTGGAACAAATCGGAAGTGAGTCATTGAAAATTCACACATTCGGCGCCAACGAGCCCCATATCTGTACACAAAAACGATTACGTGTTCAATTGCGAGACTCAACATCGGATTTTTGTTTATGTTTAGAGGTTTTGGAAACGGAACAAATTTGCGCAGATGTTATTAGTACACCCAGTGCGGAAGTATATAACAATATACGAAAGTTAGGAATTAATTTATCTGACATTCAAGTGAAATCGGGCGCCAAGGGAAAACAAATAGATATTTTGTTGGGTTCCGATTATTATTGGTCCGTTTTGACGGGAAATAATAAACGTTTATCATCAAATCTAGTTTTGAATGAAACGAAATTCGGATGGACTCTTCACGGTAGATTTTCTAATGCTTCTCTGAATGACTCATTAAGTGTAATGCATGTTTCGATTTGGGAAGAAAATAAGGATGACGAAAGAGCGTCAATTCAACTTCAGAAGTTTTTCGAACTTGAGTCATTGGGAATTAAAGACGAGCCATCTGATAGAAAATTATGCGATAAACAAATGCTGGAAGATTTTGAGGAAAACATTCAATTTAAAAATAATCGGTATGAAACCAAGTTGCCTACAAAATTTGAAACATTTAATCTTCCAAACAATTACGAAACCGCAAAAAAGAGATTCGACAGCTTAATAAAAAGATTTCGAAATAACCCTACACTGTTTGAAGAATACAGAGCGATCATTCAGGAATACATTACTTTAGGAATTGTAGAGGAGGTCAAACGTCAAGAAATAAATTCAACAAACGGCAATTTAACATACTATTTACCCCATCATCCTGTAATTCGGAAAGATAAAAGGAATTTGCGAATCGTGTTTGATGCCTCGTGCCACGCGCCTTGTGAGCCATCCTTAAATGACATTCTAGTTCCAGGTCCAAATTTGAACTCTGACTTGTTCGATTTGCTTTTACAATTCCGAAATCATAAGATCGCAGTAGTGGCCGATATAGAAAAGGCTTTCTTACAGATAAGTCTCGCTGAAGTTGACAGAGATGTGACACGTTTCTTGTGGGTAGATGAACTTCCACAAGATCATGACTTTCCAGAAAAACCCAAAATCCTTAGAATGACGCGAGTACTATTTGGTGTGACTTCAAGTCCTTTTTTGTTAGGAGCTGTTATTAAGCATCATCTTAAGAGGTTTGAGAACGAGTTCCCAGACACCTGTTCTGTGATTAATTCTTCAATGTATGTAGATGACTTGTTGACAGGTGCGTCCAATGTTGAAAAGGCTTTGAAACTATCAACCGAGTCCAGAGATATTTTCCTCAAGGCCAATATGTCCCTACGTAAATGGCAGAGTAATTCTTCTGGTTTGAAGGAACATTTAAAGATTTTAAAATTTGATGTCTCTCCTGATTTGTCATCTGACACCACTCCATTTAAAATCTTAGGATTAATTTGGAACACAGAAAATGACACCTTTAAAATAGATAATCAAAATCTTTGTGAATTTGTGAGATGTCAGGAAAAGACGAAAAGAACTGTTATTCAGACATCTGGTAGAATTTTTGATCCATTGGGATTCTTGTCACCATTTACAGTCCGTATAAAAATTATTTTCCAGTCATTATGGGAACGTGGCATCGATTGGGATCAAAATTTACCACAAGATTTGCAAAAAGATTGGGACATTTGGTGTGAACAACTTCCATACCTTAGTACTGTAGAAGTGCCTAGATATTACTTTTGTGACTTGATGGATGAATTTCCAAACAGGGTAGAGTTACACTGTTTTACTGACTCAAGTGAAAAGGCTTACGGTGCAGTAATTTACCTAAGATTCGCTACTGACGACGGCAAAATTAAAACTGTCTTGGTTGCTTCAAAGAACAGATTAGCTCCCATTAAACGTTTAAGCTTACCAAGATTGGAACTCATGGGCGCAATTATAGGAGCAAGACTTGCAAGTCATGTTACGTCCGTTCTCAAGATAAGCTTCATGAAACTTTTTTTGTGGACTGATTCAAACATTGTGTTACATTGGATTCAAAGCTCTTCGAATTCTTGGAAACCCTTCGTGAGCAACCGAGTGTCCGAAATCCAAAGTTTGACTGATCCAATGGACTGGCGACATTGTCCAGGGCGTGACAATCCTGCAGACCGACTGACTAGAGGACGATCTATTACTGATCTGAAAATTGACAGTTTGTGGTGGTTTGGTCCTCCCTGGTTGACACAAGAAAGCGATGTATGGCCCAGAGAAGCAACAGAAATAGACGATAACTTAAGAAAATCAGAAACCAGACAGAAAAAGATGAACATTTCTCAGAAGTTTTGCACATCCGCTCCAAATGAGCCACTTATAAAGATTGAAACCTTCAGTTCTCTTCGGAAGATCATCCGAATAGTAGCCTGGATCAAAAGGTTTATACATAGCTTGAGAAGTTCCAACAAACGAGAAGGCTGTTTATCTGCTGAGGAATTACGAGAAGCCGAAATGCATCTTGTTAGAGAAGTGCAAAAGAAGAATTACGGAGATGAAATAAAGGCATTGAAAGAGAAATCCCAGATTGGAAAGAAATCTAAAATTTACAGTTTGTGTCCATATCTAGATGAAGAAAACTTATTGCGAATTGGAAGCAGACTCAATCAAGCCGACTTCAACCCCAACGAGATCAATCCTGTTCTTCTACCGAAGAATGAATTATTCACTGAACTGTTGATAAAGAGAGAACACGAAAGAGTGATGCACAGCGGAGTGTCGCTGACACTCACGCAGATAAGAAGAGAATTTTGGATACCAAAGGGAAGACAGTTAGTAAAAAGAACCATCAACAAATGCTTAATTTGTAAAAAATATATGTTAAGACCAGCAAGGCAATTGACAGGACAACTTCCTAGAGATAGAATTTCTGAAGCACCTCCGTTTAACATAATCGGAGTAGATTTCGCGGGACCTGTCTTCGTTAGAACTGATAAAAATGACTCTTCAAAGGCATACATTGCACTCTTCACATGTGCTGTTACTCGTGCTATCCACTTAGAATTAGTGACAGATATGTCTACTAAATCCTTCCTTCTAGCTTTTCGGAGATTTCTTTCGAGACGTGGAACTTGCAAAATTGTCTATTCCGACAATGCAAAGAGTTTCAAGGCAGCTGACAAAGAATTACAACGTTTAGCAAGTATTTTAAAGGATCAAGATCTACAGGATTTCATCTCAAACAAAGGAATAACCTGGAAAAATATTATTGAACACGCTCCATGGTGGGGAGGATTTTACGAACGTTTAGTGAAAAGCGTCAAGGATCCACTACGAAAAATCCTAGGAAAAGCCCTCCTCACATTTGAAGAACTAACAACCATCTTGAGTGAAATTGAAGCCGTCGTGAATATGCGTCCGCTGACTTACACCACAAGTGATTTCGGCGATCCAGAGCCACTTGCACCTGTTCACTTTCTTCAATTCGGAAGGAATGATTTCAGCTATCCTCTTCACTTTGCTGAACTGGAGAACAAACTTTCTAACAAGGACATATTGATCAAGAGAAAGATGTACCAAACCAGACTGTTAAAACAGTTATGGCTTAAGTGGAAGGAACAGTATTTGCTTCACCTCAATTCTGCCCATCATTTCCTAACACCTGAACGGCATAGAAATCTCCAAATTGGGGATGTTGTTTTAGTAGATGGGACTAATAAATCAAAATTGTTATGGGATATGGGAATTGTGAAGGAAGTAATACATGGCAGAGATAAACTCATTCGTGCTTGTGTTGTAAAAACTGCTAAAGGACTATTCCGGAAACCAGTTCAACTGCTGTATCCTTTAGAAATTGAAAATATTGTATAATTAATTACGTATAACACGTTTTTGGATTCAAAATGTCTTAAACAAATATCATGTGATTGCTTTTCTTTATGTTACACACATATATTCATATTTTATTATTAGTGTCAAAAACATTATTGACATTTAATACTATTAATTTTTCCAATTATCTGTATTGTCTCTTCACAGTTGAATATACTTACATATTTAGTTTGAATGTAAAAATGTCTGGAATTTATTTGAACGAATTAAGTTTCTAGAATTGAATTATTTTTAATAGTAAAATCTAAATGGTATATATAATTCTTTCGTTTACTTTGAATTGTTGAAGTGTTTATGTTTACCTTTTTTTATTTCAGTTTATTCTAATTGTGATTTAATTAAGTTTGCAACTGTTAATTTGAATTTTGTATTGTAATTTGACTTCAAATTCAAGTATTGCAATGTTTTGAAATATGGTTAAAACTGTATAATTGTGTACTCTTAATAGAGTCCAGGTGGGGAGTGTTGTGAAACATGAGCAACCAATCAAAACGCGCAGATGGCGCTGCTTGTTGTCTCCTTTTATCTGAAATCTTCAGAACGATTTGAGTTTCAGAAATTGTATGATTGATTCGATAACGATCAGCTTCGTGCTGAATTTAGGGGATGTCCCCTTACTTTTACCTAATTGTTCGTTTGTAAATATGTAATTATAGTACTCATTAAATACTAGAATATTAAACCTGTTCCTGCTCAAATTATTTATTGCCCATGCATCTAAAAATCACTGAACCACCTCGATGAAGAATAATCCAAAAAAGGCTATATTTATGCTCTTTCCGAAGAGAAATATTCATATTCCGTTATCCAAAAACGTTGTGAGAGTCATGGTTTTGTGATATCTAAAGCGTCGATAGGCAATATCGTTAACAAGAAAGGAAAAAAACGTCAAATTTTAGCCTCAAGTGGGACAAAAATTCCAAACAAGTATAAAGGAAGAAACGGACATCTTCGACTATTGCAAAGGTACGTTGTTTAAAGTTGAAAGAAAATCCCCCTAGTCAAAGGAGAGTTGCAAAATCATTAAAATGCTCGGTGTCCACTGTAAACAAAATGATAAAAGTTGATTTAAATCTTAAGAAAGCAAAAAAACGCAATGTGCATCGTCTTTCTCCAAAGCATATCGCTGAACGGAGGACACGCTGTTGAATTCTATATGAGAAACACTTATCCAAAGAAAAATGGAAAAAAAATTGTCACAATAGATGAATCATGGGTATATTTAAATGATTGCAGCAAAAAATGAGCCATTTATAATCATAAAAGGGTAGAAAAAAAATTTAAGCACATGGTTCGCAGAATCGAAAGAAAGTTTTTCTAAGGGATTCATGATTGTTGCTGGTTTTTCATATAATGGCAAGTGAAAAATAAAGAGAGTGGAAAAAATGTCAAGATTAACTCCAAATACTATCAGGACCATATTTTATCGCCAATTTTTCTGAATGAAATACCATCGCTTTACCCACAGTGCCATCAATCTGTAGAACTCCATCAAGACAAAGCTAGCATTCACACATCAAAATCCATTGTAAATTTCCTAAAAGAAATGGAACAAAAAACCGGTATCAAGGCCATACCCTTCACTGATATCCCTACTAAATCTCCCGATGTATCACCTATGGATTTTTGTGCTTTCGGAATTTTAAAATCTGCATTATCCAAACGTCGTCCCACAACCCTTACAGGACTCTGGAAAGCTGTTCTGGAGGAATAGGATAGAATACCTCTTCTGACACTTCAAAAGGCATTATTATCCTGGAAATTACGATGTCGAAAGATAGTTCAGAATAAGGGCTATCAAATAGAACATTCAAAACACAAGAATTTTGTGTAATTTAGTTTTGAGAATACAATATACATTGTCTAAAAAGTGTGTGAACAGCCTCTGTATATTAAGAGTTTCGAATGTTTCTTTGACAGGCATCTAAAAGTCAGGAACCCAATAAGGATGGTCAAGGAGAACATACTATGGTACAGAGATAAAGATCTAAGAAGATTTAAAATCCCCAGATCCACAGGGGCTTGGAAATGTGTAAATATTTGGTAGAGTTACAGCAGCAGTAACGTAAAGTAACACTGATAAGTGGAAATTCGATAGAGAGTAAAAAATATCTATGTTTTGCTGAAGACAACCTTATGTGAACTAGATTCGCACAGTTATTTCTCCTTTTTCTCAAATACAATACAATATAATCAATTTTAGCTTTAAGTTAAAAAAGGAGGGATAAACTGGGCCTATATTCAAATGATCCATTAATGGAATTCTTTTACAAAAGTGCAAAATCGAGAAAGGCCTGGGAGAGAATGATAGACCATTCGCGAGGACTCACAGCACATATTATTTGAACTGATGCTTGGAAACATGGGTAAGAGAGAGTTCGATGAAGGGGCCCTTTGGTTGTATCAAACGCCCTTAACCAATCATAGTATGAAATCATTTGAAACTGAAGGATCAGGCATCAGCATTTCCTGCTTGACATTTTGTTGAGAAAATAAGAGTGACGTAAAAATAGAAACTGACATCTTGCTCACATTTACGTTAAAAAATCGTCGTTTTGCATGAAATTTTTATCAATTATTATTTTTACAGCCAAATTTTAATTTATTTTGTTTAGGGGATGCCGGGCTTTTGGTCCTCCATGGACACTGCGCCATTGTATAGCAGTCTGTTTTGTAAGTTCAAAATTTTGTGGAGGGGCAATTCCCCGAAGCATGGGACATGCAAGCGGAAATATTTTTAGAAAATTAACTCATTTTTTCTTTTGTTTTTTCTACATAGTTTAAAGTTTTTAAACTGGAATTTGGCAACACCTTAATCATTTATTTCATCAATATATGGCCAACTGTTCTAAAATCAGAGGTGTGAAGATTTTTTACAATGAACTTAGTTGTCTTTGTAGGCAATTCTTTCTAATATTATTATATATTTTTGGTTAATTTTCATGCATTATAGAAGGGGCGATTAAAGTATAGGGAATTAAGTATAATTTTGTAACAGATATCAATAACTATATGGAATAAATTCGAAAGAAGTGCTTAATATAATGTAATTTGAGTTACAAAAACTTAGGTTTTTTTTTAATTATTCAGTAATATTTTTCGTTTAAAATTTAAACTTTCACCAATCCTATTACTTAGGCTAAAAATAAAAGAAAAATTTATTTAAATTCATGCTTTTTCTTAAAAGACAACACATTGAATTTTGTAACGTGAGTCATACATAACCAGTCATTAGGTTAAAGGCTATACACAAAGAATTAACTTTATTTTTTCTATCTAAATTTGAAGTACAAGCTATTTTGGGATAGATTAATTTCTGTTATAACTTGTTCCTTTTCTGTGAATAATATAAAAATTACACTATAGAAAATAAAGCACAAAAGCAAATAAAGCTTATAGAAAAATCAAAGTAAGAAGGAAATTATGTAAGGAATCATTAAAGTATAATGTTTGAAAAAGATATATTCCAAATTTCAACCCTTAAACTTTATCGGTTTTCGACTTATAGCAATTTGAATACTGGAAATCTTGAAAAAATGTATCATGGAGAAAAACGCATTTAAAGTTTTACAGACAAATGTTGTTGCCATGACAACAACTGTCAAGAGTGTTATATTTTCAAAACAACGCACCACAAAAATTATATCTCTAGTTCTAATTAAGATAGAAACATGATTTAAACTTCATTTTAAGCAGAAAAACACAGAGAATTTCTTAAAATAATAAAAAAAATTCGAAAATTTGACGATTTTTGTGTCCCGGACCCTCTTAATAAGCAATTATTCCCAAATGTATTTAAAAAGGTTAATTTTAGCACAGATTAAAATTTCAAAATCACTACTACTTTTAAAAACAGTTTTCAGTATTCACAAATGTAACGTGAATCACATAAAAAAAGACAGTTTATTTTTTTATTAATTAATGTAACCTTTTACTTTTTCTCAAGTGTGACATTACCTAATACTCTTAGTGAGGTATACAAATTCTTTTTGCTTATTAACTTATCGTAGAATAAAAAAACTGTCCTTTTTGAAAGTCTAAAAATTCGATGTTCTTTTTTGTACCGTGAGTCACAGTCTGAAATGTTGCCATTGAAAACATTTAATTCACACATAAGTTAAAAATTATAGCACATATGCTTTATAAATCAGTTTTTGTAAAATAATATTCATTCATTTCTTATTTACTTAAGATTTAACATAGAAAATTTATGTCTTATTGTAACAAGTCACATGGAATTGCCCAAACATTTCTATTGATTTTATAATAATAAAGGCGGAAAAGGGAAAAGAAAGAATTCGTATTGTACATTGAGTACTTGATATACACATATTATTTCATAAGAAGGGACATCATCTAACTTGGTACTGGGCCCGAGGTGCGTTATGAGAGGGCCCTGAAAAAATACGGCGTGGCCAGGGGGCAGCCGGAGCCGCGGCCCCGAGATCCAATATCTAAACAGGCGACATTTCAAGAATATTTGGGCCGCTGTAGCCCGGTTGCGAGAATATCGGATTAGCAACCAGAGGGTTGCGGGTTCGAATTCAACCATAGACCCGTGGTGTACAAAGGGAGATAGTGTATGTTGAAATGGCCTATAATGTCCTCACATTACATTGGCGTGGTGTGGAAGTTTGGAGTGGGGTATCAGCTCAGGTGTGACCTCGTAGACTGACCGTGGTGTTGTCCTCGGGTCATTCTCTTCGGATTTAATCTGGGTTCACATCCAAAGCCTGCTCCAGTGCGACATTAATTAAAAATACCTACCTACATTCAAGAATATTTATTTAAAATTTTTGTGGGTTGTTTTGGGTAAAAAAGTTTTATGATTCTAAGTGGCAATTTTTTCTTGTCACAGCAAAAATTTAAGATGCGTACCACTGAAGCATAACAAAAATAGTTAATCACAACCAAAGACACATTTTAAACACTAAATAAATTAATCAATGATTACTCAACACAACGTGAAAATCGTAGTTTTTAGTAGTTGTACAGTATTGGCATATTTTCTAACCAGAAACAAATCAGCTTTAAATTTCATTGGGAAAAGGAAGTAATCTTTTTGACAGATAATAAAGTAGAAATAAAACTTTATTTTTCCTTTCCCTTTTTGTAAACTGAAAAATATATCTCAATAATGTGCTTCTTGTAGCAATTTTTATGTTGATTATAGTAGGTAAGTATGTATTCTAATTAACGTCGCACTAGAGCAACACAATAGGCGATGGTCCAGGATCCAGCCCGAAGTTGATTATAGTTAAATAATATTCCCCTAATAAGGTTTAATTTAAAAATAATAAAGTATCGTGTATACCAGGCCTCGAAATAGATTTTTTAATACAGGTGCACCTTGTGCACCTAGGTTTTTAAATCAGGTGCACAGATTATATTTTAGGTACATATTAAAAAAAACGAAATTTTAGAGTATTAATGTAATTGAAATTCTCCCTTCTCCGGCGTACGGCTGTCGCGACAGTTACTTCAACAGCCTGGAAAATGTTTCGATCATCGGAAAGTTCTAGTGGCAGTGACACAAGTAAACCTTCCTCCTGTATAAACCCGTTACGGCCCAGCGATTTTGTTTTCGCATAGTGTGTAATTAGGAATTTTAGTTACGTTCCTTTAGAGCGAGAGAGATCAATAGTAATATATATATTGTTCAAACATCAAAATAACATAAAACACGTCCCCCCCCCCTTCCCATTTTTTTAACGTCAGGTGCATTGTGTGTACCTAGCGGGAAAAAATTAGGTGCACAATTTAATTTTCATGTGCACAGTGCACCTGTGCACCCGGGTATTTCGAGCCCTGGTGTTATACTATGTGTTGGTTGGATCACTATATTCCTTTTAAGAATATTATGCAATTTAAAAAAAGGCCCAAATGAAGACTAAACTGTAACAACGTAGGAAAGATAATCATAAAATACCACTTATTTTTAGAAAATAATATTGACTTCAGTTGTTATTAAGATAATCCTTATTTCATAAAATATCTGTTATTTTTAAAGTCAATGTTATTTATATATTGAAATAGTAATAAATTGAAATTTCAAATCTTACGAGAAACTAAACTTGTATTTTTGTAGCCATAGTTTTAAAATAAAGAATTAAACCTCACCTTCTGATTCTGATGATGACGATGAATTGATATTGGCATCGGTATTTGAAGATGAAACTGTATCACTCCTCACATGCGCGACAACATCCATGTTGTTTATGAATGACATCGCCCCAGGTGAACAAGACAGAACTAAGGCTATTCACGTCTGTTGTTTGGAAAAACAGAGGAAATGTGCAACGTAGACTTGTACGATGAAAACCTCCAATCTATAAATCTAGAGTGCATATTTTTGTTCAATGTTTATGTTCCTTTCGTCACTCATCAGTCTATCTCGAGATCTTAAATGTAGAGAGTTCGGCGGTCTATTTCACTGATAACCTCGCTCACCCAAAACGCTGGATTCTTAACCTTGTCTTTGAGGACTGATTCTGAACTACTGAAACATCCTGAGATGTTTGAGAACAAGAAGGAAGTCCTTGTGGAATTTCCAAGAATGAAAGATAGCAATTTTGAAGGTTAAACTCCAAAACTTATCCACTCAGAAACCAGGCATGTCATTGTGGATATTATTTAAGGATGCAAAAATAATACACAAAACCAATAAGTTAAACATAATTATTAGTATTGGTGGCAGTTAACACATTTTGAGAGCTGATGTAAATATTTCCCATACGTATGCGTTTACTTAGGCTTGACATAGTTCCCGCTTTGATCAAGTTGGTTGAGTTTTATGGCGCAAGGGTCATGTTTGTACAAGGTACCAGTTTGATTGAGATTGTCCCGGTATGAAAGACACGTTCCTGGGTTGCGAAGGATTTGTCAATTTGTCCTGGTCAGATGAAAAACATTAAGTCCACGTTTATTACAATGTATCGACTAATTGTACTCCTCACCCCTAAAGACAATTTGTCCATTTTGAATGCAGTTCAGTCTACTCAACCTTTGTAAGTATTTCGAAATTATTTTTGTCGGCAGAAATGTTCCTCACCTATCCAATCTGCAGTAGATCCTAGGCGCAGGAACGGGTAGTTAGAATGAATGGCAAAATTACTTAGCCCAATATCAAAATACCCGCTGAAGAATTAATGAAACCGATGGTAATGCTCCAATAAACTTGGATGAACTGTTTGAAGGGATGATTGCCAAAACTTGTGGATCTTCAAACAGAAATACAAAACACACAACTTCAGTCATTTCAGAGAAGGGAACATTCTTGCTTGAGCCGAGTTTTACAGTTCATTTACTTTATAAGGCACTTTGGTCTCGTTGAAAAGGTGTTTTTAATGATGAACTTTATGAGGATAGAATATGCTATCAGATCAAAAGTGAGGAGACTTGATGCGCATCAATAAGCTAAGTAATTTAAAGATAGGATTTATTTAAAAGAATATATCTATACCGGAAAAGAAAATATATTCTGTCACACTCCAGACCCCAAATTTGAAGAAGTCCTTGATTATGCTACTGCAGAAGTGTCCTGGTTTGAACAAAAAATACTATGGTAACCTTATACTTATTAATCATATAAAGAGATACAATATTGTCACTTTAGCGACAATAATATTTAATGTTCGATATTTTAAAATATAGAAATAAATAAAATACGTAATCCAGCTCTGATTTATAAGATAAATTGCAACCATTGTTTTATATGCGTGCTCTGGTAAAGAATTTTTTCCATATAGTTCACTTTTAAGTAAATACAGTGAATCATAGCTTTTCTAACTTTTTTGGCCCAATTTTCTTTGACAGTTTTTTTCGATGCCCACCACGGGAAAATTCTTTTACATAATAATAAATTTCAAGTATAGTTGTCCCTGTAGTTTTTTAACTTCACCACCAATATTAAGTAGCTATGTGTGTAATTTTAGAATTTAAAAAAGCTAGTTTGGAAACAAAACAACTAGGAACTGAAACTATAAAGCTATTTATTTAAATGAAGTAACAAAATAAATTTCACAGACACACTAGATTGCTCAATATCCTTCGTAATTAACATGAATAAAGTCAGTAAAATTAAAAATTATCCCTAATTAGAAGGATGTGTCTGGTGTGCTATCAATTTATCTAAAGAAAGTTCAATTTTCGCATGCAGCATCATTAAATCAGTCAACTATTTGCAGTTAATTCCTCTTTTTAGTTAAAAGACTTGTTAACGCACTAAATCCACGTTCAACCAAACAAGATGATGGAAATTCAACTAAAAATTTAATTCGGAAACGCGATAAAAATATATACATACAAACTAACACTGGCTTGTTTCAACCTATCGTCTTGATTTTAGACCGATCAATATCTTGCATTTTACAACGTATAATTCTCAAGACAATGTATCACTGTTGTGAGTTTGTAAGCATGGTCAAGTGGATAAGTGTTGACATTTTTAGACATCTTGATTCCCCTATTTCTACTGAGACTAGCATTGCCCCAGCTCCCAGATTTCTTCAGCGCCCACTGAAGGAAGCGACCACTTCAGGAAACAATGTGCAACAAAAATTACAACTGCGTTTAACAATAATCAAAAAGATAGACTCCCGCTAGTTACAATTGAGTTAAACGACAATATACGTTTTATGGATCAATATTTTTTGCAATAGTTGGGTTATTGATGCACTAAATTAAAAACACTCAATAAATTGCTTAGATGTCATCACGATACACAAGAAAGAGTGTAAGGGATCTTATTAGCTTTTCACAAGAAAACGATAATGTGCTAGAAAAATGGGTAGATAAGAAAAACTATTTTCTCAAATTTTCGACAGCTGGGAAAAAGTCTTATTTTCTTCACCTGAGCAGAATTGACGAAGCTGTAGTCAATACTTTCTCCAAGTCACTATCAATACTATCTCAAAGTCATACTTTTGAAATGCAACCTTATTCTCTGAAAATTCAATGTTATCCGTACTTGTACGAAGTTTTAAGGAGGGATAGTATTTTTGTTAGAAAACGAGAGATACAGCTTCTTTTCCTCGATCTTCCTTCCAATGAGAAAATTACCTAATAGAAATGAAACATGGTACTACTAGCGTACTTAACAAAAACATTTATAATTTAAGTCTCATTTCAGAAACATACGGGTGGTCAAACTTAATTGTCTCCTCCAGTCTGAAAAATGAAATAACAGTCCTCAACAAGAAAGGACTCCACAGGGGTATTCAACAGTTGTGGTTAGCCACTCAGATGTAAGACAGAATTAGAAGCTAAATATGATAGGAAGAGCGTTATAAATGGTTGAACCACCAGAAAAAGGCTTGAATATCATTATGAACTCTGATGTTATCAGACAAATTAAGTTTCGTAACTTGTTCTTGCAGTATTCATAGTTCAGTACTTTGTTGTAAATCTATCGTCGCTTATCTATTAGCTAATCTTAATTACTCGCGGAGAGCTTTTTCGAATAGATATCAGTGATGAAAGACGATAGATTTAATAAATATTACAATCCAATATGTCTCCAAAACATTTTGATTTTTCGGATTTTTTGAAATTATAAAAACGTATCTCAGAGAAAAATTCAATGGCAAAAACATTTGTTTTTAAATTTTAGAATTTAAACACACACAAATGCTTTCTCTTATAAATAACTAGGACACTGTGTGGCCACGGCCAGCACGGCGTTGCCCGTAACAGATCTTTTTGTGGTGTCAGGTGTGACCACTGGTCGCTAACGCTTGTCAATTAGGGATGCGACATCGATGTCGATGTTTTCAAAACATCGATGTATTGGAGTCGATGTTTTTGTAACATCGATGTTTATACTTGTCGATGTTTTGTTTTTAAATGAAAAAAGTACCGTTCTAAAAATTTAAAAATAACCAAGTTGCATAATTTTCAAAATCAGTAAACTGAACATACTTTTAGACCAAAGTGTCCAAGGGTGAAGGGTCTGAAAAGTAGGGATGCGACATAGATGTCGATGTTTTCAAAACATAGATGTTTTATAAATAACATCGATGTATTCGAGCCAATGTCGCATCATTAAGTGCTAAACCAGTTTTAAGAAATGGAAGAAAAAATTTAAATACACTGAATTTTAAAAACATCGATAGTTTGGGGGCGATGCATTATCAACTTCGTTGTTTCAATTTTGAACATCGATGTTTTGCTGTCGATGTCGCATCAAAAGTTTCTAAACCAATTGTAAGAAATGGGAAAAAAACTTTAAATACACTGAATTTTAAAAACATCGATGCTTTGGGGGCGATGCATTATCAACATCGATGTTTCAAAACACCTATGTTTTGCTGTCGATGTAGCATCACTAGGTGCGAAACCAGTTTTAAGAAATGGGTAAAAAAGATTAAATACACTGCATTTTTAAAACATCGATGTTTTTGGAGCGATGTACTATCAACATCGATGTTTTAATTTTGAACATCGATGTTTCAAAACATCGATGTTTTGCTGTCGATGTCGCATCCCTATTGTCAACCCTCGGTGATTGCTACGTATTCCCATTTGGTTTGCTTCGCAAGCAAAATGGGAAATCCTCGAAGTTGCTATTATGAACAGCGTAAATCAAAACACACAAGAATGGGAAAACTTGATATGGTTCCAAAGGCTGACGTCAGCGGTCGAAAATTGCCAAATTAGTTTCTTCTTCATTCGAGGTTCGTGTGACGTCATATTCTGGAGATGAGAAAAAATGGTGAAAAAACTAAGAAATTAATTTTTAAATGTTCTAAATTAAATTTTAAAATTCGGGCTGGACACAAAAATTGCAAAAACTTCGGACTACCTGTGTGCCAAATTTCATTATTGTAAATGCCATAGACTCGTCAAGACACTGCTTAGCGAGGGACAAACACTTCCTTTTATAATACACTCATGTTCATAAATTAAGGATAATGCCAGCTCCGGCAAATAAAGGTTCAGAAACAAAACAAACGTGACTTATTCATAAAGTCCATTTATTGAACAAAAGATAAAGAACAAAAAAGATGGTGAATTTATGATACCATTCATAGAAACTACGATTTTTGCTCACTGGAGCAATTACAAAAAATACCGACCTTACAAAAACTTCACATGACATGGTTGATATGATGCTTAATACATTGTATGTCTCCCAGACGATGAAATACAGTCCGTACAATGCCTAGGCATGCTGAGGATCAAATTATCGATCTGATCTTGGGGAAGAACACTCCACTCAGCAGGCAATGCTCACCAAAGTTCCGGTACACATGTAGGAGGTGGTTGACGGGCTGTACCTCGTCGGCAAAGCATGTCCTACACATGATCTATCGGATTCAAGTCAGGTGAGAATGCTGGCCATTCCATACGGGTGATATTCTCAGATTCAAGGCATTCGTTTATAATGTTTGCACGGGCGTTGTCATCCATAAACACCACAAATTCTGCGCTCATGGCACCCCTAAACAAACGTACATGTCGTTCCAGAATGATGTCCCGATAAATTTGGCCTCTCATGGTTCCGATTTCAACATGTAGATCTGTTCTGTAGCACAGTATAATTCAGCCCCAAACGAGCAATCCGGCACCACCGTAACGGTGTCGTTCAATGATGTTGTCTTAGTGGTAGTGGGCACCTGGCGTTCTCCATATGAACGTCCGCAGAGAATCAGACTGCAAGCTAAACCTGGACTCGTCGAAAAACATCACACAAGCCCACTGTGACGATGTCCACATTGCATATTCTCTACTCAAGGCTAACCGTTGGCGACAGTGAATTGCCGTGAGCGGAACACATCTGACAGGCCTGCGAGCATATAGACCAACATTTCCCAAACGTCTGTAAACGGTTTGCCTTGAAATTGTCGTACCCGTGGCTGAAGATAGCTGACGATAAAGGTCGGATGCTGTGCTCTGTCTGCTTCTTTTTTCAGGTACTGCCAAATACCGGTCGTCATTCGGCGTTGTAACTCGGGGGAGACCTGCATTGTAACGTCTACTGACATTTCCATCATTTTGGAATCGTTTCCAAAGCCTTGAGATGACACTTTGGGCGATTCCAAGTTCCACTGAAACTTACGTCTGAGTACGCCCACATTCCAGGCGGCCGATAATTCTACCACGTAAAAAATCATCGATATGCGTCTTCTATGCCATAACTATTCGGTTGTGGCACTGAGCGGCTTACAGAACGCTTGTAAATAATTTTACTTCTTTGCTATAATTCCTCACATACACCTCTCTTACAATCTCGTCATTGTGACGTACTATCGGTGTCATCTGATAACTTTCTGTAATTTGTATATTATTCTTGAAGATGTGTGCGATAATTCTACAGATGAAATTTTACTTTAGAGTTCGATTTCCGTGTGATCCTGAATTATCATTAATTTATGGACATGAGTGTAGTAGAGATTGTACCAGTATATGTTCAGTCTTGGAAATCCTTACAAACAGATGCTAAAAGAAATTCTCAAAGAAAATATAATTTTAAAATTGTTTAAAATGTGAAGGGAAATACTGAAACAAAACTTCATCTTCGTTGCATACGTATTCTGGTTTACCACAAAGATAGTTTGTGACAAACTGAAATATCGTGTGAACCAGAACATCGCATATAGAATGCACACATGCGCATATCTATTTTGCGTGAAATGTCATCAAGTTCTTGCTCTTATTCAGATCAGATCATAAGTAAAAATGTCAAATGTTGACAGCTAGCGTTCGTCTAGCCATCGTAATTCTTTAAATTGTAAATAGCAATTATAAATCAATTAAATATGGGACCGTATCATTAAATAGGTATAGCAACCATGATGTACCTATTACAATTGCAAAAACGAAATGAAATCTGTCTGAAAGAATATTTCTGTGAAGTATTGACACTTTTACATGGAATCACCACTAAAATAAAATGTAAATTAATTTTCAATAATACAATTTTGTAGAGGGACATGAAGACAGGGCATTTCTGCTACTTTTAAAAATTGTTTTTGTAGTTTTCCAAATCCATCCAATTCGTTTTCGACTGCTACTGAAAACTTAAAATGTATCTTTCTGAGAAAATCATTGCAAATTTTTTTTACAGTTCCTGAAATTCAAGAAACAACAGCTTTGAAGATATTTCATCGTCCTATTCAACTCCTACAATCTGCGAAGCCGTATGTACCATCAAATATTTATTGATTTAACTTAACTTAAAAGTGATGATGGAAACGGTAATCACAAGTGTGTTTGGAAGCAGTATCTATCTTAAATAAACACGCCTTCCTATGATCGTAAAATGTGGATTCGCTGATAATTGAGTTACTTTATCTAATGTTATATAAAAGCGCCTTAACATAAGATCTCCACTGTGTTCTTCTTCAGCATTGCCACAAAAAATATTTGTTCCTCTTCTATTTCTGAACAAAAAATTACTTTCTGGTTTTGTAAGTTTATACAAAACAGAAAAATATGCATTGAAAACAACACTTTTTTAATGCCCACAGCTGCTGAACACTTCTGCCTTCGTCAACTACAAAGGGTGTTCTTTAAAAAAAAAAAACGAATAACATTATTAAAGATGTCACCATAGATTAAACCAATTCTACATCAGCCATGGCAGAGAGGTGGATAGTTAATTAAGGTCACATTGGAGCAACACAAAAGGGTGCTAATTACAAGCGGCTCAAGGTCGTATATGGCCAGACATGCTGGTACGGATTAAAACTTGGATATAAGATCCTGGGTTTTAATCAGACGAATTTGGCTGCTCAGTGAAGTAGCGCTCGGTGAACAAGTTATTCGTTAACTTTGAATAGTATGACAAGAATCAAAGTTCTGTTGAAAGAAGTAATTATCCTTACATAAATGAGGACTGATACCATATAAAGATCAAGTATTTCTTGATGTATTTCAGAATTTATCTTCTCGTATACGGCACATTGCCTCCCAGGGCCTTTTCTGCGGACATGCACTCCCATATAATTACACAGGCTACAAATTTCGCGAGATTTTTCATGCATTCTTTGTCAGATGCTTCTTGTTTCATTCGCCAAACTGTAATGTCTTCATCACCCTGCGATGTGCATAACGCAATATCATCACCTAACAAAACCTTCTTCCTGGAATTCAGGTCCCGTAACAGCCTTCATGTGTACCATCACACTCTAACTCGTTTCTGCCTTGCAGTCATAAGAGTCTTCATCTTTGGTACATGACGGAGACTGAAATCCAAGTTCATGGAGACGTCTTAACTTTATAATTTCGAAACATCAATACCGTGTTCTTTCCACTTACGTTGCAAGTACTGTATACTTTTTAAACGGTTTCTCTTAGCAATATCCTTCTGCTTCTTGTCATCTCGTAATATTTTTCGGAATTCAGCCACCGTAATATGGTTATATTCAAAGCGTTCATTGTTAAAATGTTGTTTAATATTCTGCGGACGCATGTTTGAGAAGATTTCAAGCGACTTGCAATAAACTGTTGACTACAGCCTTGTTTACGCAAAAGTGAACAAAATCCGAAAGCAGCAAATATTTCCATTTCAGGAGAGAGAAGCTGCTAAATTTATCCTCAATTTCTAAATTTTTCAGAAACAGTAAAAAAAATTTTAAATATTCTAATACTCTGAATCACACTTTTTCGATTAAATAAATGAAATATTTGTGTGTAAATTAAATTTTTAAGTGCAATTTAAACTAAAATTGATTGATTTCGAATGTATGAAAATTGTAAATCTAAAAGAAAACTATCACTTGTATTTTTCTAATGCATTACGCTAAAATGATGCTAAAAGATATTTAAATGATGAATTAAATTAGTTATTATAATGTTTTGACTTGGAGTTGCATGTATGGCAGAGTCATGAGTCGCTTTTAAGGACATACATAATATAATGGATGCGTTTGGATAATCCATTTTAAAAATTGGTTAAATTTTAAAATTTGATTAACCTACTTTTCTAAAGTAAAACTTGCCCCCCTCCCCCCAAAAAAATAGATATTTCAGAAATCAATGGGCAAACTTCGAAGAAAAATCATACACAACTAAAGTGTAGTATTAAAATGAACGAGTACTAATCTTTGCTTGGGAATAGCATTCCTTAATGTGTATGCCAATAAAAAAATTTCTCTTGTATAAAGCAACTATATTTTTCATTAAAAAAAACTTCCCAATTCCTTTCGTTAAAAAATCCTTCCCGTATGAAGAGTCACTTTCTCTAGCCTTTTATCTGTTTCATTTATTAACTTCAATCGTCCATTGTCTCTGGAGTTGAATTGACAGTACACATAACGTCACTTTTTTTAAAACTTTAATTTAAAAGGCTGTAAAGTAAATTGTGATCGCTGTCAATACACCAATACTTCATAGCGAAGGACTTCAATTTTAATTATTTGAACTGTTTTTGCAATGATATGGGAGTATTATAAGTATCTGCTCTTTAGATTTGCCTTTTCTTTCACTTAAATCCCATCTTTTACGTGTGTAGCGGTCATCTGCCTCGAAGAACATATTTATAAATGCTTACTTAATGCGTACTTTTGCTTTTATTACAGCTAAACCTAAAAAATGTTTGAGTTTTCAGCTAATGATTTCAAAACGGCCAATTGAAGCCCAGTGGCTTTTAAAATAAATTGAAGTTAATACCTTTCGAGTCAGATAATGATAGCCTGTGAAAGCTTCTTGTCATTTTTTCTGATTTGATGCCTAACTTGTATTGACTTATCGGTAATAACCAGTCAATGACATCAATTGACACAGAACTACACTGTAAATATTTATCAATCGTATTGGAGGCATCACTGATTCCATTCGTCTTCTTCTTCCAAACAAGTATTCCATAAATACAACCAAATTAATCTGTGCTAAAAATAGCTGTTAGGGTAGAATACTAAATTAATATTTGTGTTTCGAATTCTATCAATATAATCCAAAATCTAACTGTCATTAGAACTATTGATATTTAAAAGTGCACAGTTGAAACTTAAACATTTATTTGCATTTTGCACAGACATATTCCAAAAAACATACACATGTCTATTTGAAACACATGTATGTAAGCTGTTATAATTTTTCTTTTTACGCGAAATTATTAAGTTTATCAAAATTAAAACAAATGGGGCATAATTTTGTAGTAATTCAACTTACTTTTTTGCCGAACTGATGCATCGTCACTTAAACTATTAAGAGACATACTTCGAGACATCAAAGTAGCTGCTAAAGATGCTGGTTTTGGAATGCTTCCATCATCTTTAGATTGTTGACTCTGACTGCAAAATAGACATTTTTGAAAGTCAGTATTTTGTACATTAGATTCTGGTACTTGGTTGACAATTTTGAATTTAAAGACTAAAGCTGTATATATATATAGACGTAGAATAAATTGGAAACGAGGGACAAAACCGAAAGGAAATTATGATTTTGAAAGCTCATATTCTATTGTAAACATATTTCATTTAACATATGCAGCAGCACACACATTCATCTTATCTTTATCTCTAACAAATCTGATAACATAAATAACCAGATTTATCTAGAGTTATTCAAAACCTCAATCATTTGGTGAATATACCGAGTGGTCAAAAAGTAACTTCCCCTATATACGAGCCCCTTCCTATCGCAATTTTGAGATTTATAGATTTTAACATATAGAAACCCGGCAAAAACGTGACACAAGTCAAAAAATAAAAATTTTGATGTTATGTTATTGAAAAATATGTATGAGGTGCCCCAGCGTGTTATATTACTATTCTATAGGATATAATAGAAGTCACCACCGTAAATACCTGCCTAAAATTTTAAAGAAAAGCTTATACTATTCCAATATAATTTTTATAGTATCCTTTAAGTTGATGTTTCTCCAATTTTGCAATTTTTAGTTGTGTCACTTTTCTTGCCGGGGTGTGATATATGCTCGAAAATTACTGAAATAACACGAATCGAGCTCTCATGCAAAAGTGCACACAGTTAACAAATTTCTAGTAGCAACACCCATATTTTTGTGAAAATGTGATTGTATTGTTCTGTGTAAAACCTAAAGAGGCGTTGAAATTTCACTTTTAGCTCCAAAACTGACTGCTCAAGAGCACTGTCAGAAAAGAAGAGAGAACGACAAAAAGGAAAAAAAGGCAACAAAAAACCCTAACATTTTACATTTATTAGAAATGCTAGTGCTCATTGGAGTTTTATGATAGGTGCTTGTGGTTTATGCAAAATTACGGGCAAATATTACTGCTACTTGTCTTTCTTTCCTCTTGTTCACCTCTTAGACTGTGCTCGTGCTTAGTCGTTTTCAGGCTAAAGGAAAATTTTCAACGCCATTTTTGATTTTTCACTGAGCCGATCACATTGCTATAAAAAAGTGAGTTCTGCTATTCGAAATTTTTTAACTGTATCCGTAACCGTGACAGCTCGATTCTTGTTCTATACATAATTTTCGAACGCATACCTTGGAATCTCTAAATCTCAGGTGTCATTCCGATGCGAGTGCCTTCCATTCGATATTGATCCTAGACTGTCACCGATAGCCCGTTGTGTCGTTCCAGTGAAGTGTTAACTCAGCTACCTACTACCGACTCAAGTGCTACGTAAATTCAACTACCTACCATTCTGATTCGTTTAAAATTGCGATCTCTAGGGGCTCGTATATAGGGAAAGTTACTTTTTAACCACCCTGTATAAAGAAAACTAAATTAAATAAATAGCTTTTTACTATCTTTGAACGATTACTTTATACTTTCGGTGGGTTCAGAGACTTCGTTAGGAGAAAGGGCTGAAATGATAAAAAAAGGGGCAGCTTTTTTTTGAAGGATAAAAATTATCGATCATTTTATGTTCATACTCCGCCGGATCCAATCAGTCATATCTGATCAAAATAAAAATTGCTGAAAGTGTGAGTCATTTTTAAAAAAACATGTGCACTCCTGTTCACAAGAAAAATGTTTTAGCTAAAAGCTTCTGTTCCCTCGCAATTATCGTTTAAAGCTGTTGTAATCAGAAGGTTTTTCATTTTACGAACATCACAGCACATACACGTGACAACGACAGAGACAAAGCACACTACTAGCATTCAAAGAAGTAAGCGTTGCATACAAATGCGACTATCTTTGAACGATTACTTTATACTTTCGGTGGGTTCAGAGACTTCGTTAGGAGAAAGGGCTGAAATGATAAAAAAAGGGGCAGCTTTTTTTTGAAGGATAAAAATTATCGATCATTTTATGTTCATACTCCGCCGGATCCAATCAGTCATATCTGATCAAAATAAAAATTGCTGAAAGTGTGAGTCATTTTTAAAAAAACATGTGCACTCCTGTTCACAAGAAAAATGTTTTAGCTAAAAGCTTCTGTTCCCTCGCAATTATCGTTTAAAGCTGTTGTAATCAGAAGGTTTTTCATTTTACGAACATCACAGCACATACACTTGACAACGACAGAGACAAAGCACACTACTAGCATTCAAAGAAGTAAGCGTTGCATACAAATGCGAACTGAAACTAAAAGTACCCAATAGGAACGGCTTAAGAAGTGAGAAGTGAAACTAAGGGGAGTGAGTACTGAAACTGTAGTTCGCGATTCTCACCAGCATGCCCATTGAAATGATGGCGCTGTTCAAGGCACCGCAGGTTGTTATGTAACCTGCTTTCTTCCCTGCATGACTTCTAGCCAGTTTTGTTCTTTTGACCAATTTTTGAATTATTTATTCGTTATGTGGTATTATGGGGAAAACGATACTGTACTGATCGGAGATCTCGTGACGCTCAGATGGTTAAAAGCCTCTTCCTGCTTCTTCTGGCTCTAAATTCTCCTGTATGACTTCTAGTCAGTTTTGATCTTTTGACAAATAGAATCTTTTTTAGGATTCGTTCAACCAATAGACGAAGTTATTTAGTCTTTATGTGGTGTTATGAGGTAAACAATACTACACTACACGGAATTCTCGTGACGCTTAGACGGTTAAAAGCTAAATGTGTGAAGGCATAGTGGACTGTATGCTATGCAAAATTCCACATATAACTCGCAAATAAATCTCTCTAGAATACGGTTTTGAGCAGATGAAAAGTGTGAATATTCAGTACTTTTATACCAACATATTACCAGATAATTAGTAAATCATATAAATTTCATCTCCCAATGTTTTCATTAATACAAATCCAATATTTATTTAACATAACTTTAATGGAAAAAACTTTTGATGTTCTAGTTAAGAATAATACTAGAAACATATTCATGTATATAAAAAACATACAAATAAAAATACTAAAACCAGCAGATGTACGTGTTAGAAGAACTGAGTGAATCTAATAAGAACATAAAACCCACATTGCTTTTTGAGTGAATGAGAACAATGATCTCGATGTTTTAATTGTGTAACTGATAGAAATATTTTTCATCCAAGTAATATTTGAGAAGGCAATTTTTTTATTACTGCAAGATTTGAAAGTATTGAAAGCCTCAGTTTAATTATTACTCAAAAAGATAGGTCTGACGAGTAGTCTATTTATAATAACTATAAAATGGTTATTGACAGTATAAAGAGAATGAAGTTACACATATTTCTCTATAAATATACAGATGCTGTTCGCACATTCTTTAGACGATTTTGGTTAGCGGTAATAAAAAATCGTTTTCTGCAAAAGAAATAATTGCAGTTGTACTATGTTTTAAAAAAAACAAAAATTATCGTCTGCGGCTTGAGAGGTTTGTTTTTATTCAAAATGGCGTTTTCAACGAAGCAGTGGTTCGAAGGCTATATTTATGCTCTTTCCGAAGAGAAATATTCATATTCCGTTATACAAAAAACGATGTGAGAGTCATGGTTTTGTGATATCTAAAGCGTCGATAGGTAATATCGTTAACAAGAAAGGAAAAAAACGTCAAATTGGAGCCTCAAGTGGAACAAAAATTCCAAACAAGTATCCAAGGAAGAAACGGACATCTTCGACTACTGCAAAGGTACGTTGTTTAAAGTTAAAAGAAAATTCCCCTAGCCAAAAGACAGTTGCAAAATCATTAAAATGCTCGGTGTCCACTTTAAACAAAATGATAAACGTTGATTTAAATCTTAAGAAAGCGAAATAAAGCAATGTGCATCGTCTTTCTCCAAAGCATATAGCTGAACGCAGGACACGCTGCCGAATTCTATATGAGAAACACTTATCCAAAGAAAAATGGGTAAAATTGTCACAATAGATGGATCCTGGGTGTATTTAAATGATTGCAGCAAAAAAAGAGCCATTTATTATCGTAAAAGGGGAGAAAAAAATTTAAGTACATGGTTCACAGAATCGAAAGAAAGTTTTTCTAAGGGATTCATGATTGTTGCTGGTTTTTCATATAATGGCAAGTGAAAAATAAAGAGAGTGGAAAAAATGTCAAGATTAACTCCAAATACTATCAGGAACATATTTTATCGCCAATTTTTCTGAATGAAATACCATCGCTTTACCCACAGTGCCATCAATCTGTGGAACTCCATCAAGACAAAGCTAGCAGTCACACATCAAAATCCACTGTAAATTTCCTAAAAGAAATGGAACAAAAAACCGGTATCAAGGTCATATCCTTCACTGATATCCCTACTAAATCTCCCGATGTATCACCTATGGATTTTTGTGCTTTCGGACTTTTAAAATCTGCATTATCCAAACGTCGTCCCACAACCCTTACAGGACTCTGGAAAGCTGTTCAGGAGGAATGAGATAGAATACCTCTTCTGACACTTCAAAAGGCATTAGTATCCTGGAAATTACGGTGTCGAAAGATAGTTCAGAATAAGGGCTATCAAATAGAACATTTAAAACACAAGAATTTCATGTAATTTAGTTTTGTGAATACAATATACATTGTCTAAAAAATGTGTGAACAGCCTCTGTATATGCCACCAATTACATGCTTTCATTGGAAATAGGTGTTGAGCATTCGCTTCGGTTATCTCCGGCAGAATTAAATTGCAAGCAAGGTCTTACTTTAAAATAATCAATAATCATTAATATCAATTCTTTGATTAAATCAAAATCTCAGTATTACTGAAAACTTTCGGGAACAATCATTACAATAGAGAATAATCTGAATTGAGAAAACAAATTGAAATTATTTTTTAAATAGTTATATTAGGTTTTCTTTTTCGTTTAATTCGAAATTAGTTTAATTCTGTTAATATGGCAGTGGACTTTGGTATAACCATAAAATGTGAAATTTACAAACTTTCCATTCACGAGAAACAAAAGTTTTTACTGACAAAATTTTTTAACAAAATGGGTTATAAAAGTATAGCGTGTAAATGCTATCAAAAGTTTTGATATTTTGAAAATCTCGATTAAATCTTGCATAACAAAAATATTCAAACCTCGAGGGGCTGGCTGAACAACTAAGCACCTAAACTTTCACAAATTTTATTTCTGAGTATTACGCCATTAAAAACACCTACCTTCAACGCTGCTAAAACAAACCAGAGATAGAAAACTGTCTTTTGTACTTTTGTTCAAAAACAACTAAAAATGCAGTATCGATATAAAATATAAAATACCCAACTATGTATGTTATCTACTCGCACAAATATTGACATTATTTTACTTGATGCTTGAAAATGTCCTCTTAGATATAATTCAGACTGAAAAAAAACCCACCAACTTTGTTGAAATAGTACGCTAGTTCCATTCACGTTGGCAATTTAAATTCTGTTTTCAGCTACTCCAATTAGAAATGTATTTATAAACGAACATTCTGCAAATAAATTGGTTATGCTTAAATAAATATTGAGCTTCAAAACACTTACCCGCATTTTCCAGCAATTTGCCGAAATAATGGACTTGCCGACATCACGCCTGCGTAAGAATTCTTGTTATTTCTACTTCCCCCATCCAAGTACGAATAAATGAATTAATCTACTGAAACTGACAGAGTCCGAATTCATTTTTCCGATCTAGGCCAAGTCGTCGGAAAAATAAATTTGAATAGTGGGCCAAGGAATGCTTCATGACATATTAGTTTATTCGTCACTCTTAAGGGCTATCTTGGAGATCGTTAATCAAAAATACAAACAAGAGTGAGGGGAAAAAACTCTTTCCGATAAATTGAAATAACGTTTTCATCAATGACTTAGGCAGAGGAGTGGATCTGATAGCTACAGCCCCCTCCTAAAGTGCTGGTTTCTGATTTCATAAATATTCTTAACAAATAAAATACAAAAAAAATACATTTTCCAACAGTCGTAAAATAAAATTGGGTGAACCTGCCTGTATTGACCAATAAGTGCACATTATTTAAGAAAAACTATCCTAGAGCAAATTTATAATTGCACTTTAACCATCCAAGTGGTTTCGACGAGATAATTCGACAAACCATCTTAGTGGTTTTGTCCAAGGTCTATTAAATTTTGCTTATGATGAGATAGTATATCGTAGAGACTAAACTGGGTCCTATTACTTCAAGGGAAAATGAAGATTCAAGTCGGAAAATAAGTTCATTATCTGGAACTGGTGATATTTTGGAACAGGTATTTGCATCAGAGGCTGGTCATTGATGATGGTTTTCGCTGGGAAGATAAACTACTAGAAGAATTAAAGAATTTTTATACTAGTATCTGGTAATGGGAGCTCTCTCTCTCTCTCTCTCTCTGATCTCTTTAGTTCTTTCTATACTGAAAAATCGTCTTGTATGTCCACATATCTCGATACATCGCTTCTGCCATTCAATAATAACGTATGTAAAAGGTGAATTTCTAGAAAAAATAATCGAATTTTTCTCTTTGAGTTATTTTTTGTATTATAAATATTTGCTGAAGAACACTAGTAAAACTATATCTGCACTCAAATCGATAGAGATGCTAATTTTTAACTATAAAAATAACCACTTACATTCAAATTTATAGTCTGGCGACATGGTCCAGATTTTCATCTGGCATACTAATTGTACTTCGAAATTCGGGCCCCCTCCGAAATAATATCATATGTACGCTAATGGTTTTTATTCTTAAATTTAGTTATAGCCACACATCTTTCGTAGATATGACGAGTATGCATAATGAGTTAAAAATTTAAATATTTATTTGGTATTAAAATTGAGCACTTATAGAGCAAGAATAACCCATCCAACAAATTTTATAAGCATCCTATGCATATCCTAAGCATGTCTGCATCCTATGTTTCTATTTTACCACAGTTTTTATTTGCCACAATATTCTAAGTAACATTCGTATATTTGTAGTTTGGTTGTCCTTTAACTCAGTGACTTAATTATTTAGTATTTAAGGTTTTAAAAGGTTTATCAAAATAATGTTAGGTGGAAATACTTTTTGTATGGGAAAGCTACGAAGAACAATTGAAATTGAGTAATAGTATATTTAATTTTTCTGTAATGTGATAAATAATATGTCAGTAAATGTGATACATAATAACAATGTCAGTAAATGTGTTAAATAATGTGAACAGGCAAGCCTAAATAAACCGAGGATAAGCAAGGGAGCCGCTGTACATCGGTACTCCAGACTCCAGTGCAGGTTATGTGACAGTCCTATCAAGTAATGTAGGTTGATCAAATAATGTAGGTTGAGATGAACGGTCCCCTCATAAAACACCAATATATACGTCAAGTACTCATCTATTAAAGTGCATATAGGAAAAATTTTCTCAATTGTTTAACCCACTTATTTCACAACTTTATTATCTCTACTATTATAAAAGGAAGTGTTTGTGTGTGTGTATGTATCTCTGTGTGCAGAGTCCTAACGAATCTATGGCACTTACAATAATGAAATTCGGCGCACTGGTAATCCTAATTTTTTTTTGCGAATTTTATGTCCGAATTTTAAAATTTAATCTAGAACATTTAAAAATTAATTTATTAGTTTGTCGCCCTCAGCTCATTGTTTTCGCGGAGACGACGTCTTAGCTACTCAATGGAAGAAAGCAGAGGATTTTGCGTTTTTTGACCTATGACCTTGTCCTCGATTAAAGAAAGGGCCGATTCCTCGTTTTTCGTCCTAATGACTTTGTAACCATGCCAAGTTATGACGTCACGTTTTGAGAGAGAGAAAAAGAGCTTTTGTTTTTTTTCTTTTTGACGGTTTCCGATTCTAGCGTGTTTTGATTTTTTTTTTCTTTTGAGCTTTGTTGATTAGCATTCCTTTCTTGATAGCGATTTTAACTTTTCCACGGGCAAGTACTTCTTGAAGTTTTTTTTTTCACGATCGTTAAAGATAGAGTAAAAATTTCAACGGTTTTAAAATCTACGGAAAATTTTACGCCAGATCGATACTATAAAAGTGATTAAATTGAATGGAAAAGACGTTTACCACTGTAGCGTCTGATTTATAAATATTTTTTCAATTGTAACCCGTGTCATGTCGGACATAAGTAGGACTCATTCGTAAAATTATTGTTTTTTCTTTTTAATATTTTCAGTATAAGTATGGACACGAAAAGAACTGTCACGGGTAACGCCGTGCTGGCCTACTAGTTATAAATACAATAAAGATTTAACTTTTCTAACAGAAAAAATGTATTACACATTAGAGTATATTAGAGTTTCCACGTGTCCCTCCGGTGACACCTCCGGCTTTAACAAAGGTAATTGTTCGATTTTATTGTGTATTTATGGCACAAGGTCCATATTAGGCCAAGCTGTGCCAAACACAAGATAACTTCATGTTCAAAATATATTCATATAAAAGTAAAAAAGGGGAGTTTGAATAGAATAATGGGATGAATACATAAAAAGATAGCTTGGGTATCCCGGGAGGGCAACCTCCGTTTTTACTAAACCCCATGGAAAAAGAAAAGATCACTAGAGTACCTCGGATCTGTGAAGCCCGTAAACACCTAAAGGAGATGCGCTCCTTAGGGCTGCTCTAGCCAAGAGCTACTTCACCGTTTATCCAAGTTATGTCGCTCAACATATATTTATTAGTATAATAAAAATAATTATAATTTCAGTCATGTGATCAAATAATGTAGGGAAAAGCAATGTAATATGGAACACCTAATTTTACGAACTTGTCACAAACAGCCCAAACCGTCTCTTTCTGCATCAAAAATGTATATTTAATATTAAAGTTAAAAATATATAGCTTGCATGTTTTACCATTCACCCTCTCTCTTAATTATACTTATCATTAGAAATTTTTTCGAATATTTTCTGATACGGTATTCTCGATAAACTTCAACCCACAAAATTACTTTTCGATATCAATGGTATCCAGCTTGGCTTCTAAAATCCTAGATATTGCAAGTTTCTTATTTAGTAGTGGGTTTTCCAATGTTAATTGTTAATTTCTATAACGACCTCCTCGAACAACCAGTCAATCACGTCAATCACTTTGTCTTATGATTTTTCTTATACGGGTGCTACATGAGAGGTGTACCATTAGGGTGGTCACAAGGTATATGGGGAAAAAAAAATTTCGCCCAATCTTCCATGGCACCTCCCTAAAAGTTGCCAATAGGCCAGAAACTGTGATTGGCAGAATTTCAGCTCAATCTGATAATATTAACCCGTGCCTCATTGAGGTTAAAGTTAAGAAAAACACCGATTTTTAGCAAAAAATAGTAGTTTTTACTCTTTAAAATCGAAACTATTCGTCCTAGAAACCTGGTTCGTGTCTTATTTCATAGGGTTCATTTTATTGACTTGAAGTTTGAACCCATCCACTTTTTTACTGAAACTGATAGAATGGTATTTAGCACTTTTCAGGTAAGGTCGTAGTGGATATCGTCAAAAGTGAATTTTCATTGCAAAGCCCTAAAAACATTACAATATTCAATTACCTCTGCTTTCCAGATTTTGCTTTTGTATTTTTCATTTTGTACATTAAAAAGGCTTTTGTTAGAGGTATTTTCAAAAATAAATCCAACAACATTCAAATTCAATACGAAGGAATTAGTGGTAAAGAAGAGGAAGCAAAGAGTTAAAATGATAACAAATAGTGTTCAAATGTATTTTATTAATTATATAGTTGAATTATACATCATTATATTATTATTATTTAGATATACAAATTAAGTGGTAATTACACATTAATTGGATATTGTAGCTTTTAAAGAGTCCGGAAAAATTTGCGTATACTCAGATACAACTTTTAAAAAGAACTACCTGTGTTCTTCGTCTTTGGTCAAAGAGGAATTAAAGTCTTTAATTAATTTTACTCCTCTCTCAGCAGTGTCATTAACAACCTTTAAACCGTTCACTATTTTTTAGCTTTTAAATAATGTTGATTTTCACACCATAAATCGGGATCAGTATTAAAAAAAATTCTGTATCGATTTCAAATCTCTTAAAAAAATTTAGAGTCCTAGGGGAAACAATATAATCAATTATTTGTCCAATAAAGGAACAACTTGTTGGAAATTGAGTTTTGGTTTTACATCCATATCATCACAATCATATTCATCATTTTCTACTTCGGACCTTAATTTTTCAATCATGCTTGTTTTGACAATTTTTCCCAAAGTACCATCGAAAAATGAAAATGCAACTTGCTCCGAGTTGAGATACCACAGATGGTTTATTATCTTAGATAGGGCCTTGTCTACAACCTCTTTATCAATTTTCCTGTATTGAACTAAAGATTTTAATAATTGTAGTCTAGGTTGGGGGGCCAAAGTGGGTTTGTGGGCATTGAACCATGCTTTTACAAAAATATTGATTATAAATAAACAAATACCTTCAATACCGTTTCTCTCTAAATCAGTTAACGAAAATTTATCCCTGAAAATATACATTTTGAGAGAATAAATGGCCTTTACAATCCATCTGGCTTGATGAATAGCACAAGGTACTCTAAAAGTAATGTCTTTTTGAGTAAGACGCCCAAATGAATTTAGCAAGGTTGGATGAATTCTTTTTATTATTATACCTGGTTTGTCGGTTTTTTAATTGTTCAAAAAGAAAACTTGAAATTTGGTCTGGATTACTTACTTTATTTTTAATATTTTCAGCTTTTATAACCTGTTTTGTATTTTTTTTTCTGGAATTTTCGAAAAATATCTGGCTGAGGAACAGTGGATGTGCCCATTTTGAAATTAAAAACTGCTTTTAAAACAACTTCTAAAATATGGTGGCAACATGCTAAATTCAGAAGGTTTTTCTCTAATAACTGTTCTAGCAAAACGCAGGTTCCCCTAAGGCGACCAGTATTTACTGCCGTGGTATCAAAACACATTGCCTGGATTTTCCCAACTGCACCCAGTGCTCAACTGCGGATAATACAGCTTTTGACTGAATTATCACAGTTCTATTTTCAAGGATTGGAACACCTATCAATTGTTCTTCATCGCCACAAGTAATGAAAATCGCTATCCGCTCCACATTTTCTTAACTCAACAAATCTGGAAGCAATTTCCCATCTCAGTGCACAACAGCTCCCTCTAAATCGGAATTTCTAAATCTGTTTTTGATCAGTACAGTTGTTTGCTGTCTGAATTTCTGTCTGCGGAGTCGTATGACACTTCTACACATTTTTCAAGACACTTCAAAAGCTACAATATCTAAGACATTACCATATTAATTTGTAATTGCCACCTAATTTGTATGTTTAAATAATAATAATGTAATGATGTATAATTCAACAATATAATTAATAAAATACATTTTAACACTATTTGCTGTCATTTTTACTCCTTGCTTCTTCTTCTTTACCCCTAATTCCTTCATTTTAAATTTGACCTTACTTTGAACTTGCTGACCTTACTATTTACTTCTGAAAATACCTCTAACAAAAACCTTTTTAATGTACAAAATGAAAAATACAAAAAGTAAAATTTGGAAAGCAGATGTAATTGAATATTGTAATGTTTTTAGGGCTTTGCATGAAAATACACCTTTGACGATATCCACAACGACTTTACATGAAAAATGCTAAATACCATTCTATAAGTTTTAGCAAAAACAGTAGATGAGATCAAACTTCAAGTCAATAAAATTTCCTATGAAATAAGACAAGAACCAGGTTTCTAGGACGAATAGTTTCGATTTTAAGGAGCAAAAACTATGATTTTTTGCTAAAAATCGCTGTTTTTCTTAACTTTAGCCTCAATGAGGCACGGGTTAATATTATCAGATTGAGCTGAAACTCTGTCAATCACATTTTCTAGCCTATTGGCAACTTTTAGGGGGATGCCACGGTAGAAATTCGAAAATTGATTTTTTGTGACCACCCTAGTGTACCATACAATGACAGCATTAACATTATAATTTAATAACATAAGGTAACTCCATATAGATAAAATAAAATCTGCATGCTGATGAAGCTCACTGAACCATTCGACGGAATCTTTAAAATTTTCCATTGAACTACTATTTCACTCAAAAAGAATTCTCCAAAGAGTTGGCTCAAAATACCAATAAGTTAACTAACAATTAATTAAAAACACTCATCGGAAAAAAGTACTAGTCGAAAGATTGTGATGTTTTATATTACTTGCTGCTCCAAAATACATGCAGTTCCCCCATATATGGCCTCACTAACAAAAAATTCATTTTATATCAAATTATCGTTTACTTTCAAAAATATCAAAAAATAATGCAAATGCAATATCAATATGAATGGAAAGCTGTTTACACACATCACAAAGGATACAATGTTGATCGTTTTTGAACTAGCTTACATACTAGCAGGAAATTTAACAGTTTTTGAGTCATTTCCACAACCAAAACCACATTTAAAAAGAAACAAAATTAGGTACTCACAGTAATTTATGGACTAATTTTCCACCATCATGAACTTAATTGTCAAATTTAAACTTGTTTTTAGAAAAAGACGATATTTTTTCTTAATTCATGTAGCCATCGCGAAATTTCTTAATGATCAATGGGTGAACCAGACTACTTCTTGCACAGGTCTGTTCTGTTATGTATAGTAGGGAGATTAAGTCTTTTAAGTTTGGTTTTTTTAATCCTTTATCTGGAAATAGATTAAGTGCAATATTGCGATTCACGTGACTTTGCTTTGGGAATTTTCCTGGTTCGGTTCTCGAGTGATAAGCAAAACCAACTTCGTTTCAACCAAAAGCAAGTGCACTCCAAATGTGGTCAAAACTCTTCGCAAGTCATATGTCGCTGTGAAGGGTACATGGCTTGCATGTCATCTATGCAATGTGTTCGGGTTTTCGGAGCGCTTCTTGTTCTTAGGATCCTTTCGATTGAAAAGAATATAACATATATACATTTTATGTTTCGCAAATTAATGTATACATAGATTCAAAGTAAGGACAACTTTCGTCCTATAAACAAAAATTAACAACAAACATGAAAATACAGCTGGAAGGGAAGAAAAAGTGTTACTAATCCATTTTTTGAAGTACAATTTTCAAAGGTACCAACTGCTCGATACATTTAGGGATCCCTGGTTTAGTTCATCATTTTGGTATTTTCTGTAGGAAATAAAAACTTACTTTCTCTATTTCAAACACATTTTGGAGAGGAAATCTTTTGCACATTAATTTTTTGCAAATTTACTCTATAACAAAAGAATGAACGAACCAAGAAAGAATTGTCCGATTGCAATAAAGATTTGTGGATGTGAAGAACATACATATAAAAACAAACGATTAAAATTTCAGAACAATTGAATGTTTTATTTCAGAGTTTGGCCGTTACAAAGGGAGGAAGTCAATAAGGTTCGGTTCACCTCTGGCCTGGATTCAAGCTATCACTCGGCATGACATGACTAAAAAAGGGTGTCCTGCGGAATTTCTTGCCAAATTGTCTCCAACTGTCGGGCTAAATCAGTGATTCCCAAACTTACTATGCCCATGGACCCCTTATTAGAGCAAAAACCTGACCATGAACCCCCAAGTGAAATAACTCTCTGCATAATAGACAAACTACAAATTTAACTTTGATGTCTTGAATGGTAAATGTGACGTAAAAATAAAATATAAATAAAACATTTTGATATTTATAAAATAGTATTTATTGAAATTAAAACTTTTGTTTTGAAATACAAAAACATTTTTTTTTCAATGAGATGGGGAAACCTCTGATGGGATTATATGAGATTATTTATGTTCGGCTCTATGTTTGTGAGTAACATTCGTAAGTTTTCCGCGAGTATTAATTTTCAGTCGGTTTCTTTATTTCGTGTGTGATGAGGCTCATAACTGCACTAAATCCATGTTCTACTAAATAGGAAGACGGGGAGGCAATTAATAGCTTCTGTACAGTGACCCATAATACAGGATATAAAATTGGTATCTGTTTTTATAACCAGTATTTGTGGTATCCTTGTTCAAACATTGGTTTCAGCTCCGCATTTGTTGACAATTCAATAAATTGCTCCTGTATTAGTATAGATTCATCTGAGTTAGTGGGTCTACTTGCAAAAGGGTCCAACAATCCATCGGGGATCACCAAGTGAAGAAAGTCTTCAAATCATTGGCTGAGGTCAGAATGAAGAGACGTTAAGTGTTGACAATAAGCAAGCATATCTTCATCTCGTTTCTGCAATTTTGAAAGATTTGTAAACTGAGAGCATTCTCTTCTCCCCAAGTTTTGTTTGTATAGAAAAAGTTTTGTAAACTTTTAGTTATTATTTATATTATACTTTTGGTTTGATTAAATTTAATTGATCACCTTGTAGCTTCAAATTGGTTTCGTTAAGTTTGGCAAAAAGCTATATCATTTTTCATAAAAGCTGTCATTTTTTTAATTAATTAAATTCAGTAACAAATCATTGTCTTTACTTTCCAGGAATTCCAACACTGAATCAAAGGGTGCATAAAATTGATCCAAACATGCACTTTTAGATAACCAACGAACTTCTGTGTTAAGTAGTAAGCGATTACAATATCTATCATCTTCTATATAAAGTTGATCAAATAATCTCTCATTTAAGATATTCCTTTTGATTTTGTTAACTGCTCTAATGACATAATCTAATGAGCCATGCAAGTTTTCACTAAGATTTTTGGTGACTAAATTTAATTGATGAAGGACACAATGTACGGATAATACATTCCGTATAGCTTGTTATAAATTTGCCAGAAAGCCTAATTTCACACACCTTTACTTCGGCAATGGTAAGCACACCTTTTAGATGTGGTCCTACCATTGCTGGAGTACCGTCAGTAACAACGAAGAGCATATTACTCAAGGTATACCTGTTAAATCGAAAACTCTTTGTAATTCATTAAATATTGTTTCAAATTTCGTATCAGTTTCCAAACATTTGGCACGTAACAATTCTTGGGAAATTTTCTTTTACAAAACTCACATAAGCTAAAAGTAAAGCTTTGTTGCCTGGCAAAATTGACTGGTCAAGCTGAAAAAGAGGGAATTCAGATGTTTTTAAGTACTCGCATAAAGAATTTTCTGTGCACTGAGCCATTTTGTCAATTTTTCTACGTACTGTATTATTACTCAGTGGAATTCTTATAATATTGAGCCGACTAACCGGTATAGTGGTTAAGGTGTTAGCCTCTAGATCGGAAGGTTCCTGGTTCGAATCCTGGTTCGGGCATGGATGTTTGTAAACGTATGGTGTAGAGGCGGCTGGTGCACCTTAAATCTGTCGTGGCCGAAAGTCCTCACGTTGGGTTGGCGTGGAAGTTTGGAGAGTGGGGTGCCAGCTCAGGTGTTGCTTCGTCATCTGACCGTGGTTCAAAATTACGAGGTGTTGTCCTCGGATCTTTCCCTTAAGGGACTGATCCCGGACCGTCGTCAATAGCCCGTTGTGTTGCTCTAGTACGACGTTAACTAAAATTACCATTACCAATTACCATCTTATAATATTGAAAGCTGGTTTATGCAGCACGGAGCGTATTACCTCACTTACACCTGGTAGAATAAGTTCCTTATACACTCATTGCCATGAAAAATTTGCGCACCAAGAAAAAGTCGTCACAATGAAACGAAATTTTACACATGTAAGTACTACTTTGATTTAAGTAAGTGATTAGAAAATCAAAGAAAAGGATCATTTATTGCAGAAAAAAGTACAAATGAACGGAAGTTTTAGTCCTCTGTTGGACCCCCTCTAGCGCGAATGCACGATGCGATACGAGCGGACATTGAGGCATACAAGTTCCGTATGATGTCCTGAGACATCTCGTTCCACAGTTGTCGTAAATGAGCCTCTAGTTCGACCAAACTCGTAGGGTGTCCTACTTGGGGTCCCAAATGAACCCAGATTTGCTCGATTGATGACAAATCTGGGGATCGAGCAGGCCAAGGAAGGGTGGTAATGTGGCGGAGGCAGTCTTGTGACATCCTTGCTGTGTGTGGCCGAGCATTGTCTTGCTGAAAAATGGCTCCTGGGAGCCCTGTCATGAATGGCATCACATGTGGCTGAAGGATGTCATGGACATACCGCTGGGCTGTCATTGTGCCATGGAACAATATTAGGGGTGACCGTGTATCGTAAGCAATGGCACCCCATACCATCACACCAGGTGTGGGAGCGGTGTGTCGCTGTAAAGCGAAGGCAGGATTGAGGCGTTCACCACGGGACCTCCACACACGAACACGATTGTCATCACTGCTCAAATTGAATCTAGATTCGTCGCTGAAGACGACCTGGTTCCATTTCGTTTGCAGTCCAATCCCGTCGTGCGTGACACCACTCCAAACGGAGGCGTCGGTGGGTGGGTGTCATTGGCAGCACACGTAATGGGCGCCACGATACCAGATGTCCTTCAGCCTGGCGTCTTGCGATGGTTCGGAAAGACACAGGGGCCCGTAGTGAAGGTGCTGTCTGTGTCTGGATAGCGACCAATGAGGCAGTTGGCTACGCGTGCGTTTTGTATGATGTGACGGTCTTCTCGACGACTGGTCTGTCGAGGGCGTCCTGAGCCTGGTCGCCGTGTAAATGACGTCTCTTCTGTCCACTGGTCCCAACACCTCCTCACAGTAAAATCAGAACGGCCTACTTGACGTGCTATTCGCTGAGCTGACCACCCAGCTTCCATAAATCCCGATGATTCTTCTCCTCTCAAACTCTGATAACTGCTCATATTGTCTTCGATGGCGGCTTAACGGCATGTCTACCTCAGCGTTTCCTTTGCAAAAGATTAAGTACACTCAAACAATTTCTGCTTACCTGTTTTATACTCCAAGGTTAACGAAGTTCAACGCCCTCTTGTGGCATTAAGCAATGCGCAATCACGCTGCATTTCTAATCATTTGCATATCTGGCCGACATGTACCTTCATGCCAAGTTTCGTTACGATCCCACAATTATTTCTTGGTGCGCAAATTTTTATGGCAATGAGTGTATATGAGTGTCAATGAGACACTTCACAATTTAGAAATATGATTCATTTGTGAACCCCACACATATATAACAATTTTTTGTCGTAATTAACGTGAAAGTTGAATCTTTTGCCTTTAACGTGCGTCGTCGTAATTTCATTTAGAATCGAGCGCGCCAGCCAATAAAAGCCAGCAAGAAGTTCGAACGTTCCCGATGCTTGGCGGTCAATGGTAGATAGTTTACTTATCACTCGACTAACGTTTGTGCGTTGGTTGTCATTACTTGTATATTTTTTGTATCTATACTTATATTTTACTCAGGACGTAAAAATCGCTACCAACTTATTTATTGTTATTTATTTTAAATTTTTATATTAATGAAAATGGGTCACAATTATTGGATTTTATATTAAAATTTTCGTGGACCTCCCGACGTAGTCCACGCACCCCCAAATTAATTTAAATTTGCCACAGACCCCCTCAGCGGTCACAAGGACCCCTGGGGGTCCGTAGGGACCACTTTGGGAACCACTGGGCTAAATGGTCAACATTCCGTGATGGTTGCAATCGCCTTCCCAAAACGCCCCAAATGTTCTGTATGGGAGAGAGATCAGGAGACCTAGCTGGCCAAGGAAGTGTTGGGACAGCTTGAAGACAATTCATAGCAACAGGTGCTGTGTGCGGCAGGGCATTATCTTGTTGAAAAGTAAGTCCACGGTGTCGCAAAAGAAACGGTAACATAACCGGTCGTAGAATGTCGTCTACGTACCGCTGTGCTGTAAGTGTGCCAGAAATGACTATTGAAGGAGTCCTTCTATCAAAGGAGATAGCACCCCAGATCATAACGCCCTGTTATGGACATGTGTGGTGTGCGATAGTAAGGGTAGGATCCCCACGTCTCCCGAAACGTCTGCGGTTGTCGTCATGACAAAGTTGAAAACGGGACTCGTCACTAAAAACTATAAGTCCCCAGTCAGCGACGTTCCAAGTTGATCGAGCCCGGCTCCTCTTTTGAACAACTCCTTCTTGGTGCGTCGATTTTTTTTTTGTTATAGAGTCTTAGTGGATATGTCTTATTGCTTTCACCACAGCAGTGATTGCTGTCATTTCGGAAATGCACTTACAGCTTGATTGGAACTTAGGTTCTATAAAACCTATGTATTGGAAATTTCCGTCGGTACTTTACCGATAAAGAGAATGTCGGTACTTTACCGATAAAGAGAATGTCGATACTTTACCGATAAAGAGAATGTCGGTAAGTTGCAATCCCTAACTGTCATCATCTCACAAAATCTTATACTTGCTATGCTTATGTAGTATACTGTTTAACCCTGACTTCAATATTATGGCCTTTGTATATCAAACAGATAATTTCTCTATAAGTGTAGTCAGGAGTTTATTTTGGAGGAGTACCAAACGGAAACATTTAATTTTTATGAAGGCAAAGCTCTTATTATATTTTTTTAACCCTCCTGGGTGTTTGTTTCGGCGAGATATGTCGTCATTAAAAAATATTGACGATATCTTGATGGACGAGATATCTCGTCATTGAGAGAAGACTGACCAGGTTTTCATCTCGTCATCATGAAAAAATCGACAGTATCGTTATGACGAGATATCTAGTCATCAGCACAATTGGTCGGATCGTGATGAATGAGATATCTCGTAGAAAAGCACTTAGAGGCTTAAAAGACTTTTTTTATTATTTCGATCACCAGAATTACTGTATGAGTAAAGTAATACATTTTGGTGATCTACGAATTCAAATAGCTTGCACAATCTATTGCAATACCTCATATTTACAAAATAAAATACATTTATACGTGGTACCGTCGTCGCTTAGTGGGTACGCACACTGCGCTAGCAACCTGCGAGTTGTAGGTGACGCAGGTTAGATTCCTGTAAGGTTCATTCCTCCCAAAGTGTATTTCTTCTGTGTTAGTAAAACCTTCATTGTGTGTGTATGCTTATTACTTGATATTGTATACCTTAGCCAATATGGCCCTCACCCCATAAAACCTCCGAAACCAACCAACATTAATACGTATTCAGTAAACCATTTGTTTACTGGAAATCCACCTTTCACTTTTGTGTCACTTTTTGAAGAATGATGCGATACCTTTTGAATGAATATATGAGAATTGAATTGAGGGTCAACGTAAAAGTAGATTATAATTGCTTTTTCATACTCTTTGTTATAAATATTAATTCTTTTTACTGTTTATAATATACTGATAAAATAAATATGATGTTAAATATTATGTAGAAAATTTTTTTTTATGTACCGTAGGAATTTTTTGCTCTTTATTTTATTTTTGCATTTGATGTTTTTAAAATTGCATTTATGTTCAAAAATCTTCTAGAATAAATTCTGATTTTCGCTTTAGAATGAGTATGAAGTTTTGTATTTTGAATCCATCGTTATGAGCAAAATAATTGGTGTCATTTTGTAAATGTAGAGAACTGAAATTCTTTTTACGTATTTCTTATCGTTTTTGCTCTTTACTATTCTTCTGTAAATATATAACTAACACAAAAATAAAATTACACCGATTCCAAGACATGTCTAAATTGCAGATTCATATAACATAACAAATGACATGTACTCACCTTCTCATCCTGAACTGCACTTGGCGAAGTCTTTGCATAAGATAAGGTAAATGTTAACAAAACAAAACTATAAAAAGGATTTTTTTTATTATGAAAACAACTTTAAAATGTGTTCTCTTAGAGGCTTAATCTGCATACTTTCACTGCAACACATGGGGATTCTAGTACTTCCGTAAATTCACTTTTTATTGCTGGAATTGATACTGTTATGCGTACAAATGTCTTCAAAAGTGAAGATTTTTATGCGACAAGACTTAGTCGAAGGTCAGATAAGAAAATTGATTGACCGCTTGTTTACGTTTCACAGCAGCCAGTAAAAAAGCAAGTATCCATCATCACAAATCAACAACTCTCTTCATAGGACACTTCTTAGAGCTTATATTTATTGCAACATGAACACCCAGAGTATTTCTACTTTTAGCTTTCATCTTCAAATGCGTTGATCGGAACTTGAGTTTCTTGTACAATAACATAGAATGTAACAATAATATGAATCACAGTTCTATCCTGAAAGAACAAATGTTCAAAAATAATAATCAACATACATTTATATTAGGGCCTGAAAACCAACAATAAATTTCCGGTTCCGAAAAGTGGTTAAAATTAACATTACTGAAATATTGTTTCAAGATAATGTTGGAAATGCTGCTCTATGTCCGAGCCACATAGATTGACTGATACTTGTATGTACGTTTCTCTCTCTCTCTCTCTCTCTCTCTCTCTCTCTATGTGGCAACAGTGCGTTGTTGTACTGAAAAATGACTTGAAGTATGTAGCGTGCCTGTTTCTGATCGTCATTTATTAATCTGTTCTAAATTCATTTCATCCATATACTACTTATTTGCATATTTAATAAATCTCAGTAATTTGAATTAACGTATTTTTATGGTACTTTTATTTGAATATTTAACAGATAACACTCAAGGAATGAATTTATACAACCGTTATAGTGCCAAATGTCCTCAGTATGGGACATAATGCCGCCAGAAGTATAATCTCAACATCAGTCTTTGCTGTGAGGTCTAAGATTAATTAGTAAGAGAGACACATCAACAAAAGCGATATTCTTACCATTCCTATGATCTATTTGATAGTATGATTGATATACCAGAGGCACAGAAAAGCTTTGAAAATATTTACATATTAACAAAAAAATTGCGCCTCATTATCTTCAAGGATTCATTCTTCTCTTAACAAGCACGATAACACCCGTCCAGACACGTTTCGCAGCCTATCCCAGAAGTGTCTCAGGGATTTTCAAACCCTTCAGTGGTCAGCGAGATTCCCAGTTCTGTCTCCCATTGAACATGTCTGGGATACTAGTCCTTCAATTGCACTAACCCCAGAACATGAAATCTGTAGCAATAGCTGAAGAATTCTTGGCATAATTGTCAATGGTTTGCATAAAAATTTCATTTTTGACTCCCCTCCATTCCGTATATCTGCATAAATCTCCACCAGAAGGAGCTTTACGATGACTTTTCTCCGGCGGCTCGTGTGATTCTAATTCTTTTGTTTTCTATAATATCATGTAAAGTATATCTATTTTGTTTAATATTATCGAATCATGTGGTATTTTATATGAATTATAAGTGTTTGTATTTCTATCCACACCTGAAGTGTGGCCAGAAAGACCAACACTAATAAAATAAAGGGCATTTATTATTATTAAGTCGATTTTTTTCAATCATTACCGAAAATATAACATAATGCACGAGGTGTGATCGAAAAAGATTCAACCTTGAAACAAGGTACATAGTACTCAGGATTTGCTCCTCGTCTACTTCACGGTAGGCACCTTGGGACCTCACATACATCTCCCAGCATCTAAGCAACTCTTCAAACGCTATAAAATACATAGTTAAAATCACCACCAGCTTCCTCTTCTAGTTCTAAATTACATCCACGGTCTGAAATCTCATCTCTTTCAGAGGTGATTTTAGCTATAGGAAAAGTCAAACGTCGCAGGGTGACAAATATGGGTTGTAGGAGGGTGAAGCGCCTGGCTGATTTGACATTTTGCCAAACACCCTACTCGAGATATGATGAATGGACCGGGCACGTAATTCTGATGAATCTGCCAATCATCAATTGCCCATAACCAATTTGTTTTTATTGTACTGCACCTCTGAGCCGGCGAAGAACATCGACGTAGTATTCTCTAATTGTTTGACCTGGGGAGAGTACTCGCGTGATGAACAACACGTTCACAATTAAAAAGGTCAATCAACATTTACTTGCTGTTGCTGTGACTTAAGCACACCTTCTTCGGGCGGAAAAATACTAGAGGTCTTCCATTGGGAAGAATTCTCAATCGGTTGAATAGTTTCTGTGGACGAATTTCCAAGTTTAACGCCAAATTTGATGAAAATTCGCCATTCGTTAGGTCCACCATGGATTGGTATGGTGACAATGGGGTTAACCGAATGGACTGGCCTGTCCAGATCCCAGACCTGAACCCTATCGAGAACCTCTGGTACGAGTTCGATCTCTGAATTAAGGGGTGCAACAACAGTCCAAAATCGGTGTAGGAACTTACATCTCTTCTCCCAGTCTAGTGGAAGAAAATACCACCAGCCGTCATACAAGAACTTGTGGAAAACATGCCCCACAGGGTTGAGGCTGTAATTGCCTCTCGTGGATGGCTCTGCCATCTATCGGTAGATGGTGTATATATATGCAAAACAGCTGCAACTCGCCTGGGCATAGATACCACTTCTTGGTACATGACTGGAGACAAGTTGTATCAAATGTCTAAGCAGCGGTCACGCAAAGTCGCGATATTCGGACATGGTGGTGTTTGAGCTCTGACACCCCAAATTTGCTCTATCGTATTAAGATCCGGCGAGTTAGGTGGCCAAGACATTAAGTGGAATTCATCAGTATGCTCCTCGAACCACTCCAAAACAATCCGAGCCTTGTGACATGGGGCGTTGTCTTGCTGAAAGATTCCATTTCCAGTTGGGAAAACATACGCCATATAAGGGTGCAACTGATCCGCAATGATGTTCAGATAGTTCGCAGCGTTCGTGATCTGTTCTACCACAACTACGGGTCCCAGAGTCGCCCATGAGCACAACCTCCAAAGCATAATACCGCCACCATCAGACTGTGTATGACCTGCCGTACAAGAGAGGAGCAACTGTTAGCCTGGCAGACGTCGTACCCTGACACGACCATCGATGTGATGAATGAGAAATCGGGATTCATCTGACCAGGCAACTCTTCCACTCATCCATGGTCCAGTCCTGATGTTACCGGGCCCACTGTAAGCGTAGTTAACGATGACACTTGGTCAACAGAGGCACACGAGTGAAACATCTGCTGCACAGTCCCATATCCAACAACGTCATCTGACCGTGGTTCAAAATTACGAGGTGTTGTCCTCGGATCTTTCCCTTAAGGGACTGATCCCGGACCGTCGTCAATAGCCCGTTGTGTTGCTCTAGTACGACGTTAACTAAAAATTACCAATTACCAATTACCCATATCCAACATTGTCCGCTGAACTGTGTGTTCCGAAACACGTGCGCTTGGACCTGCATTGTATTAGGCTGTCAGCTGAGCCACTGTCTCGCGCCGATTTTGCTTTACCAAGCGGGACAGTCTCCGACGTCATTTTTCTTTGATGACGCGTGGACGACCAACACCTTGGCGTATACTGCTGGTGTCACCGTCATTTATCCACTTTGCATGAATACTAACAACGGCAGATCGTGAACAACTTACCATTCGTGCTGTTTCGATTTTACTCCGTTCCAAGTCTTCGGGCCATTACGATCTGCCCTCTATCCAATTCGCTTAGATCAGCAGCCTTTCCCATCACTCGGAAAAGTAAGTGCAATAATAATTACTTACCTTCTCCAGCAGCAGTTAAATACCATTCTCACTTAATCACATGCCCTCCACGTCATCTAGACGAGTTCATTGAAAAATATGGGGTTGGTCATAATGTTTTGGCGCGTCAGTGTAGTATAGATTTTAAGGATAGCAAAGTCAGTGTTGTTTAATTTATTAATACCCACATTCTGTTATAGGTACGTTTTCAAATATACAAACGAACAAATTAAAGTATACAGTATTTCCTCATTAGAAAAGAGAAGCTACTCTTGATAATACAAATGCAATAGGCAATTTGATTAAATAGTTCTGTCAAAAAAACGTTTAAAAGATAGGGAAATTTTCACAAATGAAAGTTGCCACACAGCCTCTTTTTGACTATGGTGAGTGTGCGGTTTGTGTCATCTACTGTAGAGGACAAAGTTCTTCATAGGTGTAGTGAAATATATTTATTAAACATTTCTTGGTTATCTATATATATTCCAGCACCATTCAAGATAGCAGCAGAGAGCCCCTCGTATCTCCGTCCTCCTCCGTCTTCACTTCACTGGTCAAATCCTTTTATTCTTTCTTTCCTTTTCCCTTTCCTCCTTCTGGCCCGGATGACCTTTCAAGGACGCCCCCACCAGCGTCATCCATCCTTCCCTCCGCCAGCCATTCCTCCCTGTGTTGGCAAGATAACACTAAAACCTCACAAAAGTACTTTTTTATCAATGATAAAAATTAATTCACAGTAAGTTCATGTGTAAGTTCATCAGCAAGGAGAATTAGACAAAGATTCTTTCATTTTCCTATGATCCACATATTTCTGATAGAATGTAGTTCAGGGCGCCTTTTTGTTAAACGTATACACTGACATGGTAAATATCCGTGATTTCCGAGTTGTGCTCTGTAGTATTTTTAACAGCTCACCCTTTGTTATACTTGTTATACATATCCTTGATTGTCAAATTGTTGAGGTCGGTGTTTTCAAAGGGGCTCGCCGCCAGATATAGCAAAAGCTTCATAATTCATTAAAAGCTAGTTAAGAAGTTTTTATAATATTTCGTGGCGTCCATTTAAAGACTCGATTAAAAAGCACACAATTTATATGTCTGTATGAATTTAAGATAAATTTAATTTACTAATACTGTCTCTGTTGAAGGAATTGGTTTTGAAAACAAAATTAATGAAATAATTGTAATGCAAATTTTTTTTGGGGGATACAAAATAGCTCAAATGCGTAAAACTACTCGAAACTTTCTTATAGGGTTTTCTCTCGCTTCTAATCTCTTAAATCTTATTATTTCTCTCCAAAAAAACGTTAAATAATTGTAAATAAAAAGGGAATATGAAATCATATTTTCTATTCGAGAAAAAGTTCCTAGCAAAGACACCGCAAGAGCAGCGTTTCTGAATCTACAACTGAGGCGTCCTTTCTTTGGGGGCCTGGAGGGAGCCATGACGATTCGAAAAAAAAAAGGCCACGCAAAATTAAGAGGATGGATTCAGAAAAGTGTGTGGATGAGAAGGGTAAACATTCACCAAAGTATGAGTTCCGAATTCATACATATAATAAAATGGTGGATACTATTGTACAGACCGTGGAAAAAAGATTAACAACGCATAAAAATCTTTACTTAGATATGTGTTTGTTTGATCCTAAAAGATTTGTCTATACTAAATTTGACTAGTTGCCTATAAATGCGCTTTATAAGATCTGCGATTTGATTCCTTCTTTGGATAAGTGGAAATTTAAAAAAAAAAAAGATTTCTTTTGTGAATGTTGGCCTAGTATTTCCAAAAAATTCTTGAATGAAGATTATAATACGTCAGAAGAATATCAACACCCTGAATATGAGGAGAAGGATGACGTTTTTACACCATTCAATTTCAAAAATCAATGTAACAACTGCATTAAGTGTGCATTGGGAATAATAGTTGAATTCAAAATGTTCAGTCTCCAATATACCGAAATATACAAAGTCTATAAGTATTTACTCACCAAGTAAGCTGTAAAAGAATTTTTTCGAAATTGAAGTTAAATAGAAATAGACTGAGAGCATCTATGACCAATGAAACTTCGGAAGCATTTGTCTTGATGCATACTGAGAGATATTTTAAAAACCATCGAACCAGATTTTGTAATCAGCAAACTGTGTGAATCAAGTTCCGAAATGAGGCGTCTTCTAGTTCTATAAGGACGCTGGAAAATTTTCAAATGTACAAATAAATCGACTTTATCCAGCGATCGGGATCCTCTAAATGTGCATAGAAAATTATCTATATAAATAAGAATGGAGTGTTTGTTTGTACATTCAATATTTTCGACGCATTTCAAGTTTTCTATCCGTTTTGGACCCTTCTGATGCCGAATCCGCCTTTTTCTCGTTTGGTGTCTGTCTGTCTGTCTGTCTGTATGTTGTGCCCTATACACGTCCACACGGTTTAAGATATTTTCATGGAAATTTGCATACAGAGAGTACTTATCTTGATTTAGTGAGTAGAATTGGTTGCGAAAGTCTGTCTGTCCGTCTTTCTGTTCTATGCTCGATTTTGTGTTTGTGTGTTTGTGTAGGCATCACATGAATTGTATTCCAGATATTTGATTGCATTGTATTTTATTTTATACATTATCTATTAATTTAGTGAATGCAATATTAAACATTTCTTTATTGTTATATTTAGACGAGTTTCATGCTAAAACACCTGAGTAAGTATACTTAAATCAACCATAATTTGGTAGTTTTGGAAAAATTGGAATGTCTATTGAATATTACGATTAATTCGATTGCTTTACCAGTACTGCTGAAAAAGTAATTATTCTTCAAAATTTTTTTTTTTTTTATGGAATTTCATTTCTGATACGTCATTTATTTCGAGTCTTATTTTTATTCTTTGCGCAATGAAAACGATTTCCGAAAATTTGGGACAGACGATATTTTTCAATGAAACGAGAATGAACACGATCGCGCGAGCAGTGATATTTTTTCTGGTTCTTTCGCTCTGAATTAATTTCACATTTCTAAATTTTGTACACTTTTAGTTGTAAGTTGTGGCAACTGTGCGAGATCAAGAGATAAAATTGAATCACAAATTAATATCTTTGGAACAATTTTTTACGACATCTTTTATTTTGTTTAACTTCGCTGTTTCCTGTTTTAAATATTTATTATTTTAATAAATGTGTTTTCCTTCTCATCACACCCAACAGCACCACAAAGTACTAGACTTGAAAATGTTAGGTAAGTCAGTATAAATTTTCAGTAAATTTTAAGTGTAGTTATGCCGTTATAGAATAATGCCGTTATTTAAAGAATAATGCCGTTATTTAAAGAATAATGTCGTTATTGAAATAATAATAATGTTTAAAAATCCAAACTAGAACTTTTTCCAACATTAAAAAATTCGTTGTAGTAATGACAGGAGAAGATTGCAAAATTTCACAATGTCGCATACCGGAGGCAAGAGTGCCACAGGTAAAAAAATATTGTTTTGTTGACTATGAGTGCGAGAGCACTCGCCGTAAATCGTAATTTTAATTAATTGAGTTGCACATGAAAACAACTTAAGAAAGGGAATTCCAAATCTTCCTATAAATCGTCTTTTATAGTAGTAACCTTAGTATCACCTTTCGTCTTTTTGAGCTTTGTCATACAGCAATTGTGCGATGTATGTGAAATGTATTACATGAATGGATATGCATGTGTTGCATTTGTGTCCAAAGTAAGTTGTAGAAAATATAAAGATGGCGAAAGGTGTTAAAATAAATTTTTACTCTACAAAAAACGTAAGTCATTATATATTTTGATTATCTCTTCAATCTAGAGTAAACCAATTCAAACCGAGTAAGGTCGGGTATTTTGCTAGTAGTATATAAAGTTATTTTATTTTTAGATCCATTCAAAGGACATGTTATTAGGAATTTAATTCTTAGAAAATTACTACTCTTTTTAGAATATTAAAATTACTTCATATAAAAAACAGATATACTCTTTTTTTAAATTACCATAATTTCGGTTACATAAGCTGGGGTTTTAAGTGTTTAAAAGTTAAAATTAAACGTATGCAGCAGCTTATCTGTCAGGACTGACTATCTGATACAATTTTGTTTTTTATGTCTTTGCAAGTTAGGATTGTAAGTTATGCTCAACCAAAACGGTTAATGCAGAATATGATAGGAGACAACCTTTTTCCAAAACGAAAATATATTTTTAAGCATTGAAAACCAGTGGATGTGAATTAGCTTTTAAAGTAACTCACTAATTTTTTTGTTTTTATTTCATTGTGAAATTGTTGAGTCGTTTTTAATGTTTTGTGTAAATAAATGCAGTTAATTTTTAATATAAAACATATTTGATCATCTAATTTACGTATAATTTTTCATAATATAACTTATGGGTATGAACAAATTTCGATGTACCATAAAAATGACGCTAATTTAAGAAATCAGCGAATAATAATTGTAAATAATTTCATTTGTAAATATATTTTATAATACTGGAAATTAATAAAAGTGTCTCATGAAGAAATCGTGCTTGATTAGTTATTTATTTCAATTATATTTTAAAACTAAGCACGATTTTACTGTGACTGTTATACGAGTTTAGTATTAGCTGAAAAATGAAGCACAAGTGTGACGGTTAGAACGAAATTAGAAGTTATGCCCAAGGCCCTTGTTCCAAGGCACCCAGCACGGGCCTGTTGGTGAGCCCATTGTAGCCGGAGGCGTCGGTGGATCAGCGTCAAGGGAATCCTGCGTAGAGGAATCCCTACACGTAGCCCATGGCGCAGCAGACGTCGACAAACCGTGGGGTATATGATGATACACCTGTAGACGTGCTTCAATGTTGTGCCAACGCACGAGAGGATGCAGTTAGGTCCGTCACCGCCATGCGGATAAGGTGTCTGTCGTCCCGTGGTGACGTCATATTGCGTGGACCACTGCAGGGGTTTCGACTTGTCCGGTTCTCCATGGTTCATCTCTTCCCCACACGCATCACTGTTATGGCATTACGCCCCTTGCGAGTGGGGAGTTCCCAATACGAAAGTCCACCCTCACGGAGGCCTATCATGCGGCTCTTTCGAACTCCGTTAGTTGCTCGTATGGCACTCTGCGTTTTTGGCGAGGCATATTGACTTCTAATAAATCATTTACAGCAGTCAAATGACTATACACACATTTCAAAGCACCTTTACAGTGCCTTTTATACATGACTCACTTGGAAGTTTAGAGGGTGTTTCTCAGCCCACACACATGCGTGATCGCTTTTTAATTCTAATCATTTGCATATCCTAACCCGTTTTGTATTTCCTCCAAGTTTCGTTTAATTTGCATAATTCCTTTATGGTGTTCCAAGTTTCTCAACAAGGTATTAGGAACAAAGCTATAATGTACCAATACTTACTTTTAATACGGACTGATCTTACTTAAAAGACATTTAGAACTAGTAGTTGTTGAAACATGCATTCGATGATTTTTAGTATAAATCAAACTTTTCGGAGCGTTCTTGCGAGTATTGCCCAGGGGGCGGCGGTTGGTCTTCAACGCCCCCTAAATTTGCCTTGGACCAAAAACGCCTGCTAAATTTGCCCTGAACCCAAAACGCCCCCTTAGATCTCTTCAACGCCCACCGGTGAGCGGTACCGCTCCCGTTGGGAACCACTGGTCTAGTGGGTTTGTGACTTTTCAAGCATGTGCATCAATGTTCCCTCTCATTGGCTGATAATTGGATAAAAATTGATGCGAATAAAAATTGTTGTAAAAGAATTACGTTTTTAGTGAAATTTAGTTTTTCATTTCCCCAATAATGACGGCGCTGTGTCTCAGTTGGTTTGCCTCCTGTGCTAACAGCTCACGGATAAGCAACTGGTGGGTTGCGGTTCGAAACAAGATACAACCAAGTATTTTCATATTCGAGGGGGCTGGTGCACGTAATATCTATCGTGGCACTAACTGTCTTCATGTTGGCGTGTTATAGAAGTTTAGAGAGTGGGATGTCAGCTCAGGTGTGACTTCATCTGACCATTGTTCAAAATTACGAGATGTTGTCCTGAGATTTTTTTCTTTGGGATTGATCCAGGACCGTCGCCAACAGCCCGTTAGGTTGCTCGAGTGCGACGTTAATTAAAGTACCTACCTGTAGTGATTCTACCAACTGCACTACCGCCGTGGACTAAAAGCACCAAAGGATAGCCTTACACTTTCAAGACCCAAGCCGTCACCTTCTAATTAGAAAGTTAGATCTAAGAGATTTATTAGATCCAAGAGAAGGATTTTTAATTTTAATAAACTACTGTAAGATGAGGGTTTTACTTCCGGTTATCCAATACTCTCGCTCGGTAAAAAAACAGTTACGTTACAATGTAGCCAATTCACGCCACTTTGGGAACCCAAACAAGAAACTGTCCCACCACGAAAACCCTATAACACCTCTCTCGTCTACATTTTGCTTTGCACAAAAAACCCTCCTTTGCCTAGACTGTATAAAGTCATCGGGTACGACAGTGATTCTCAACCTGTGGGGCGCGAAAATATCCAAGAGAAAATATTATTTAAAAAAATTGATAAACTGACTTAAAGTAAAGCACACATACACATAGAAAACAAAATACGTTTCGACATTTTTAATAATTAACTTATTTAAGTAAAACAACTTCTAAATCAAAACATACCAAATTAAAAACAAATTTATTAATTATTAGTGACTTATTTGGGCCTGTCTTGCCGAGCAAAGTTTTTCGAAGGAAGGCTTAATATTAGAAGTAGCCACTCTCAATTCTGTTTCTATATTTAGCCGAGATTTATATTTTGTCTTCAAAGAAGCCACAGCAGAAAATCCAGTTTCACAAAGGTAGGATGTTGAAAATGGTAATAGAATGCGAAATGCCCTTGTTTTTAGTCGTGAAGTCTATGAATTTTTCTTCCTCATCAATTGAGAGTCGTTCGGGAGTCTTATGAAATGGATCCCTAACCCACTCGTAACTTGCTATCAGTTTGTCGTCAGCAAGAAAATACTTTTTTAAATTCTTTGCCAGCATGTGTGGATAAATGATTTTCAATGGTTACAAAACAACTTTTACATGTTCTTCTTCAGCCTTGTAAATTTTAGTACAATCATTCACATTTGCAAACATTGTTAGGTTTTTTTTGCTTTAAATTTCTGCTCCACAATTCCAATTTTCTACAAAAAGCATTAACTTTATCACGCGTATCCAACATATGTATATTTGCTCCTTGGAGTTGAAGATTCAAGTTATTTAATTTCTCGAATATGTCGACCAAGTAGCTCAATTTCATCACAAATAAACCATCGCGAAAATTCTTGGCTTCCGGTCTGTTTTCTTCTTCTAGGAAAATGGCGATTTCTTCTCTCAATTCATAAACACGTTGCAAGAATTTCCCACGTGATAACCATCTTGCCTCGCAATAAAATAGTAAAGCTGAATGCATTGCACCCATGTCTTTACAAAGTGCGGAAAAGATTCTTGATTTCAAGGGGTCTCATTTTGATATAATTTACTACGGTTACAACTGTAGTTAACACAATATTCAGACCAGGACTCATTTCTTTGGAAGCCAAAGCTTCTCTGTGGATCATGCAATGTGTCCAAACGCACTGAGGCGATTTTTGCTTTACAAATGCTTGTATACTTTGGAATCTTCCGGACATTGAACGAGCACCATCGGTGCATATTCCGACGCAATTTTTCCATTCTATGTTTGCCTCGTTCATAAAATCATTTAAAATAGCAAATAATGCGAGCGCTGTTGCTTTGAGTTCTATCGGTTTGCAGAAAAGTAGTTCTACTACTGACATATTATCATAAAATCGAACATAGGCAATGAAATGAGCATCTTTATCACTATCTGTTGCTTCATCAAGCTGTATTGAAAACATTTTGTCACGCAACTTCGAGAAAAGCTGACACTGTACATCTTCAGCTATATCACCAATTCGACGAGCAACAGTATAATTTGAAAGAGGTATGGACTGCAATTGTTTTGAAAAATTATCTCCAAACATAGTTTCTACAATCTCAATTGCTGCTGGCAAAATACGCTCTTCACCAACGGTGTGAGGTTTTTTACATCTGGCTGTTTTAAATGAAACTTTGTAGGATGCAATTAAAGCTTTTTTATACACAGACAGAGTTTCTTTAAAAAAACGATTTTTGCTTTTGATATGATTTTAATTTTAATTCGAAGAATTATCTGGGTTTGTTGACGTACTCACTATGAAGCGTTTCCAAATGTCGTTTAAGTTTATTAGGTTTCATGGTGTATGCGGCCAACATTTTTGAGCAAATGATACACAGGGGCCTTTCTTCTTCATTTACTTCAGTACTGGTAAACCCCAAATTTAAGTATTCTTGAGAATATTTTCTTGATTTTATTTTCGGAACCACGCTCGTCTGTGTACTTGTTGATGCTTGATTATCGTCTAATGCTCGTTTACGGCCGCTTAAAAATTATCCATGGGTCTGCATAAATCTGCTGCCGTGAATATTTAATATGGTGGTTGCAATTAACACGAAAACATATATAACATACGATAGATTTGATAGCGATCGACTCGAATGAGAATTGAAAGTTGCGTTATACAGGGTGGTCCCGAATTCATGGTACAAACTTTAATGGTAGGTACAGGACATTGTAACAATGATTTATTGTATAGGAATGTATAGTCGCAAGTGACGCGGTGAGGCGAAAACAGGGGAAATAACGGCCGAAAGGAAAAACAAAGATTTTATTGAAAGCGTTGTTGACAAGTGTCATGTTTACAGTAATTGTTCAAAATTGCGTCCACCAGTATCGATACATGCTTGACAGCGTCGGTGGAGCGATTGGCGTACACGTTCAAAGATGCCTGGTATTTCACGCACACCTGCAGCAGCTACAGATAAGCGAGCGACGAGATCCTCATCTGAGTCAACTGGAGTCTCATAAACAAGATGCTTTAGATGTCCCCATAAAAAGTAATCGAGGCTCGATAAATCGGGAGATCGGGGTGGCCAAGGGACTGGTCCACCACGCCCAATCCATCGAGTACCAAACGTGGCATTCAGGTAATTCCGTACATCAATGCTGAAGTGTGCTGGCGCCCCATCGTGCTGAAACCACATGCGGTTACGAATGGCGATCGGAACATCATGCAGCAGTTGTGGTAACACTTCTTTCAGAAAAATAAGATAGCTTCCGCCAGTGAGCCGCGTGGGTAGTAAGTATGGGCCAATCAAAAAGTCGTTCACAATACCAGCCCACACATTAATACTGAAACGTTGTTGAAACGCATGTCGACGCGTTGCATGTGGATTATCGGTTGCCCACACATGGGAATTGTGCGCATTAAAGACACCCTCGCGTGAAAATGTCGCTTCATCTGTAAATAGCACATAATCTACGAAATCCGGCTGCAACGCACATTGCTGCATCACCCACAGGCAGAAGTTCACGCGGCGAGGATAATCTGCCGGATTCAATGCTTGTACTTTCTGAAAATGGAAGGGGTGTAAGCGATTTTCGTTTAACACTCTGCATACAGTCTGATGACTCACACCTACGTCACGCGCAACAGTTCTTGTGCTTGACTCGGGTCTATCAGCCACAATGTTCAAGATGCTTTCTTCCAGCCTTGGAGTGCGTACAGCTCTTACTCGACCAGCGCCATGTCTGTTGACGTCGAACGCACCTGTTTCACAAAGTTGACGATGTAACCGTTGAAAAATTCTATGATCCGGCATTCGTCGATCAGGATACTCCGCGCGATACATTCGTAACGCAGCTCTGCCGTTACCATTTGCACGGCCGTACATGTAATGCATGTCTGCTTTTTCTGCATACGTAAAGTCACCCATCGTCTACGGCAGCACAATTGTGAATGTCGCTTTTCCCTACTGCGATGCATCATGTTCAACAGCGGCTAGACATCTACTGCTCTCTACCGGCAATGATACCAACCGATCACTCCATTTCTCTTTCCTTTTATTTCCCCTGTTTACGCCTCACCGCGTCACTTGCGACTATACATTCCTATACAATAAATCATTGTTACAATGTCCTGTACCTACCATTAAAGTTTGTACCATGAATTCGGGACCACCCTGTATAACATTTTCCTTCTTCCTATGAGAAAACATTTGATCCGCGCATGCTCGAGACGGCTTCCACAAACCATATTACTTATTTTTTCTCTTTTCTTTAGACATGCTTCTGCTTTATTTCTTTTATTATTCCCAAAAAAAAGTATACCCAGTTTCTAAATTTAGCTCACCCCGTCTAGGTTAACTTTCATTAACGAATTTTTGTACTTTCATATTCTTTTAACGTTATCTCCCTGTTTGGCTTTCATTTCAAATATAATATTTAAATTTTCCCGCTTCCATTCGCTTCATCTGTTCACCGCCCGCTTGGCAAAATGCCAGATATGGTTTCTCGCCAACATTGGCTCGCTTTTACTTTTGTTTTGACAGTTAGTTAATAATAATTTAAAAACAGAAATCTAAATATTCAATATATATCATTGTTGTATACATTTTATTGTATGCAGGGGGGGGGATGAAAATTATGATTGAAAACTGGGCCGCGAATAATGAAAGGTTGAGAAACGCTGGGGTACGAAGTTAACGAATGTGTGGAGTTCATTTTTATTGGCTTGGCTGTTTGCATTAAATTATGTTGTGATTGTGTTTTCAGCTTCGCTGGGAACAATGAATTACTATACTCAAACTGCATTCACTTGGGTAATGGAACAGAAAGTACATACATCCACAAAATACTAGCATCTTCTATATTTAGCTTTACAGAAACCCCTCGTCATCTGACCGTGGTTAAAAATTACGTGGTGTTATCCTCGGATCTTACCGCCGACCAACCGGTATATAGTGGTTAAGGTGTTAGCCTCTAGATCGGAAGGTTCCTGGTTCGAATCCGGGTCCGGGCATGGATGTTTGTAAGCGTATGGTGTAGAGGCGGCTGGTGCACCTTAAATCTGTCGTGGTCGAAAGTCCTCACGTTGGGTTGGTGTGGAAGTTTGGAGAGTGGGGTGCCAGCTCAGGTGTTGCCTCGTCATGACCGTGGTTCAAAATTACGAGATGTTGTCCTCGGATCTCTCTCTCTCTCTCTTAAGTGACTGTTCCCGGACCGTCGTCAATAGCCCGTTGTGTTGCTCTAGTACGACGTTAACTAAAATTACCATTACCATTACCTCGGATCTTTCCCTTAAGGGATTGATCCCGGATCGTCGTCAATAGCCCGTTGTGGTGCTCTAGTAGGACGTTAATTAAAATTACCATTACCGTATAAAGAGATGTTCTGGCAACCTTAGTTATAACCTCACATAAAGATCAGTTAACCAATAACCGCATATTTTCTAAGAGTTTACACCCCTAGTACAAACTGAAGAGACTTTTCTAATCCAAACGGTCTCCTCTACGCACCGTCGAATTCAGCCACGTTTGTTGACTGAACTAGTAAGTTTTAATACGCATTATGTTGACTTATTGAAGTTAATTTTCATATGAACTTATTAAACTCTCGTTTTGAATTTAATGTAATTTTGAAGTGCCGTGAGTCCCTTCCATTTTTTTAAGTTAAAAAACAAATTTTCGCCATTTTGTCACCCCTGTCTGTCATGACCCCCGGGGAGGCCCGCACCCCCTTCCTACGCCACTGCTCGTACGGGATCAATCCCCTAAGGGAAAGATTCGAAGACAACGCCACGTAATTTTGGACCACAATCAGATGACGAGTTCAAAGTTACTGTTTTGTAAACAAGGATAGACCTATTAATATTTCGGCTATCAACCGCTGATTAAAAGAATTGCTTTCTTGGTTTTGACGTATCTAACATTCCATCTATTGGGTTGCCCGTTGTGTTGCTCTTGTACGACGTTAATTTAAAATAAATTATCAAAAAAATTTACCATCTTTTGGGCAATGCCTCTGAGCCACAGTAAAGTTTGGTAATTGGTAATTTTTTAGTTAACGTCGTACTAGAGCAACACAACTCAGTAAAGTTTGGATTTTTGATATTAAATTAAATGTGATTCACACATATTGTCTGCAACCGTAACAAAAGCAGAAAAGGAAAGGAGAACATTTTCAATTTGTGTTACATTTTTGTTTTGAGGGCTTTGAACTTAGCAGAATGGAACCGGTTATTCACATTTTTGTTTTAAAACTATCTGTATTGGATACATCAGAAGCCGATTAATCGTTTTATTTTTAAAATAAAAACATGAATAACCCATTCTGTCATTCTTCCCGAAAATATGGAACATTTTCGGTAAGCATCTGTTAACACAGAAAATTTTTTGTAAACATTCAGTTTCATTTAGAAATTTGGCAGATATTACAGATATCTTTGGAAAATTTTAATTTCTATAAAAGACGAGAATACCTGATACGAATTTTAAGCGAGGGTCAAATTTCTGTTTGTTTATTTTGATACCGTAAAGTTTAATGTTAACATAAACATCGTGACATGACTAAAATCAAGAGGGCAGACGATGAGACATGTTTTACTGCGTTTGCGTATATATATATATATATATATATATATATATATTGAACATTTGCTACAAAATTTTCAGGTAGATAGTTTACTCCACATGTTAAATCTGTTAACACAATAAAAAAAAATAAAAAAACATTTATAAATCTATTGCATACTTCAATCTTCAGTGTGGTGTATTAAAGAAATGCATGTCAACAGCAGCATAGGTTTCAGTATCTGGTTTATGAAAGGATTTTCCTTGATTTACTGAGCATTTAAAAATATTTGGTTTAATGAAACTCTCTTGATTAATGCATTTTAATTGAATTCCATGGCAAAGTATTTATTCCACACCTGTATATACATTGTGACTGTCTAAATATGCACTGCCATGGAATATATAAAGACTTATTTTTAAAAGAAACAAAATATGTTAAAGTAAATCACTTATACATGTGAAAATTTGTTCTTTGTTCCCAAGTTTAATAGGTGTAGATATATGCTGTTTAATATTAAATCCACTAAATATACCTTCAGGACAAAAAGTCAAACAAAATTCTGTATTTTATCGTAATTCCTGTTTTAAAATTTTGTTGTTTGAGTGTTAAGTTTCAAGTTTGCTTCACTTGATTTATGACAACCTGTATTAATTTATTGGTTTCTTTTTAAGTAATTAAATAATAAGTTTTCGCTCTTCAAAATTTTATATTTATTCAAATCAATGTTATTCATTGATGTGTAGCAACTTTGTCACCGATCATTAAATAATTTTGTAATTTGTTTAATCTAGTATGTGTTATACTAAATTCTAAGTCTTTAAACTATTAAGTCTTTGCTTTTATAGAAAAGGATGGCAAATTAAGTGAAAATGAAACAATGAGTACCATTGCTGCCCCTTCAATTCGTAATCTGGTAGCAGGTAATTAATTTTGTTTTTCATTGTTTCTCTTCCTTACGTCAGTTTTAAAAAATGGTTTATTTTTGTTCAGATAGCATTTTTGCTTAAGTAATTTCATAACTTATGTACTTAATTCATGTTTTCTAAACCAGTGAAATCTTTTTACACATTGAAAAGTCATTGAAAATGTTTTCACTAACAAACACCTTTCCATCATGTACTATATTGTGTTAATTAATGTGTCATCATTAATTAATACTCATTAACAGATCACAAATCCATGCATGTAACTATGTAGGAAATAAGTATGTTTTGTGTTTAAGACTTAGGATTTTTGCTATACACAATTCTTGATATTTATAATACAATGACTAAATCCGAATGAATTTTGTAATAGAAATGAACCACTCTACTATTTGAAAATTGCAATACCATGAAAGAATCATGAAATTAGAGTGAAATTATACCATATATTACTGTACATAAACAATTAAATTTTCAAAACAGTACTTGTTGATTGAAGTTATAAATGTAAATGGTGCTGCCTGTAGATACCGCCCTGTTATATGATATTAGTTCGTATCATTTGTAGCAATAAAATTCTCAAATAAGACTGTTGTGCCCTTATTGTAAGAGAAATTAGATGTGGGAGCAGTAACCCCTGAACAGTACTATAATTATAACCGGAAAAAATAAATTTGTGATGCTTCCACAAAAACAAGCTGCTCTATGCAGTCGCATTGAATCAAAGAGGCTTTCGTTGTGTTCGTGGGAAATCTTTGCCGGGCTGTTTTCTATGCGAGTACACACACACAGTTCATTAGTATTCAATGGTGTAGGATTGTTGACGGATTTGTTGCCGACGGACTATCAATAGACGACATGTCTGGCGAATGTGAACCAGGGAAAAAATTATATCAGCCTTGGTGAGAAGAAAGCTGTGACATTCCAAGCAACATGTGGTTGGGCATTGTCCTGCCAGAATGTAGCATTAGGACTGCTCTGAAGGAAGGATATGGCTTCAGTCTAGCTTCAACTTCCCTGATGCAGTAATTGCTGTTGAGATTACCTTGAATTCGTTACAGCCAAAATCACAATTGTTACCCAATGGTGCCAAAAGCTACCATGTGGATCTTCCATGTGTCTGGTTCTCTTCAGTCCACTGCTTCAACATATGTGTCACTGTTGAGGTGTGTTAAGTCTCATGAGCAGCAATGTTGTAGAAAATTCTATTTTCATGGAGGTCGATCATTTGACCTCATTTAAACTTCATATTGTGCCCTCTGACATCAACAAAGCGGTGATTCCTGGAGAAACTTTCACATCTCGTCCACCATACACTTCTTGTGTGGTTCCTAAACAGTATTTTACTCTTTACAGTGACAGTTCAGAGAACTGCTAGGCTCTGGCACACAATCACTAATTCTAATCATTTGCATTGCATACCTTGCTCTACAGTGACTCAGTTAATTGTTTAGCCCACTGTGCTAAGCCGACCAACCGGTATAGTGGTTAAGGTGTTAGCCTCTAGATCAGAAGGTTCCGGGTTCGAATCCGGGTTCGGGCATGGATGTTTGTAAACGTATGGTGTAAAGGCGGCTGGTGCACCTTAAATCTGTCGTGGCCGAAAGTCCTCACGTTGGGTTGGCGTGGAAGTTCTGAGAGTGGGGTGCCAGCTCAGGTGTTGCTTCGTCATCTGACCGTGGTTCAAAATTACGAGGTGTCGTCCTCGGATCTTTCCCGTAAGGGACTGATCCCGGACCGTCGTCAGCTCTAGTACGACGTTAACTAAAAATTACCATTACCATTACCCACTGTGCTAACAACCTGCAAATTGTAAGGGCACAGGTTTGATTCCACCCTGGGTGTATTTGTCTCATCTGTGGCAGTAAAACTTTGTGTGTTCATTTCTTGATGTTAAGCTTAGCATGGCCAGATATTACAGTTGCACCCAACCAACTCTGCTATACATATTCTTCAAAATCATTACCATCATTCCTTCAAGGTGTTGCAGTTTTCAAACAGTTGTGTATTTAAAAATGTTTTATCATGATTTTTTTTTTGTATTGCAGTATTTTTAATATGATGAAAACCCCTTGTTTTAATATAAATAAATTCTATTTTGTGTATATCTTGCTATTTATAATTCATTTAATGTATATCACTTTTAATAGGTTTAAGTAATTCCTACTTGTTGCTCCCAACTTGAGAAGAGTTAAATATTTGGACAGGACTGCACAGTGCAGGAGTTAGTATATTAATATTTAAGCAATATGTTTCTTGATTTTTTTTTTCTCAATGACAGCATGAAAACATGAGTTAAAAATATGTATAAAATATAAAAAGTATTTTGAAATATTATAATTGTATATTTTCTTCATATTAAATGTCAAAATATTATCAAATTTGTCATAAATTTAAAAAAAGCTATTTGTTATATTTCATGGCCGAGGTTAATTAAATTTTGAGACAAGTGAATTTATTAAAATTGCACAATAGGGGTAAAGATAAAATTACCATAATGAAAATTCAAACAAATGCTAACAACCAAGTTCATTTGCATAATACTCATTTATGAATAACCTTTTTAGATCCACGTCCTGCAACTCACGAGAAGGCTTAGTCCCATAATGAGGGACGGGGTGGATAACCTTTAACTTTTTCAGTTGAAATCCTCTTTATAAACTGTTTTGAGAGTTATACAACTAGTAGACTTAACAAGTAAAAGCCAATTGTTCAGTCCTTAAATAAAAACTCTTCTAAATTAATCTTTAATTTCACATCATAAATTCTTATTCAAAAGCACAAAGTCTAATTTTACTTTCAAAACCGCTATCATTTTTCTAAAAATAAAGCAAAACCATGGAAATAAGATAGTTAGATATCTTAAGATAACTAATCCAGTTTCAAATATGAGATGAATAACTTTCTTATCAATTTCCTAATTTAAGCTTGCAGGTTATTCCTTTATCAAATGTTATCTTTCATTCTGTTAGTGGCTGCCATGGGTCAGTGTATTGGCCCACTTCTAGTTGTAGGCATCACAGGTTCGATTCCTCTGGATTTATTACTCTCTTCTGTCTCAGTAAAGCCTTCCTTGTGTGTGTATGTCTATTTGCTTGTAACATTAAATCAATAACACTAGATTTATGATTGCCTTAAAGTTCACACAATCATTCGAGTAAATAACTTCCTGTTTTAGACCTCTACCATCTGAAAAAAATTTTTTTTTTAATAATTCTGGCCTAAATTATGGTTTATGCAATACATACAAACTGTTACTTATGTATAGCTATTAAGTTAGCCAAGTATTTTTCATAGGTATAAAAACATGTAATACTGATTTCTTATATCCTTTATCTCTGAAATTAAAGTGTTATAATTGTTCCAGGTGAATTCATATTCTCAATATGCATGAGCTGTTTGCTCAAGTACTCACAAATCGTGATCTATCAAGGGCTGGAGATCTGTTTTCTATTGAAGATAAAAGTTTAGTTACAGATATTTCTGAAGTTTTGTCCAAAATTGAAGAAATAGCTAGTGCATCAGATTTTACCCAAAATGATAACAACCAGAGTGTTGTAGAAATATGCATAACAAGGGTTACATCTGCTATCAGGTATTTTCCATTATTATTTTCTATATCTATAAAGTTGCAAGTATTTTTTGGAAATAACATTTCTGGTTTTGTATTGCTTAAATTAAATATTAAAATAGTCATAGTGATGTGGTTTACAAATCATTGGTAAAAGGTTTTTTGTCTAGTCTTATCTCTTTCTTGATCTAAATTTATACACTTGTGCAAAAAATGCAAATATCTTCTCTTTTTGCTTTTTATCTGTTCTCTATTTCTCTCTTACATTAACCTCCCTGAGTGTATATCTCTTCTGTATTGGTAAAACTTTCCTTGGAGTGTATCTTTTACTTAATGTGTTTGACATAGCATGGCCAAATATGGCCCTGCATCATTAAAACCTAATCTAATTAACTTTTTTCTACTGTATCTGATTTCATTACATTGTTCTTGTTTGTAAACCACCTTTATTATCTGAAATTCACCACATTGCGGTAAAATAAACACCTGGATACAGTTCATACCAGTATACTAATGCACAACATTTTGCAGTACTGAAGATTTCTGTTTAATTTAAAGCAATTTAACTTAATCAAAGAAATTTGATAGAATTTTCGCTTATTTTTTCTTTAGTTCTAAAGAAACTTACAAACACTGCACATCCTTTAAAAAAAGAAATTATATTTCTTTTTTGATAACTTTTTCTAGAGAAATATTTAGATGTCCATATTATTTACTAGAATTTCACTTTCTATAATACACTCACATTCAATGTATACATTCTCATGTTCTAAATATTATGTCTTTAAAGAAGAAATAGTTTTTTGCATTTTAAGGCAATGTAAACTTTTTAAAAGTATTCTTTCAATTCCTATAATTATCACTTTAAGAATACTCATTCCTATAATTAATAAAAATGTGCTCATTGTTTTTCTTTGTGAGTGGTAGTGGTTGACCTCAGTTAAACATCCTGAAGAGTTGATGACATTTGTGTTTCTGCAAAGAGTCATCACTCCTTTAATTGAAATATATTTTTTCCCCATTTTTATAATAGTATGATTCAGTGTAAACATTGATTAGAACTTGAAATTAACTTCTTTAAATCATTAAGAATGTACAATTGCCTCTGATGTTTCAGATTAGATCTAGAGGGAAAGGAGATAAAATTCTTAGCCAAAGTGAGGCTAGTTATATTAAAGAAGCTTAAAAAAATTACTGCAAAAAATGATTAATCCTTTTGTAATTTTTTGAATATTTTATATAATTAGTTAAAAACTAGAGGCGTTAAAATGGTAGAAAGAAAATATTTCTTTAAATTAACAGATATTTATACCACAGTTTGAACTAACTAGTCAAGTTTTGAAACTCTTCGCTTAGAATAATATTTAAATATCTAGTTATGAAGTATAAATAACATGGTATAAATTGTAAAATAAGAAAATGCAATAAATTGGTAACAAACATTAAACTTGCTTCTTTCTGTTTATGATATAAAAAAAATGTATTATGCTTAATTTTCAACAATTATAATGAAAATTATCATTACCAATTTATTGTATTTTTATTTCCCAAAGAATGCATTGTTTTTCAATTATAGTTTGAATTTATGCATTTCTCATGTAGTATTTTTAATGTGTTGTTGTTTCTTACTGCACATATAATTAGAAGTTGACAAGTTGTTCTTATAATCACAGCTTTTGTTAGGCTACTTTGAAAAGGAAATTTTGTCTTGGAGGAAAATAAAATTATTTTATGGCTTTGTGTGTAATTAAAATGCTTCCATGTATTTGAAGGGATACAGGCACAATAGAGCAACATGCACCTGCGATGGTATCTCTTCTGGAATCCTGCCTTAATCATGATCTTCGTCCTTTACCTAAAGATGAAGATCCTCCTCATGCCAAAATAGCATCAGACATTGTTAGTTGTATATTTTTGGTAAGTATTACTCATTGTATTTTTCTTACAGAATTTTCTTCCATTGGTTGTTTTCATTTGTTACAATAAATCAAAGTTAACTTAACGGGCTATAGACAAAAATCATTACCAGCCTAATAAAGTGTTAATGATATGAAGCATAAATTCATAAGATGATCAGTGTTTTCACTTTACATTTCCACATACTACTGGTAGATGTAGGAAAGTTTCAGAATTGTAACAAATTTTACTTTAAGATAAATATGTATGACATAAAATTATATTGTAAGTATTCTTATCTCTAGTTCCCTGTTGGCCCTTTGCAATCAGTAATATGTTTACCTTTCTATCTACTATTATAAAAGGAAGTGTTTGTATATCTACACGCTCCTGACAAATCAATGACACTTACAGTAATGGGATTTGGCACACAGGTAGTCCGAATTTTTTGCAATATTTGGGTCGTGTCAGATTTTAAAATTCAATGTAGAACATTTAAAAATAAATTTTAAATTAGAATTGAATTGCAAGTACCCGAGGGTTGCCGAGAACGACGTAAAACCAGCTCCTTTCTACCGGACACTGAAGGACGTTCCACTCCGCATCATCTACTTACCAAAGCCGTTGATGGTCTTTGCAAGAGATTGTGACATCCCACCGATTGGATCTCTTCGCAATTTGAATTTAGCCACATTTGACAATGACGAGGCCACCATGGGCAACGCCGTGATGGCTGTTATCAAATAGGCTCGAATTTCCATTTGCAGGGTTCGCACACTCCTTAAACAGGGTTCCCATGGGTGCTTAGAAAGTGCTTATTTTGACCTTCCATTTTTTTAAGGGCTTGTTTTTTATCATTAGTCCTTAGAAAGTGCTTATTTTCCTTTGAAAACAAAATTCAGTTTTCAAATGACTATATTTTTTCACAATATTTCCAACCTCTTTTTTAGCAGCTGATCGGCGATAAAACTGCTTACAAGAACAGTTTGGGTGATGATTTGGGAATTGGCTTGCTTGAATGGCAACCCTTGATATGCGATATACAAATCGTCCATCGACTCTTGATGAGCACATCATACACTTTACAAACTTGAAAACTTATGAAAATCTATCTGTTTTCGACTTTTGAGTGGCTCTTGCAATGCACAAAATAGTTGCCCTGATAGAGGAAACTAGAATACAATCATCAAATGTTAATTAATTTTGTTTTATTCAGTTACCCACTAGTGGAATGTTTTTAAATTTTTATTATAATTATGGGGAATTGTATTTTAAGGTTTGTAGGTGAATCAAAAACAATATAAAAATAATTTATTTTAATTAATACTGCTATCTGAGTGGTTACCCGATGTGCTGCAATTTGTTTTTTAAATCTACCTTTTTGTTAAGCTTCTAATTCTTTGTAAAAACTATCCCAGAAAAAAAAAAGATTTTGAAGATTTTCAGGGGTGATTCTGCTCCAAAAATTTGAAGCAATCTGTTATCAGTTCCGAAAAAAAAACATTGGAGGTAAAGAATAGCATAAACGTAAACCCAAGTGCTGGAGAAATGAGATTTGTCGAAAATTTCATGTATCGGGAAAAGTCGTTCGAAAACTGGAAATTTCGGACTCATCATATTTGGCCGCTGACTGAAAACGAAAGTAATTTTTCTATCGCTATATAATTTTTTTCTCTTTGTATACGGGTGACAAATACTCAATGGCCGATTGTGCTTGAATTTCACTTTGCTTTTGTTATGCCATGGGCAATCTGTTTCCATTGTCAGCTTAGATGATTATTTTCAAATTAATTTTGTTTCATTAAAATGTTTGTAAGCGTACGGTGTAGAGGCGGTTGGTGCACCTTAAATCTGTCGTGGCAGAAAGTCCTTACGTTGGATTGGTGTGTAAGTTTGCAGAGTGGGGCGCCAGCTCTGGTGTCTCATCTGACCGTAGTTCAAAATTATGTGGCAATACACCAAATAGCTTAGGCTGGGACGATGGCAACTAGTTAAATATCTACTCAATAAAGTGCATTTTATTTTTTTAACCTTTTTATAAATTAACAAAGTTTTTGCATAACTCTTATGATCCGTTTTGGGGGAAAATATTTTCTTCAAAACTTGTTCGGTCTCCGATTCAGTCAAATTTGACTCTGACATATGCAAACTTGCAATCCTTTTAGTAAATTAGTAGTTTGTCACTAATTTTATTTATTGAAACGTCTGTAGTGCCAATAAATTAATTTACTTCTTATTTCATTATGAATTTATGGAAGTGTACTATAAAATAATTATTGGGGTGAGTAATTTCCATTTTTTAAGCAGGCTGAAGCTGCATACACAACAAGGTATGCACTGTAATTTCAAAAACAAAAAGAAATTTAAAATATAAAAGTTGGAAAATTTTCGAAAATGAAAGTGTTGGTGGATCATTGAGGAGCCTGACCCAGACAACACAAAATGGTGTTTCCTTCCCATGAGCAGCAATATGCTAAAAAATTGCTCATGCACTCCCCTAAGGACCATTAAAAAGTAAAAATAAAATTATATGAAAAAAAAATAAGAAAACGATATCAAACTCGCAACAGCAACTTTGAGACCGACAACAGCAAGTCCAGTCCTCATCAAACTCAACTCTCTCTTTCCCTTTTGATAAAAGCAAATGCACTGTGAAGAGATAGAAGAAAAACATCCTAAGTTTTTTTTCTTGTAGTCTCCATTCTATAATTTGTTTATGTACTTACACATATTACTAATATGTGTACACATAAATGCCCATATATTAACTGCTGAATTTTGTAAAAAGCAGACGGCTTAATTTGAAAAATCTCATTTTTGTGTGGCATTTTTTGTGTATAATTTTTAGAAAATAGACTTGAATATTAAATTTTTTACATACTACTGTTCTTATAAGATTAACTAATCTGTAAGAGCATCCCCATTTGGTCAAAAGTCAGGTAATACATTGTGTAATAGGGTTTCTTCAATATTTTATTTAATTCCTTATAAAGTTCTTATTTTGTCTTGGAAAGTGCTTAGAAAGTCCTTATTTTTAGTTTGGAAAAAGAGTGGGAACCCTGTTAAAATGGACTTTTGTTTTTAAGCACTCTTAAAACTCCTTATTTTTATGTGCTACATAAAAACTCCTTGTAAATTTTTTTTTTGCCTTTTCGATTTCAAAATGCGAGCTACGCTCCTCCACAACAGGGTTCCCACGGGTGCTTATAAAGTGCTTATTTTGACCTTCCATTTCTAAGGGCCCTTAGAAGTGCTTATTTTGCATCATTAGTCCTTAGAAAGTGCTTATTATCTATTGAAAACAAAATTCAGTTTTCAAATGACGATATTTTTTTTTTCACAATATTTCCGACTTCTTTTTAGCGGCTGATCGGCGATAAAACTGTTTACAAGTACCGTTTTCGTGATGATTCAGGAACTAGCTTGCTTGAATGGCAACCTTTGATACGCGACATACAAATCGTCGATGGACTCTTGATGAGCACGTCACACTTTACAAGCTTGAAAACCTATGAAAATCTATCTGTTTTTGACTTTTGAGTGGCTCTTGCAGTGCACAAAATAGTTGCCCTGATAGAGGAAACTAGAATACAATCATCAAATGTTAATTAATTTTGTTTTATTCAGTTACCCACTAGTGGAATGTTTTTAAAATTTATTATAATTATGGGGAAGTGTATTTTAAAGTTTGTAGGTGAATCGAAAACAATATAAAAATAATTTATTTTAATTAATACTGCTATCTGAGTGGCCACCCGATGTGCTGCAATTTTTTTTTTTAATCTAGCTTTTTTAGCTTCTAATTTTTTGTAACAACTATCCCAGAAAAAAAAGAAGAAACATTTTTCAAGATTTTCGGGGATGATTCTGCTCTGAAAGAAAACCAACCCGCTCGTTTAAAAAAAAACATTGGAGGAAAAGATCGCTAAATCGTAAATCACAGTGCTGGAGAACCGAGAATAGTCAGAAAATTTCAATAATCGGGAAAAGTCGTTTGAAAAATGGAAATTTCGGACTCTTATCATATTTGGCTGCTGACCGAAAATGAAAGTAATTTTTCTATGCTTTATAATTTTTTCTCTTTGAATCCGGGTGACAAATACTCAATGGCCGACTGTTCTTGAATTTCACTTTCTTTTGTTATGCCATGCGCAATCTGTTTCCATTGTCTGATAAGATGATTATTTTCGAATTAATTTTGTTTCATTAAAATGATGTTTGTAAGCATATCGTGTAGAAGCGGCTGGTGCACCTTAAATCTGTCGTGGCCGAAAGTCCTCACGTTGGATTGGTGACAAGTCCGGTCCTCATGAAACTTTACTCTTTCTTTCCCTTTTTATAAAAGCAAATGAACTGCGAAGAGATAAAAGAAAAACATCAAAAAATTTTTTTCTTGCGGTCTCCATTCTATAATTTGTATATGTACTTACACATATACTAACTACTAGCCACTGCATGGCTTGCCCGGCATTGCCTGTGCTCGTGTGACACCATGGGCTATGCCGTGATATTTGGTTGTTATCTGGTGGTAAATTTCCCACAAATTTTAAATCCGTTAAAATTTTTATTCTACCTTTAACGATCTCTGAGTTAGAAAAAAGCTCTGAAGAACGCCAGTGATAACTTTAGTAATTTTTTGCTTTACTGGAATCCATTTCGCAGGAAGTCAAAATAAATTATTCTAGAAACAAACGAAGGTCATTCAAATGTGTTCTCTCCTCGAAGATGAACAAAATTGGCATGGTTCCAAAGGCTGATGTAAAGGGGACACGTGAGGGCAAAAAGTCTAAATTTTGATGTTTCTTTATTCCTCTGATTTACCGCAGTAGAATGAAGAATGGCGAGAAAAAAAAACCTTTTAAATTCATTTTAAAATGTTCTAGATTAAATTTTAAATTTAGCTTCGACCCTAAAATTGGAAAAAAATGTTACTACCTGTGTGCCAAATCTCATTACTGTAAGTGCCATAGATTCGGGCAAGAAACAAACAGACAAACACTTCCTTTCATAATAGTAGAGATACGTGTACACGTAAATGCCCACATATTAACTGCTGAATTTTGTAAAATTCTGTCTGCTTATTTTGAAAAATCTCATTTTTGTGTGGAATTATTTGTGTATAATTTTTTGAAAATAGACTTGAATATTAAATTTTTTACATACTACTGTTCTTATAACATTAACTAATCTGTAAGAGCATCCCCATTTGGTCGAAAGTCAGATATTGCATTGTGAAATACGGTTTCTATAATGTTTTATGCAAATCCTTATAAGGTCCTTATTTTGTCCTAGAAAGTGCTTAGAAAGTCCTTATTTTTAGTTAGAAAAAAAGAGTGGGAACCCTGCACAAGAATGGATTCAAAAACATACCGTTTCAACTGTAAAAGGATACTTTACGTTGCATGCAGTGTATTGGTAACAAGCTCTGGAAATTTTTCCACAAGAAAAGGCTATCAGTAAGGCGAAGCGGTGAAGTTGAAGGGAAGCAAGGCTACTTGCATGTCCGACCTCTCTTACCTAACTTGTGTGATAGAGCCTTGAGTGGCATTAATGACTGATGCTTTCCTTTCATAGTAATGTGTGACGTATCGTTTGGCATGACCTGCCTTTTTCCCAAAACATTCACACCACCCGTTGGACTGGGTAGAACAAAAGGAGGTATCCTCTAGAAGGTCAGCCACTGACAGTTCGTAAATGGTGATTAATGCCAGCGGTTACTTAAAAGGGATAACATCCACCGTACACAGATCTATACAATGCCACTAGTCTAAACGAAGTTTTAGTGGTTACTAAAGTCTATCTGCTGCAGCGCAAAAAAATAAACAACCAATGGACATCCTGGATTGGAACCATCCAATGGCAAGAGGGCAATTTTGATAAATCAAGCGAAGAAGGGGGTCTCAACAGGCCCGTTTTATTTTCGGATTCTGGAATAAGAAGACATAATAGCAGAAAGAAAGATTGCTTGGAGAGGGGTCAAGAGACCAGACAGATCAAGCTGATATTAACTCAACGTTAAATATTGAAAATCGCAATCAGTTATCACCGTAGTTGATTATTACAAATTCGTGAATTTTTTTTTAGTGAAAGCGATATTTTACTTATTAAGTAAACAAAATATTTTTGCATTTAACGTATTTTGAATTTAATTCAACATCAAATCTTGATGAAAGAGTAGCATTGAGAATGTATTAAAAATAGCAATCTGTTATAATCGAAGTGGATTATTTCATACTTGAATATATTTTAAGTTAAAATATAATTTACCTATTCATTTTAACTGAAATAATTGCAGATTTCATTCATTTCTGTCTGTCTGAAATCTGTCATTTGTATTTACTTGTTGAATACAGTGCAATCTCAGTATAACTTACATGCTAAAAATATTTAACTGGTATTTTATTTTTAAAAAAATACTTTATACAGGGTTACTACAAAAGAATCATTAATTTTCAGAACCCGATTTATTCAAAAGTATTATACTTACAAATATGATTGATATATGAAAATAGCCATAAAATATTCATTATATATAAAATTCTATATAAATATTCTATATAAAATATAAATACAAAAGTTCTGTTTCAACTGATTTTTTAACATGAGCTTAAGGATTGTGTGAAACACAAATCTGTATGTTCTGTATTCAAATTTTAAATAGGTCTTTCCCCCTGTGTTCATGAAGGCCATGGTAGAGTAGTAGATTTAGAAACTGGAGAGTTATTAGTTTGAAACTTTCCAATCAAAGATCGTCATGTACATGGGGGTTGGTGCATATTATATCTATCATGGGCCCCAAATGTTTTCTCATTGATGTGGTGTGTACATTTCAAGGTTGGGGGGCCAGCTTAGGTGTTGTTCTAGTCATCTGACTGGTTGAAAACTATGAGGTATTTCCTCATATCTTTTCCTGGCAGAATTGATCCCAGACCATCGCCTATAGCCTTTAGTGTTTCTTCAATGTTATGTTAATTCAAGTGCCTACCTACCCTTTAATCATGTGCTTTTGGACATTTTTGAAAAAACGTGAAAATATTTGTCTGTTTAAATCTGTTGTAAAATTATTGTATTACAAATATTTAAAAATTATTTTCTCTCTTCCAGAACCATAATATAAAATCTGTTATGAAATTGGCATTACCTGTAGCTGTGAAATTTTTACATAGAGGTAACAAAGAGCTAAGCAGAAATTTATCGAGTTATCTCTCTCTTGCTGCAATAAATAATGCTGAGCTTCTTGCTGTCCATGTACAGCCCATAATTGATAGCATAATAAGTGGTAAGTAAATTGTTTGCTTTTAAAATTTTCAAAATCATGTTCAAAACTTTTTAATCCAACTATTGTTTATCCATTTTCTTAATATATTAATCATTGTACATTATTATTTTTGCAGGTAATTATTCATTAGCTCGGGTTCTGCCTCAAATATATGTAGTAAATAAAGAACCCATTCATGATCATGTTATGGCTTTGGTTTCATTATTACCTCAATGTGAAAACTCAGAGAAACTTAGTCTGTTGAATCTATTTGGACTAATTGCTAAATATAAGCCTTCGGTAAGTTTAATTTTGTTTACATATATATCACATGCATTGAAACAACTTGTCTGTTTACTAAATAGTTTTTATCCTGCTGCTTATTTTACTGTCAACATTATTGATTTAGTTTCTTGGTATTATTTACAATTAAGTGTTCTGTTCAGTGAAAATATAATTTAATGTAATATTATGTTTGTAATTTAGCTGATATTAAAAATAGACAATAATTTTTCTTCTACTGTATTTTTAAGACTGAGTAAGCTTAACTTTTGTTCGGTATAATCTTAAGTCTTTTTCTTACTTTAATTTTAACCTGCGATTAGTCGCGCATTGGTAATTTCACCGCAAGTGTATGCTCTTTCCGTTGCACCTTCCCGTACTTTTCAAATAAAAAATAATGACACTGTGTAGCTGACCCTCAAAGTGTCCTCTAGCTCTTCTCCCCGTTTGGTCACATTCTTGTGAAATTCTTGGAAGTTATGGTATCCGAAAAGGAAGTTCGGTGAAACTGACCGCGGCGCGCCTACTGATGTTAGCCCAAATAGGAAGGAAAGTGCATATTCATTCCGCGTTTTTTCGGTACTGGCTGGCTAGCAAACACAAAAAAAAATCGAAAAATGCAACAAACATGTTGCGCTTGTTGCAAATATATTTGCAGGGAACAGACATAAACGGTTTGTACTGAGTGTTCTCAAATTGACAGAGCAGAATTGGAAATAGAGTAAAAAATATACGTATGTAAATTGACTTTTTTCTTAATTATAATTAAATATTTGTAATAAAAATAATTCATGACTAGAATTTAAATTAGAATGACTAATTATTTTAAAAAATTGTTTAATTTTACATAAAAATGTGTTTATTTGTTATACATTATCTTCTCATACTTTTAAATTAATTTCTAGAATGTATGCATTTGCCACTTGACTGCCACTGCGATTTATGTTTAAAAATAACTTTTTTAAATACTTTTTATTGATATGTATCCATAAAAGTGTGGTTATTCCAGAAACAGTTCTGATCTGATATAAAAAAATTGCTCGGTCGAAAAGACCGGCGCGCCTACTCATGTTACAAAAAGTGGCACGACTAATGGCGGGTTAAGTTAAAATTATAATATTTCAAATAAAAATCTGATTTTATTTTGAATGATTTATAGAAAATGATTGCTTAATATTAAATCTAACTTAATGGATGTAGTGATCTTTGTTCTTTATATTTTACATGTGAATATCACCACAATACGTGAAACTATTGTAGATCATTCGAGTTTTTAACTTAGGACTTTTTAGTTGAGTCTTATTTTTTGTACAACAAATTGCTCTGAGCAAAAGTAATTTTTACTTAGATGTCTGATTCATATCAAATTATAAATGTTACTAAAGAGAGAAAATATTTTAGGGAAGTTTGGTTTCTTAACCCTTTTTATTCTTACCATACTGAGTATATAACATACTAAATCACAAAATTTGTTGATTCTAGTTGTGTTTGTTATATATAAATGTCTTAATTCATATATACCGAGCTGGGCAAATGTCACTATTTTAAAGATTGAACAACTTTTGAAAAAAGTAAAGAAATTTTCCTTTTAAAAATTCTGACTTGTGGAAAAAACTGAACAAATGTGGAGAAAAAAATTCTTCAAATGTCCTCTTTTCATCTTCACAAACTCAAGCCTTTTCAAAGAGCTGTGTTCCATTGTACCTATGTTTCTAGCTCCAACACTCCAATTTCTTGAATATTATTCATCATCTGAAATGAAAACATTGAATCTCTTTGGAAAAAACATTGACTCTTTAAAACATTGAATCTCTTTGTAGCTGACCTCGAGGATATTTTGACATTAAAATGGCAGCAATATGCTCTTTGTAAGCAAAAATGAAAAGTTTTAAAGTAAAATTGAACGATTTTAGTTCATTTTGCTCAGTTATATTCTTCTTCATGGTAAATCTATTAAATATTTATTAAATATCTCTGAAAGAAAAATAAAATAGATTATAAATAAAAATTGTAAAATTGTTTAAAATGGTAAATGTTGGTGCCCCCCACCATATTTTTAAAACTGATTTGTATAATGATTAACAGGTGTTTTTTAAGTTCTGTAGATCATGATTAAAATGTGCGGGTTGAAAATTAAAATAGAGCAGGGAAATTTATTTTATAAAAAAATTTTTTTAAATCTTTTTTGTGAATAAACATCTTATGGAGATCAAATGATAGGGTTGACATGTTAGTAAAAGTGTGTATTTGGAATATCTATCCATTTTATTATCAAAACTTTATAGACCTCCAAGGAAATTTGAGCTATCAAATTAGATTAAAAGTGGCATTTGTTTGTTAAAGGAATTTTGTGCTTACATATATAAACTTGTCTGAGTTTATACTTGTTAAAAAGTTTTTTAAGAAATGCTTTTGTATTCAATTAATAAAGAGAAAATCTGAATATTTGTTAGTTTAAGGCTTAATTTTTGTGATAACCTTACCAAATTTTGCCTCCATTCTCTGAATTTGAGTACATTTTAATTATCTTTTTTATCTTTTTCAAAACTTATCTCATGTTGATAATTTTCTCATTTTTAGCTTCTTGAAAGCAATTTGCCTCATTTAAGTGAATGTCTTACAATATCAAGTACAGCAGCTTCAGCTCTGCAAATCTTTTTGGATATGGCTGTTGTTCGCCCTCAGTCTTTCACAGAGCATGTACAAAAGATGAAGATGGCTGCAGAATTACAGTTAGGAACTTTGGTCCTTGTTGCAAGAATACTTGGAATCATTGGAAAGCTTAGTATTGTAGGTTAAATTTAATTTGTTTATGTTTGCAATATAAATGTGCCACACCTTATTTCCATTCTATTGCAGCTGTTAAAGACAAATTATTTCCAGTGCAATTAATTTATATGATTTTTGGTATCTGCACTGCTGTGTAAAACTTACAGACGAAGCTTATTATACCAAAAAAGCCTTTTTAGGTACTATAATGATAGCAGAAATAACAATGCAACAAATAGAAAAGGATACATTATTTATAAATTACTTTTTGACACTCTGGGGTACTATGATGTAGATGTTTCACTTCCAGAATTGGTGCTAAAAAAGCTCCTCATTCCCGGATATGACCACTAATGGTGATGCATATTGCAGAACCTTAACATGCACGTAAAAACGAAATTGATAACCCTAGGCATGAAACTTGTTTAAAGCTATTTAGAATATATTTCTAAAAGTCATGCTAAATCTTTTTTCTTTTTCTTTTTTTCAAGATTTAAAACTCTTTAGTTATTGTGAAACACGTCTTTTCAATTTTGTGATAGTGTTTTAATGTATGTTCTCTTAAATAATTTTCTTTAGTTTTCCTCTTGTTCTTGAATCTCTTAAGTGTTACAGTAATTCAGTGCTTTAATGACAACAATATACCATCAACCAAACACTTGGTTGGACTTGTGGACCAACATCCCATTCTATGCATTGACATCCAGGTTCACAATAAATATATTTCTTTTTGCACATAATATATTGACAGTGCTTTGTTTTCTTGAAAGATTGATGGTACTATGTTGAGTAGCAAGAGCTCTGATGATTGTGACAAACTATCTTTATTAATTTTCTACATAATGTTTTACACAAGTTTATGCAGAACTCGTAATTATCCATGTAACAATACAAAAGCATTCCAATCTGCCACACCTATAAAGTGCTGCTAATTCCTTCACACTTATTTCTTATCTATACGCTGTTATTCTAGAAAGAAATTTCCTTTCTGTTGAGAAATCAGAATTTTTTACTTTGTGTCATTTAATCCTATTTTTAGAATGCATCAGTAGGAATTCTGAGTTAATAGTCTATTTTTGGTTATGTATGAATTAAAATATATTTTCTGTGTAGTTATGAAGTCTTAACTGAACCATGTTACTTTTCTTTTATGTATTAGGAAAGAGCAAAAGATTCTTTAGAATTTCTTATCTCTCAACTGAGTAAAGTCGATCAATGGACGCTTATGGCTTTACTACGCATTATAAAAGATATAACTGACACTTTCCCATCTCTTTTACCTCAGTATTTAACATCCATTTGTAATCAAGTTGAACCATCTGCTTCTTCAAATATTCGAATTTATCTCCAGCAATTGAAAATGGACTGTAGAGCATCTAAGTAAGTTATGCTATTAATATTTCAAAAAATTTATACTATACAAAGAAAGTATAGGATTTTAAAGATCACACAATGAGTAATTTGAAACACTCGGATAATGTATGTACAACGTGCTTAGTAAACTACCTTCTATACACACATACTTATTGCCCGACTTACAAATTTTCAACAGAAATCAACAAATTGCACATATTAGCTCCGAAATATGATGGCACATCTATTAGCAACAAGAAAAAACATTGAATGTTGAGAATTGACAGCTTCAGTTAGATTTCAAATTGATATTATCGGTGTTTGAATTTATTGAAATGTCTGCATTTAATCTTATTTACAAAAGTACTAGAGATTTGGAATAATCTTGATATTACTATCTCAAATTTGGTACTTTTTTTATTTTTTAAATTACTTTTACGGATTTTACATTTTTATGACAGGAATTAAAGAGTTCCTAAACAAACTGCTGGTTTTGGTTGACAACTATTTATACATATTAGGTAAGAATAGGTTAAGTTAGTAGGAAGTCTTGTGGATTTTTATGTGTTAATATTGGATGACAACTTTGTTTTATGCCCTAATCTTCTGGATTTTTTCTTGGAAGTTAGCAGATATGCACTGTACCTCTGAACATGAACAAAAAATTTGATCTCGTAATAGAAAATTCGGAATTTTTTATGGTCAATTAATGATAATAAATAATCTAAAGCAACCACATTTTCAGAAATAGAGATATCTGGGATGAAATTAATCAGTCTTATCCTCAAATAGTCTTCAAAATAGCATAGCATTGCATTGGAATGTGGGTGAGAGGAAAGATGTAATTGAGAAGTTATGGGGCCTCTTAATGAAGAGAAAAATAATATTGTGTCTAGATTTAAGTTCCATAAGAAAGAGTATACAGATTTCCTATACATTGCATATCCACTTACTATTTATGCTACGTCAATAGCATAGATATTTCTGTGCATACTTTTCAATATACACTTCACTTTTTCTGTGTTGGTTTAGTAATTAGAATTCATCTAGAAAATAAACAAACTTTCAGAATTAATAGTTAAATTTCTTCAGCATTTCTTGCATTTGCATTCCTTACATCAGGAAAACTTGAACACAACTTGTCTTCAAAAGGCTTTTTTGGCATTTTACTCCAATTTGTTTATATATTTCTTTTTAAAAGTCTGCTAACTAAAATCATGGAAATGTTCAAATTCTCGAGTGAATTGATTTCAGTTTATGGTCTAAAATTAACTCATACATACTTCACCAATCTATTTTCACTAATTTCTAAGTATATTATTAAAATAAAAGAATGCTCAAAAACATTGTTGAAGACCCTGTTGTAAATCAGCCTTTGTGTAGCAAAACATATTTCCAACGACAAACTAATCTTGATGATACTAGTAATAAAATGTAAAGGAATTGTTTCAAATGTATTCTTGCCAACAAACGTTTTTATCATGCTTTCAGCTTTTTACTGACATGGAATATTTTTGTTTTACTATTGAAAGGACACAACACATTATCAATCAGACTTCCTGTGGAATAACTATCGTTAAAGTTGGCAATAAACAGGATGTACCTCACATGACTCTTGCACCATTCTCAGCACACATGCCATCTGTTCTACCTCTATCATCCTTTAAAACGGTGCACAATGGATTTAGAGAAAGCAGATCTCGGCATAATTTACCCGGGCATGCAGAAGCACGTTCCATGTCACAACTTGGCTCTATGCAAGCTATGAACCGCAGCATGGGACGTCTTCCGTCATCAATGAGCACATTATGTATGTCAAGTGTTTTTTGTTTTTTTAGTTTATTTATTGCAATTTGCCAGTATCTTGCAAATTTTGCTTTTATGTGTAACAAACCTTATAGCATTACAAACAATAAATTTTGTGATCATAATAGTTTCTATTGTAGCATAACTTCCCATGTAATAATTTTTAAAAATATATATAAATGTTCAATTATTAATTCTTTTAAAATAATTATTAGATAAAAATTATTAGTTCAAAATATATTAAATTATCAGATAAATCTTGCTATCTGAATTTATTAGTTATCTATTTAATTGACACTGCTTATCTATTAATTACAATGCTGTTTTAAAATGTATATTTTCATTCTCTGATTACAACTTTAAAAAATGTAATGTGTTTTAAGTACTAAAGAATATTTATGTAACAATATTTAAGCAACTGAATACTTTTCTTAAAAACTTACTTTCCTTAAGCTATTGGTCTTGTGTCTTAAAACTGAAAAGTTATGAATAACCTAATTTGAAATTTAAATTTTTTTTTCTTATTCAAATAAAGCTGAAAGATATTTTAATTTGTCTTAACTGCTATTTTTATTTAGATTATCAAAGTGCCACTCGTCTAAGCTCACCTATTGGTTTACACACCAGTATGATGCGTCTTGGTTCATCCACAGCTATGAATCGAAGTATGACAGCCATAAACTATAAAAACATTAATATTCCAGTAACTCGAGTTTCTAGTGGTGGTGTTACAGTTATGACTGCATTATCTACACCTCAAAAAGGTATAAGGTATGTACATTGTGCTGTGCACATTTAGGTTATTAAATTATTCCGTTTTTCTCATTTTACGTTCCTTAAATGTTAGTGTATCTAATTTATGTTTCCAATAAATTATTTTAGATTATTTTTGGACCAAAGTACTTGAAAAATTGATTGTATTTCACAAATAATCAAAAACTTTTCTTTTTTTTTACTGATTTCTGTTTGCATGGATGTTTTTTCACATACTGTTGTAATTAAAAGCAAATTATTTAACAAGAATTTTAGTTGAACTGTGTATTCTGTACAGAATTTGTCTTTCAGTTGCTTGCATTAATTCTACCATTGCTTGTTATTAAGGATTGAGTAGTTGATAATCTAATGATTGTAATTTACTGCTTCCAATTCATAATTGTCCACTGAGCTTTGTTTCGAATGCATATTTTCTAAAATTGTTTTTTATTGTTAGTGTTTTTTAGTTTTTAATAATTTTAGAATTTTTATTACTAAATCATATGCGAGTTAAAATTTCCTGCCAGATAGTTAATCGAATTCTAGTTACCTGTATGACAGGCCAGAATACAAAACATTACATTTCTAAAAAATTAGGGAGAAGGCCGAAACCTGGTTTATACTTCAGTCTCAATTAAACTGGACATGGGCTAGAAATATGCACAGAGGCTTCTCATTTTCCAGGCTAATGGGTTTTAAGTCGTAAATTTGATTTTGCCCAGTGCTCACTGAAATGCCCTCATATGCCAGGTATGTGTAGTTTGAACTCGTAGGTCACTAAGACCTTTTGATTGGTGCAATAACAAGAGGGTAAGAATCCACAGAACTACCCCTCGAGCCTCAATCCAAATCTGATTACATATATCGATGTAATATAGCAGGCCTCCGATTGTGTCCAGGATCATACAAATCTACTCAAAACAAGATTTTATTATTTAAATATTTATGGACATACTTTGCTTGCTATGAAAAATGTCCACTAAGATGTAGACCTCAAAATAGTCCATGGTTGTGAATGGCCGTATTGTAGAAAAATCTGCAAGCCATTTACAGCTAACAAAATATGTAATTTCCTGCAGATATATTATTGGGTGGTATGTCCAAATAGAAGTGATTCGATCTATTTTTTATTCAAAAGCCAACAAGATACTTTTTAAATGATGAATTTGTTCCACTATATATTTACTTTCAGATTATAAGTAATATCGAAGTTGGCACTGCCTACTAGTTAATCAAAAAGCCATAATGCATATTGTTAACAATTTGTAAAAAAGATGTTTATTAATTAATCAATCCACTTTTCATCAAAGGTAATTTCATATAATATGCTTGTATGAAGTTTAATGGTCTGAGGTCCAAAAATGCTTGTAACTGAAAGTACACTTTGAAAGGCTTAAGATTTACCAAAAATTGGGTTCATTGTTTATGTTATTCTTGAGTAACAATTGAAATCCTTTTGTTCAGAAAACACTTTTTTCAATAAAAGCTTCTATTCAAATTATTCTGACCAAATATCGTGAATATCCATTAAAATTCTGCATACAGTAAAATTTGCCAATATCAAGTACCCATATTATGAAAATTCTAAGATTCACATATCAAACAATTGGTAGTTGAAGTATTTTGTATACAAAACTGTTTTTAAATGAGCACATAACTATTTAATTTTAAATCGATTGATTTTTTATATGGATTGAAATGTTGTATGACCAAGTTTATTTTCAATGTAATGTGACTAAATATCTTTTTTTTCCAAAGTTATATTCTATGATAAATGGAAAATGCTTGCCATTTTTAATATTAATCTCCTTGTCATTGTACTTGTTAGATTATTTTATAAGGTCTGATCTTTCGTTTTATGTTCAGTGGAAGTATGCCTACTCTTCAAGAGGAAGGACCTGTGACCGTGACAATTAGAAGCACCCAACCTGTTACAACTCATGACTCTTGTGTGCTCAGATCCAGTCTTTCCACTTCTACTAGTACATCAGTCAGCCCTTCATCTAGTATACCTGTATCTGCTACTGTAAACAGCCAAGTAACAGCTTCACCTGTAACAACATTAGCATATTCATCAAATAATCATACTTTACAGAATGCAAAATTGAGAAATACTCCTGGTGTTACAGTAATTACGCATTCAGGTTCACAGTCATCAAATCCCCAAGTAAGGAATGGTATTTTTTTATTATAGTGTTAACTTTTTGTAATTTTCATTGTCTATTTCGTACATTGTATTATCTAACTGTGTAAACAGATATCAGAGTCCAAAATAAAATATTTTGTTTCCAATGGGGCACAGAAGGTGTTGCATTTATTGACTTGGGTTCTGACTACTGTTGTGGAACATTAGCAATTAATTGAACTTGTACATATGGTAATGTTAATTGCGAAATGCTAATATTTAATTAATACTATTTTCAAAGGTTGTCAAAACTAGGGTTATAAGTATTGACTACGGCATTTTGTGTATCATAATTTCAAATTTAGTTTGTTGAAATTCTAAGTGGTAGCAGGTAGATATAATATTCTTTTGTCATTTTACAATACATTAATTGCATTATTTATGATTTTAAAAAAGATTGATTATTTCAAATGGCACTATATTAACAAAATTGTGTATTTATCATTTTCTCAAACGCATTAATACAAAAATCTAACACATCATTTAATCTTGTACCTAGCTGTAAGTATTAAATTTTAGTGAAGTGATTGTTTGTTTCATATAATCACTTGAATAAAATATTTGTTTGCTTTAATATTTATGTTTTTTATAGAGAATATCTGTATTTGAGCCATATCCAATGAGAGATGCTGTACAACATTTTTGTGAAAAACACTTGGATAAAATTAAAGCTTATATGGTAAAAGTATTCGTAAAAATTCCATTGCCAGTTAGATGTACTATTGAAGGTAAAATGTTTTTATTTATTTATAACATCTAAATATATTTTAGTTACTCTTTACTGACTTTGTTTTCGTTTAGAACGGAAAGCGAGGAAACATGCAAAGATATACTTTACCTGTCAAGGAAAAGGAGAACATTGTTTATATAACAAAACATTTTTCATTATGAAAACTCGAAATCCTCGAGTGTGGATTCACCTAATGTTTTTAGCTTTACAAGTATGATTTTGGTTATAATCACAATATCTATCAATTTTCAATAGTTTGATCTGAAACCAAAATTTAACTTGATTACTATTTTAGGCAAGAGCTTCAATGGCTTTGAGCACCAGAGAAGCATCTGTGAGCAGCCTAAAGAACTGTTGGGATACTCTAAAAGCTGACAACAAAAGTTTTCTTACACTTGTTACATCTGCCTTTCCTTCTGCTAAAGTAAGTATACATGTCAATTGACTAAATTTGTTTTGTTTTCCAGAAAATGTGTTGGGTAATCTTTGTTTACCATCAGATTATATTTTTGATTCAAGGCTTTTAAAAGTAGCGATTGAGCCTTCTATATTCCAGACAGATGATTTAGGTGTTACCACTAGAATTTATTAAAAACTGCTTGCTTTGAAATTGAAATAGGTTTATAACTAACACTTGATTTGAAACATAACAGGTCTGATCAAAAAACTTCAACATGCATTTGTAATTAACATCTGCAGTGGTGGAATTGTCATCAGTTTACAATTTTTTTTAACCTTAATTACATGTAGCCCTGTGAAGAAGTGCTCAACCTTGAAATCTTATATATGCTTGTTCTTATCTATCACTTCTTGAGCTAGCACCCCAGTGTGGGTATCACACCACATCCTTTCTCTATCTCTGATGAGTGTGTATGGTTCGTTTATCTAGTCGAGAGGGCAACACTTCATAGATATATTTTCCAACTTTTATTTGGACACTTCTTGGTTAGATATAAATACATTATACAATTATCCAAAACAGCAACAGAAAGCTTCTCATCGTCTGTTCTCTCCGGTCTCCATGGGTCCAATCCCTTCTTTTCTTTACGCTCTCCCTCTTTCTCCTCCTAATCCGGGCCGACCAACCGGTATAGTGGTTAAGGTGTTAGCCTCTAGATCGGAAGGTTCCTGGTTCGAATCCGGGTCCGGGCATGGATGTTTGTAAACGTATGGTGTAGAGGCGGCTGGTGCACCTTAAATCTGTCGTGGCCGAAAGTCCTCATGTTGGGTTGGCGTGGAAGTTTGGAGAGTGGGGTGCCAGCTCAGGTGTTGCTTCGTCATCTGACCGTGGTTCAAAATTACGAGGTGTTATCCTCGGATCTTTCCCTTAAGGGACTGATCCCGGACCGTCGTCAATAGCCCGTTGTGTTGCTCTAGTACGACGTTAACTAAAAAATTACCAATTGCCTCCTAATCCGTGTAACCTTTCACTGACACCCCCGCCAACGTCCATAGGGATGTCTCGTTCCCTCAACACCCATTCCTTTTTGTGTTGGTTAGGGAACCTCCGAACCTCACACCTCCCCACTGGTTTAAAATTGTCAGACCCCTTGGTCTTACAATTTAAAACCTTAACTCAAAGGTGGCAGGTATACTGGTGCCCTTCTAATCGTCACCACCGAGCCAAATCAGAGTCTGTAAGATTGTTTGTGTCCTTAGTTGACAAACATGCCTCAACAATACTCTCATACATGAGTTTACAAACTAGGTTCTATCGACACCAATCAATACTAGGGGAAATCTCCCCTTTATGTTTTCCCCTGCGCGACTTTGGTGTTTCAGACAAGCACTCCTTTACCTCCGATTTCCCGTCCTCTCAGAGACCCAAACTATTCTTATCAATTTCAAGCCCGTGCTGCTTACCCCTCGTAGCGTCCCCGAACGCCCTGGGTAACATCTCACTCTGGTTTCCACCCCCTTTCTGAGACCTTCGCCTTTTCCCATTCACGCGACTACATCTGTGACTATCCCCCTCCTTGGGAGTAATAACTTCACCAGGAATGCCCGTTTTGTCCCTTCCCGATGAATCCGTTGGGTCATTCACCTCGTCCTGTGTCTTTTTGTGACCTTCAACCACTTTTTGCCCCCTTGATTCATCCCTCTTCGTTTCCTCGCCCACAAGTTCCTTCCCTTGTTCCTCGTCTTGCGAAGTTCCTGCTGACTCCTTAACATCGGTTGCTTTCCTCTCCTCCTGAGCGAGATCGCTCCTTCCCTTACTTCCCTAAAAATTGCCTTTTCAATTTCACCTTCTTCCCTTCTTTCTACACCTTTCTCCTGCCTTTCTAACCCCCTCAATTTCATTTCATAAACTGACAATCTCTCATAGCCTTTTCCCCAGCAGCTTTATACCTGTTTTCGGCCTCAGCCCAAGCTCCTTTCACTCGCTCCTCTGCTCCTCCAAATTCCTTTCTCACCTCTTTCTGAGCCACCATCTGCCTACATTTCCACTCCCTTTCAGCTTCTCTTTTCTCTCTTTCATTAATAATATTTGTTACCCAAACCTTCACAAATTCTTCCTCGTATGATTGTGATCCTAGTATTATTTTCCTTAAATCAGCGACTTTCGCATTCTGCGGTACCTCCTCCCCTAATTCGATTGCCAAATATCTCATCTCCTCCATTAGGGTGGTAACAGAACCGGGAAATTAGGGAATTCTCAGGGAACTTTTTAATTCTGGAAATATCGGGGAATTCTCAGGGAAAATTTCCAAATTTCACAAAAATCAGGGAATTTTTAAATTGTTTATGAAAACGGTAACTATTGTCGTTTGTGGCCTATTTAGAGATGTGCGATTACAAGTACTTTTGAGAATCGAATAAATCGTTTTCGCCGAAATTGTAATTCGAATAAAGAACACTGGCGTCGTAATTTTCGAACACAGCGAAAACCGCCGCCGTGGTTTTCGCTACCGGAGCGTCTCGTCGCCGTGAGGCCAGGGATACAACTTGTGGTATGCAATTTTAAATTTGTGTAACTAATGATGTGTTTTTTGTGCATTAAATTAATATTTTTTGCTTGTAAATATATTTTTGTAGAATATTTTGGTAAAGCGTCAGTCTACGTTTATAGCGGTGTAACGGCCATGGCGGTTTTTTTTTTTTGGCGCACTTCTAAATTCGCCAAGTAAGGAATTATTTCAAATGAACCACTGAAATGAACCACTTCAAATGAACCACAGTTCAACGAATTTTGAAAGAACTTTAAAGAATACTAGCCACACTGTGCGTGGTCAGTACGGCGTTGCCCGTGACAGTTCTTTTCGTGGGGTCAGGTGCTAACTAATTAGGCGTTGCTCGCTAACCCCCGGTGATTGCTACGAATACAGTTTGAGAAACAAACGAAATGAGAATTCGTAGCCTATTGGATAACAGGCATCATGGCGTTGCCCGTGCTGTTGGTTTGCGAATGGAATGGAAATTCGTAGCCTATTGGAATTAATTCCCTGCGAATTTCCATATTTGTGAATCCATGAATATTGTGAACAATGATTTGCTTCGCAAATTGGATAACAGCCTAACGGAGTTGCCGTGGTGTTTGTTGGTTTGCTTCGCAAACCAAATGGGATTTCGACGTGACGTCACCATTTCTTATAAAAGTATAAATATTTAGTTGAAAAATGATTTTTAAAAGAAAACGTATCTGGTATCTATATATCTGGTGTCAAATTTCAAATCCGTTGAAATTTTCAATTTGTCTTTAACGATCCCGATTTTGCAAAAAGGAACTAAACAATGCCACCAAAATGTTTTTTTTTTTGTTTTTTCTTTCCTCTTGCTAAAAATCTCTAAACGTTACAATCTCTTTCGAAAATTTTGAAGATATTCAGTTAAATTTTTTTATTTATTTAAAAAAAAAAAAAACATTTTTAGGTATTGATCTAACGTGAAATTTTCCGCAGATTTTAAATCCGTTGAAATTTTTACTGTCTTTAACGGTCTAATAGATAGAAAAAAGAACTAAATAACTCCAGTTAAAAGTTTATTTGTTTTTTATCGTCTGCTAGAAAATCATTCCTCCATGCAAAATGATAAGGGAAACGAAAAAAATAAATTTAGAATCTGTGATCTTCTATGCTGTTGCATTCAATAATAATTACATTTCATCAAATTCATTTTAAAATGTTCTAGATTGAATTTTAAAATTCGCCGCTTCCCAAAAATTGCAGAACGTTCGGACTGTCAGTACTTTGCGTGCAGGAAACAGACTGACAAACACTTCCGTTTATAATATTAAATATTCAAAATGAAAATTTAACTTTTTGATTACGATTATCGGAACGGACGTATCATTACGGAGTACCTTGCAGAGAACTGTGAACCTCCACATCAGAATTAATGAAGAGTTTATTGATTGTAAACTTAAAAATAAGAGAAGAAAGTTAAAGGTAGTGACAATGCACTATGAATAAGGTGAATAATTTAGATAGACGATAGAGTTTAATAATTGATACAATTAAGAGTCCAATTCACGTTCCAAGGGGGGGGGGGAGAGAATGAGGAGGGGCGAGCAATCAGTACCAAAAAGAGTGGCAAAATGCATGAGCTGTGGTGATGATTTAGGAGTTTGGTGATAAGGATGGGAGGAGTGAAAAAAAAATGTCAGTGTAGTGGGTCCAGGAGACTCGCCAATTACGACTATCGATATAACAAGCTCGATTCTATCTTGGCGCGATTCTTATAACTTTTAATGCACAACTTCTGTAACTGCCGTAGTCTAAATTATTTCTTGGCGCGATCATGGTACAACTGCTGTACCGGCCGTAGTCTACGACATGGTGCACACATCCGATTTTTCAACGTGCGGCACGGAAGCCCAACTATGCACACATAACCGTGAAATAACGCAAGTACTCATTTCGTGCCATTTGCGATAAATATTCTATCGAAAAAAACGTGTTTATTTCACTAACTTAGTGTCAAAAAAAGTATATTTTGAAACAAAATAGACGTTACTGGATCAACCATTTAGTAATTACTTCAGACCGGAGAAGCGTGTGCGGCGAGCTGCTGCGCGGTGAGGGAACTGCGGTACAAATTGCACGCACGGTGGACGTACGTCACCGCAGCGGCGCCGGAGGCATGTGTAAACTAATCCATTGGATCTAATGTATCTCAGACTGCTCTTGCTTTGCGGCAGCGTCGCCGTACGTCGAAAAACGGATGTGCGCACCGAGCCAAATGGTTTAACTTTTCGCTTGCCGATGTTGCCATGGAAACCATAATAATCGTAATACAGATGGGTTGCCTTAACCTGCCCTAACTCGCTACTAGAAGTGCGCCAAAAAAGCGCCAATATAGTTGCCACCGCTTTCAACGTAGACTGAAGCTGTACCAAATTTTTTATGTTTTCTTGCATTTCATTTTGATGTATATTTGGCCAATGTAGGGACAGGTATAAAAAGTTCATGATCAAAATATATTTTTCCCCCAGTTTTATCAATTGCTATTGTTAGAGTTCCATTCAGGGTTCCAACTCTTACAATAACAATTAAAATATCTAATGAGAAAAAATACAAAATATTTGTGGAGAATGATCCTTTTACCTCATCTGACACTAAATATATATACAGGGGTGAAAATCTTCCGCGTTTACGCGGATTTCCGCTTTTTTTTTCCTTCCGAGAATTTCCCCTTTTTTTTTCTCCCGAGAATTTCCGCTTTTTCTACAATTCTTTCTTTAGAATTCAATTATATCATGGAATTACAGCCAAAGAATAAATGTAAAACAAAATAATAATGAAAGTGTGAATATGTCCAAACTTCAGGGATGAGATTCTTCCGACTTTTCGTAAATTTTGTAGAAAATGACCGATTTGTATCATTTTTTACGAAAAAATTCCGACTTTTGCCTCTCTTTGTCTTCGATAAACGTAAAATGCGCCAAATGAGACATTTATCGCCAACGTTGCACTCCTAAATTTTGCAAGCTAATATGTCTTGCAAATTCCTTTTTGAAAAGAATCCTTTGTGAGAAGCTTATTAGTTTAATGGCAAACCTGGAGAACTTGGATTTGGAAGTAGTTAGCGTACGTACGTTGTATATTTCGTAGGTAAAGCTACGGTTTCCTAAAAAAAGTGGAGCTGTTAACTAGCGGCCGTGAAACGTCATTATGCGGCGGAAAAGGTATAAATGAACTATTTTAAGTTGATCAGCTTTTAATGTGATTTTTCTTTCAACTAGAAAATAAAATGCTCGGTTATTTCGTCTTTTATAGCAACCTCAGGCAAGCGGAAAGTTTAAATTTTCATTTTGAATATTCTTGAAAGTACTTTCAAAATCCGTTAAAACTTCTTTCTTTGGCGACTTAGAAGTGCGCCAAGGCGGTGGCCATCGTTTTAAACTTAGACTGCAGCTATATTTAATTTTGCAACGAAAATTTTCAAAATGTTTTTTTAAGGGAATATTTATGATTGTTGTAAAAAGTTAAATTGTTTTTTGGATAATACGAGTTATTATTTAAGCTTTATTTGATTTGCAGTTGATTTAATTAGAAAATAAGAATATTTACGGTAAAATATAGTGATATTAGAGATTTTGAAAAAAAAAGTTATTTTATATTCGAAAATAGGTTGTAAATTTAAACTGAATTAAGTTATATTTGGTTTTACCGCAGGGGTACAGCTTCAGTCTACGTTTATTGCGGTGGCAACGGCCTTCCCTTGGCGCACTTAAGTCGCAAAGGAAAGAATTATTTCAAATGAACCAATGAAATCAAACGCAATTATTGGAATTTAAAAGAACTTTCTGGAATATTCGAATAGAAATTTTTAAACTTTACACTTGCCCAGGTTGTATTAAAACCCACAATAACCGTTATGCAAATGCGACTAGAAGTGCGCCAAAAAAGCGCCAAGTCCGTTGCCACTGCTATAAATGTAGACTTAAAACTGTACCATTTTTATTTTTGGTGTCTGCTTTTTTAATATTTGTGTTTAATAAAAATAGTATTTATTTGTTCTTTTGGAAAAATTGCAGCTCTTAAAAAAAATCTCACCATTGGTGAGATGTTCAAAAATATTCATAAAAATAACATTTTCAACTTAATGCAACTATTTATACTGTTTACAGAGTTGTCAAGATATTTTTTCTCTTTTACAAAATTTGAGTTTAGGCGTAAGGTGCCTCCACCCCCTTTTCCAAAGACAAATTTCATTGTTTATAGTGAAATTTGTAGAGCTTTTAAGCTAAATAATAGGCAAAAATACATGCTTATCATAAACACATATTCTGTACTAGTGGTGCAGCTATGGGAGGTTATGGGCTAACCTCCCTACTTCCAAAGACAAATTTTATTTTTTTAGTGGACTTTATAGTGTTTTATCAGATTAAAAATTTGCCCTCCTCAGAAAAATATCTGGCTGCACCAATGTTCTGTACACACATTAGCACACAAATAAAGTATTCTTATTCAGCTATCTTTTTAGTTCAAAATAACGCTGCGTATATTTTCCTCTTTTTTACATTTTGACTGTTTTTACCCCTGATATATAAAATACTGTTGTGTAGGTACTGTATATCGATACCAATTACGGATCCTGACATTTCTTAAGGGATTTGTAAAATCAGGGAAATTTTTGTCACACTATCATGGAAATCAAGGATATATCAGGGAACTTTTTTCGAGGATTTTGTTGCCACCCTGTCCATCCTAGCTCTCCCAAGAAATGCCATGGTGATCCCCGTGTAAACACAATCAACTTTAACAATAGCACGCAGCTTCAATAATTACTCCAGCAAATACACAAAGATTTTTCAAACATGCCCTTTGATGTTCCATATAATTCCCTTAGTTACTCTATAAAAATTCAAACACTTTCAATAAGTAACTAATTATATTAAATACATCTGCATAATCTTACACTTTTATTTGCCCACAGTAATTCCTAAAAACTATTCCTTAGCTGATTTTCATTACAAATTAAATCCTACGATCCATATCCCCATCAAAATAAATACACATCATAGCACAAATATAAAATAATCATCACAACACTGCTTCTAATTCATATATGTGTTATCCTCCCTGTGTATTTAATGGATCACTGGATCAATTCAGAAGGGACTTACCCCAGTACCCTTCAAGGTATATGACTGCAGAAGATGCACTTCCTTCCTTCCTCGCTTGCGACGCAGTCCCCAGAAATCTTTCCGGTTGCACAATGGATCACTCATCAGACATTAACCTCCTCAGATCTGTATCACTGCATTTCCATCGCACGACGCTCGAACCAGCATTTCCCTTCCATTGCCCATAGTCGACACCCAGCGCATCTCCAGGATCACTCTTCCGGCGTGGACACCCGTCGGTCCAGGATCTCTGCTATTCCATCACACGTCATCCGGCCTCTTGGATCGCTTCTTCCAACGCTCCTGGTACGCACCAAACAATTCTCCAGGTTGCGAAAAGGATCCCTCTTCCTATGTTAATCCTTCCATTCAGGCTCGATGTTTTTCCATCACGCAACGCCCAATCACATCCCTTGCTTTTTCCGCCGCTCTGGTCATCGGCATCCAGCGTCCCTCTCCACCGTATATCCTGACGTCTGCGACAGATTATCACACCTCCACCTCTTTTTCTATCTCTGGTGAGTGTGTATGGTTCGTTTGTCTAGTGAAGAGGGCAACACTTCATAGATATATTTTCCAACTTTCATTTCGGCACTTCTTGGTTAGATATGAATACATTATACAATTATCCAAAACAGCAGTAGAGAGCTTCTCATCGTCCGTTCGCTCCGGTCTCCGTGGGTCCAATCCCTTCTTTTCTTTCCGCTCTCCCCCTTCGCCTCCTAACCCAGGTAACCTTTCAATGACACCCCCGCCAACGTCCATAGGGATGTCTCGTTCCCTCAACACCCATTCCTTTTTGTGTTGATAAGGGAACCTCATAATGGGGATGCTGAGTTAGACGCTTTCAATTGACTAATAATTTCAGGATGTTGCTTATCTTGCATATACAAGGCCTGAATTGCCAGTTATGTTAAGCTTATCTCAATACAAACCATTGAATAAATGAAGTGTATACTAAAGCTTAAGGATTTATACTTAAAAAATATCTAATTTTAAGTGGTTGATGTCTGTAGAATTTCACTGTAAAGTTTGTCTTAACTTTTACTTGTCACCCTGCATTTGGGATTCTCTATTTTCAATTCTGTTTGTTTCATAATACAGAGTGTCCATAAAGTCTCTTTACAGTTTCAAAAAATTATTACGAAGACAAATGAAAAGACAGATAAGTGGAAATTTTTACAAAGTGAGATGTGTATATTTTAAGTTTTTTATTTTTGCCTCATTTAATACACCTTTATATGAGCACCATTAGTTGCACGATGCACATCAAGACGGTATTCAATTTCTTGCCATGTTCACTGTAGCATACCCTCATCAATGGTGGTAATGTCATTTGTGATCCTCTGCTTTAGATTAGTGATGTACTGTACCTTTGTTTGATGCACCACCACATTGGGGACTACACGTTCGTGGGATCCTAAAAGAAACATTGCCAGACTGGTGGATTGGAAGAGGTGGCCCTATTCCCTGACCACCTCGTTCACCAGGTATTACTCCCCTTGACTTCTTTCTATGGGGTTGTGTGGAAGATATTGTTTTTGCCATTGCCACCATTAATTATGCTACAACAAACATTTGCAAAAAAATCAAGTACTGTCTTGATGTTCTTTGTGCAACTAATGGTGCCCATATTGAGGTATAATAAATGACTCAAAAAACTTGAATATATGTCTCATTTTTCAATAATTTCCACTTATTTGTCTTTTTATTTATCTTTGTAATAACTTTTTGAAATTGTTAAGTGACTTTATAGACACCCTGTATATATCTACTTCATTGAAAAAATTTTAAGCTCATCAAACAATAAAAATAAAAAAACCTTCGAAACTGACTAATCACAATTAGAAATTTCGGTATTGCTAAAAAGGCTTCAGCAATGTTAGAGATAGTCAGTGGTCATTTTGGTGGAGCAAGACTTCCATTATAAGGACAAGTAGGTCATAAGAAAGGCAAGTTTACATGTGTTCTAGAATAGTGTTGACACAACTCACTTTTTTAACTAAGTCTTTGCAGGTCATTTGTAAAGGTGGTGAAGTTCTGAAGTCATTCAGTAGTGTATTTGACAATGTAAAAAGTGATAAGGCTTCTCTGATGTTTAGCTTGAGAATAAATCCCAGAGATTGGACCAGTTTTGCATGTTTTGAAATCAAACTGTTGAGAAAATTCCTAACAGTGTTGAGAGATGATAGATTTGTTTCCATGCAGTATGAAATTGATTCATTAATTAAAAGCTAAATCAAAGCTGTTTAGTGAATTCTTGATTATATTTCTTAATCAGATTTTAGACTTGGTTACAATTATTACCTTGTCTTATGATTTGTTCTAAGAATAACTTAAAGATATAAATCTACTGTGCCTTAACTGTCTCGTATTTTACTTTCAGGATCAAGATATGTTAATCAATGAATTGCGGGTTGCTAGGTTCTTTGATGTATTTGAATACAACGGACCTCTAAATATATGGGGCTGTTTTCTTTGCAATCATCCTGATAGAGCTAGGGGTTTTCTCCAAGATACACAACCAGTCATAGAAGTAATTATAAATATCACCAATATCTCACTACTAATGTAAGTATTGTGATAAAGAATCATTCAATTATTTTAATTTTCAGGGTCAACTAAAGGAAAAGAAAGGAAAATGGAAAATATTTCGTCGATGGAGAACACGATATTTCACTTTATCTGCTGGCCATCTATCTTACAGAGGATCTGTGAGTTAAATGCTATTTTTTAATTCATTAGTTCTCTGTTTCAAATATTTATCAAACCAAATATTTTTATCTGTGTTTTTTTAAGTTATTTACTCGTCTAACATTTGAATTTTATATTTTATTAAATCTATATGTATATACAAGTTTTATTTTATATGAAAATGGAGTTAAAACCAATCAGCAGTATGTGTTCTAATTAATAGTTGTAGAATGTAGAGTAACTTTTGGTATTAATTGATATTTAGGTTGACAGTGGCCAATTATTAAAAAGTAACTTATGATTACTTTAACTTACAGAAAAATAATTATGACAGTATATCAAATAGTGCAACTGCATTATACATTATTACATGGGTTATAACTAAGAGTAATCAAGCTCCCAACTTAGCTATGATATAATATGAAAACATCTGCTTTATATTCTATATCAACTTGTCAGTTGAACTTCAAGACAGTAGTAATTTCTTTACTTTTTTTATTTTAGATTTATTTTTATTTAGATTAATTTTATTTTAGATAACTTTCAGAATTTAATTTTCCTCCTCAAATTTTTATTCTTTTCATGTTACTGCTAAAATATGTTTAATATTAAGTTAGTACTATTGTAATTTAGTCACAAAACAACTTATCCTATGTTAAGTATATATCGATTTTCTTTCGCAAATTCTTTCTGTCCATTTAAATTCCTTATGTATTGTATTTGAGTTGAATATTTTGTAATATGAATATGGGTTATTTTTTTCTGATTATTGCTATTGAGTGTACTATTTAAGGAAACATACTGAAAAGTAATTTTTGCCAAAAGTAAATTTTGCTTTTAGGGCATTGAAAATGTTTGCTTACTTATTGATTAAAGCATAATTCATAAAATAGATATTATCTATCTTGGGGAAACCCTAACCTTAAAATAAATTTGTACCAGTTAGAAAATAAGGATTGAATGTTAATAGCCAAAGTTGGATCTTGTTGTTAAAACATGACTCTTGTCTGGCTAATTATCACGTTATTTCCAATGCTTTTTCATTCTTTAAAAGATTTAAAATTTTATTTCAACATTTGAAATGAATTAGTTGATGTATGAAATATTACACATTTTCACATATTTGCACCGAATTATTGTTACTGTATAATCAGGTGCAAACTCTAAATAACCTTAATTATGCTTTTACAATTATTCGGTTATTAATACTCTTTCGATGTTTTCTTTTTATAGCAAGATGAAAAGGAAGTGCAGCCAATTGATATTAGTCAAATTCGAAGTGTGAGAGCAATTAGTAGTAGAGGACGAAATATCCCCAAAGCCTTTGAAATATTTACTAATGAGAAAACTTTTGTTTTGAAAGCTAAAGATAGCAAAAACACTGAACAATGGGTTCAGTGTTTATCAATAGCAATGGCTCATTCACATGCTAAAGATATTACACATTAAAGGATGTGTAGTTGGATAATGCTGAAGAAAGAATAAGAGGTGATAAAGTCCTTGCGAATTTTTTTTATGTTTTGATGAAACAAGTTACTATCTCCTTTTTAATGATTTCTAAATATTTTGAATGAATTTTTCATCCTCTGATTCTTAACCCTCTCATTATATACACTTTACACATCAAGTCTTAACATTTTCTCTACAAGGCTCCTAACCATTTTTAGCTTTCTTTACCAATTGAAAGTTTGTTAGGATTCTTTCAACCAAAAAACAACTATGCAGTTAAACTTATGGGGTTAAAACAATTGTGTTCCTCGTGTAAATCCCCTAACCTGAACAGGTTAATAACCATTGAGAATTTGCACAGGGTTTTTGCAAATGCCCTTGGTGTGACATTGATGTTTTTTAATTTATTATTCAATTACTTTTATAAATAAACCTTTTACAAAAAGTAGTTATTAAAATTAGTTACTGTAAAATCATATTTTTGTGATATAATATTTTTATCTAAAAGATTAAGGGTTTAGAAACATGTTTATCAAAATACTTTGTGATTGCAGTGCCTGTGTTTAAATACACTAACAAAATTGAACTCCCTCAACTGTTGTAATATTTAAATAGAATTTTTATGGCAACTGAATGTTATGAATCGGTTTCACATTACGTAACTAAAAATAATACAGTTAATGTGAAACGATTACTCAAAATTGAGTATTTTTATGATGTCTGTTTTTGATGTTGATTATCAGTATTGTTAATGGTGATATCTAGAGCTGTTTTATAAATGAAATGTTTTGTAATCAAATATTTTAAATATTGATGTGTTTAAATTTCTATGTATGTATTCCTCATGTGAGATTTTAGTCTACTTATTGATGCACTCAAATATCATATATTCCTGTAAAAATGTAATATTTTATAAATCTATTGGATGTTCAATTCTTGTTATGAAGTATTGTTAAACATCTATATTTCAAAATATAGTTCATTTGATAACTTATAAGATGTATTTAAGTTATTTTTTTCTTTTAGATTTCTGTAAAGATTTTACTCCTAAGAAAATTAAATTAATTTTTTAAAATTTACACTTTTATTAGTGCCTTGAAAAGATTTTTTCTTTTCATGATGTATAAAAATGTACAGATATGTATATTTTATAATAAACTTTTTTTAATTAACATTCTTTTGAGTTTCTGTAACAATTAAATTAAGTTTTTCAATAAAAACATTTTACTCATTTATTTGACATATAAAAAAAATTGACTCAAATTAACCTCAATCACTAAGTATTTTTTGGAAACTGAATTCATTCAAATCGTTTCATCTTTTGGCAAGGTTTTTAACTATAAGTTGCCTAAATTCACAACTTTAAATAAATATTTCTCATCAGCTTTACCAATATTTTTCACAGCCGCTTTAGCATGTACTTTTACCTTTATTCCTCATTTCAAGGAAGTAGAAATAAGGGAATGCCAATAGGAAGACAGCATTATTAAAATCTACAAAACTTTAATGCTAAACAAAGTTATTTAATTTTTTAGATGATACTGCAAGCTAAAGTATTTTTCTTCAGAAAGTTGGTGATAAATGTTCAATCATGAAACTTCATTATTTAATTTATTCATCCTATGCATACTAATCACTAGCGCTCCGATTTTGCATGTCCTTTTTTTTTAGGCTCTAATGTTGATAGAATTCCGTATTGAGTTTGTAACCAAAAAACACAGAATTTATTTTGCATATTTCGAGTTTTTTGCATGTTTTGTGCATATTTGGACAATTTTTTCTATTTAAACATTTATACAAAAATTTTCAATTTTTTTTTTCAAAGAACTCTCCTAGTGCATTGGGAAGGAAGCTTTTCAGAAGCAATCTTGGCACACACCCCCACCTAACCATCCCCGACAACACCTGTAATTGCCAGCTCACATTAATTCCACTGTTCCAAATTTTTCAAATCAACTCAGATGGTAAGGACTTGATTTTAAAGGAAAATAGATTAATTTGCATCAAAGTCATTTTTAGTACAAGATAAAATAAATTAATTCAAAGATATATTTCATTGACAAATAATAAGACCGCAAAACTGATGTCTCAACTGGACACTCTAAAAGCTAACCGAGTTCAGTTTCGTTTGCCGGCTCATCCAAACCACTTGAGACGCGAAATTTCCGAGACACGAGCCCGTTATCCTAAACACTCGAGCGCTACGACGTTACATCAACGTATTTACTGCGATCAAACTCGCGCAACACTTCACACATTCTGCATTTAGCTCCTTTTATAGTTTTTTATTATTGAATGCAACAGCATAAAAGATCGAAGATTCTAAATTTATTTTTTTCGTTTTCATTTTGCGCGGATGAATAATTTTCCAGCAAACGATAAACAAGAAATGAACTTTTAACTTGAGTTATTTGGTTCTTTTTCCATCTCCTTGACCGTCTAAGATAAGAGTAAGAATTTCAACGGATTTGAAAGCTGCGGAAAATTTCACATTAGATCGATACCTAAAAATATAATTTTCTTTAACTATAAGTAAAATTTTTTAATTAAATATCTTATATTTTCGCAAGAGATTGTGACGTCACGTCAACCTCCGCGTTCAAAAAATAAGCAGATTACATTTCCTGCCCTCTTATAATTTCAGCGAAAGAAAGCAAAAAAAGAAATTTAAAAACATTTTGGCTGGCATTTAGTTCTTTTTTGTAAAATCAGGATTGATGAAGATAAATTGAAAATTTCAACGAATTTGAAATATGCTGAAAATTTGTTAACGTTTGCCTTTAACGTTTGTTTTTCTTTTAATAAATAATTTTCAATTAAATATTTATATTTTTCGCAAGAGATTGTGACGTCACCCCGAATTCCCCTTTATTTTGCGAAGCAAACCAACACCATGGGCAACTCCGTTATGTCTGTTATCCAATTTGCGAAGCAAACCGTAGTTCATAATCATAATTTGGTTTCATGGCCAACCAAATTGGAATTCGCAGGGAATTCATTCCACGCAAAGCAAATAGGAATATCTTTATCTGCGCTATAAATATAAAATTTTCAATTAATTGAATGAAAGCGTGGTTCAATTTCACTTTATCCTCACTATAATTTTTGTAAGAATTAAATTTTTTTTTTGCATATTTTTGGATTTTGAAATGCATATTTCAGGTCACATTTTTGCATAACGATCGAAGCTCTACTAATCACAATCAGAATTCCCACGGTCCTTGAAAAATCCTTGAATTTTATTTTCCGAACTAGGGGCCCTTGAAAATTACGAAACTTGGTGAAAAGTCCTTGAAAGTACTTTATTTTTTTCAACGTACATAATTGTGTAATTTCATCTTGCGTTTGAAGTGTCCAGACTAGTTTCCTCCTTTGTCCTGACTTGTACTAGCTCAAATGGTGTGGGTGCGCCTTTTGTGTCATTTTGAATGAAATGGTGTTTTGCTTTTTGACGTCACATGATATACTAATAATGTTACGTTTCGATCATCCATTCCATTCTCCACCATATTCTGTCCGTCTAAGTTGACACCTCTGGTCTCCGTTAAGACGGCTGCCTTGTTATGTCCGTCGCATCATGACGGATCACGGCTGCTCGATAACAGCACTGCTTTCTTTGGAAACTGTAGCTTTAGCAATCAGTACGTCATTGGAAACCTGGCACGCGTCCAAAGAAATGAAACCAAATTCTTATTGCAAAAATATAAAAATTACAATTAAAAAAAAATCGCATTTAGACAGCCTTTAGGTGTAAAATTTTCTGCATATTTCAATTCTGTTGAAATTGTCACTCCGTCTTTAATGGGCCGACCAACCGGTATAGTGGTTAAGGTGTTAGCCTCTAGATCGGAAGGTTCCTGGTTCGAATCCGGGTCCGGGCATGGATGTTTGTAAACGTATGGTGTAGAGGCGGCTGGTGCACCTTAAATCTGTCGTGGCCGAAAGTCCTCACGTTGGGTTGGCGTGGAAGTTTGGAGAGTGGGGTGCCAGCTCAGGTGTTGCTTCGTCATCTGACCGTGGTTCAAAATTATGACGTGTTGTCCTCGGATCTTTCCCTTAAGGGACTGATCCCGGACCGTTGTCAATAGCCCGTTGTGTTGCTCTAGTACGACGTTAACTAAAATTACCAATTACCGTCTTTAATGATCGCAAAGATAGAAACTTAGACTAGAGAATAAAAAAAGCCCTATCACCAGTGAAAACTTTTGATTTGTTTTATTTCTCAAACAAACTAAACCAAGACAGCCGTCTGTTGTAGTGGCAGTGAACGACAGCAAAATAAAGATTGTGCAAGGACACAGGATGCAAGCTCGCATACTCTTCGTGCCACCAAAGGAATTTATCGTACAACATTTTATCGCTCGACCAAAATCGATATTTGTGCAAGTAGCCTGATAGTTACCATTGAGACGAGAAGCCCATTTTGCAACAACAAAAAAAAATTACAGGTTCTGTGAGAAAGAAACTCCAAATTATAACCAAAATTGATGATAACCTTTCTTTTTTTGACTCAGTAGTTTAAAAAAAAATCTATATACATAAATTTTTCACATTTTTCTTTTTAACTAACAACTTTTGCGTATCCTTTGTTTTAGGTCGTTATAAAAAATTTTAGGTCCTTGAAAAATATTTTTTGGGTTTTGAAAAGTCCTTGAATTTTTTTTAAATACTAGGGGGCGCCTCCCCCTGCTCGCTTACGCTCGCCAACCCCCGGGGATTGCTACGCAATCCCATTTGGTTTGCTTCGCAAACCAACATTCCTTTCGCAGAGTGAAACTATCTGAATAATTCGTATTATCCTGATTTCACTTACATCGAGGACTTCGCCACCTGCTCGCTTCCGCTCGCCGACTACCGGGGATTGCTACGCAATCCCGTTTGGTTCGCTTCGCAAACCAATACTTCTTTCGCAAGTGATTTCACTTTTTTTTACTTTAACACTTAATGCATCCTAAACTAATAGCCGCATGAGTAAAAAATCTTCTGCATCTTGTTCCCTGTACAATTTAAAGTAAACTGTTTTAATCTCCAAACTTTACGATCTGTACTTTGTACTTTCTCGGTAAACCGTCTGAGAACAGAGGGAAAAGAGCGAGCCTTTTTCCTCGCCAAATAAAAAGAAATCGTTTTTATGGCAATTGTTGCTACGATAAATTTGATATCTGGCAAACCCGATAGTGAAACATACAACCCTCATAAGCGTGCCTGCTTCGCGAAACCTAAAATTACGAAATTTGTGCGACAAACTTTTGATTGCATCAAATTTATTTACGAACCAATTTTAAAAATAATTATACCGTAAGAAAGAGTACATTCTGAGGTATACTGCGATATTTTCAAAATTAAAAACTAATAGTAATACGATATAGATATGACAGTTTTAGTTTTGTATCGGAAATTATGATCTGAAAGTTCCGAAAATTGTATGACCAACTTTTAATTGCATCGATTTTATTTATGAACCAATTTGAAAAATAATTGTACCATAAGAATAAGTGTAATGTAATATATTCGGTGATGTTCTCGATTTAAAAAAATAATGGTTTTTGCTGTAGATATAACGATTTTAACAAGAAGTAGCGAAAATATCCAAATATTCCGAATTTTGTATGACCAACTTTTGATCGCATCCAATTTAATTATTAACCGATTTCAAAAATAATTGTACCGTAAGAAAGAGTACATTCTGAGGTATACTGCGATGTTTTAAAAATTAAAAACTAATAGTAATAAGATATAGATACGGCAGTTTTAAAAAAAAGTAACAAAAATGTCCCGATTTTTCTCGAATTTCAAAAAAATATTATCAAGAACCAAATTGAAATTTAAAAAAAAAAGCTCGACGAGCTGCAAAAATTTACGTTGAGAGGTACTCATGAAAAAAACTCACCGCTGAAGACTGAAAATTTGAATGTGTTTTGCTCACTCGCGGAAGAAATTTCGCTTCTTCAATTTTGACACTTAATAAACCCTAAACTAATAGCCACATCGGAAAAAATCTTAATAATTGTCTAGGGAATACGATGAAGAACAAACCATGTTAATTTTGTTTTTTTCCGATCAGTACTTTCTCGGGAAACCGTCTAAGAATCGAGCTAAACAACACAGTTTTCAATTCTGCGGCGGCGGTAACATTTTTTTAATATAGAGAGAAAGGTGTGGGAACCATGACAGTGTAATTTGCATTTTCTGGATGGAGGTTCAAGATCTAATTTGTAATCTGTAATGCAGTGCTCAAATTATGGCAAACAAAAAAAAATAATAATAAACTCGTGAGTAAATTTATTCGTTAAAATTCGGAAATTTCTTCATTAAGTTTGAGGTTTGTGCTCGATTTTATCAGAACTACGACAAAATTATTCAATTTGAGATATTTAAATTAAGATTTCACAATCTAATTAAATTTTTAGTTGATAATTGTCAAAAAAAGGTAGCCAAATCACCCAAAAGTCTAGCATTGTCTTCCTGTTATTGGTGTTATGTCATTTGAACAAAAACATTGCAGCAATTCTGGATAGTTCATTTTCCTTGATGTTAAATTATTTTTAAACTTTAATGCTACTCAATTGAATGAAACTAACTATAATGTTATTGAAACGGTGACATTCAATCTATTTTAAATTGCAAATAAGACATCTTTTCATAGTAATATTCACAATAATTCATTACGTGCTGAAATGTGTGCTGTTTTCTAAGTTAAATTATAAGCATTTTAATTTTGTTAAAAAAAAGCTATACAGAAAATTTGTACACTTGAAATCAAGAATAAAGAAATATGAACACAATATAATTTGTATTTTGTTAGAGACCTGGTCATGTAAGCCGGAACTGGACTTTAAGTGCAAATATGACTTCAGCACGAAATTATTTTTCCTCTTGCACAAATTTTATTAGCATATGCTTTAGAATATTATGTACAACAGATTATATAAAAAATTAATGAAATGAGAGTTGTCTGGTCTAGAAATTCACTATTGTAGCGAGAGACAGAAATTGCTAAAAGCAGCACCTGGACATGAAAAGTATGGTAGTATGACTGCAGGAAAACACAGAAGGTAGGTATTTTCTTAATGTTGTACCAGACATCACAACGGGCTATTGACGATGGTCTGGGATCAATCCTCACAGGACAAAACCACGCAATTTTGAACCTTTTGCCAAACACATGCAGATTGAAAAGCTTAGGGTTAATTTATGCACTTCGTGGCCAGCATGGCATTGCCCGTGACAGGTGACCGTGGGGTCAAGTGTGACCACTGCTTGCTAACTTCCGGTGATTGCTACGTAGCAAACCAAATGGGAATTCGTAGCTTATTGGATAACAGCCATCACGGCCTTGCGAAATGCGGCCACATTCGAATTGCAAAGAGATCGGCGTGGCATCGCAATCTTTTTCGAAAATATAAATATGTAATTGAAAAATTATTCATTAAAAGAAAATCAAATGTATAAGGTATCTATCTTGTGTAAAATTTTCCGCAGATATCAAATCCGTTGAAATTTTCAATTGGTCTTTAACGTTCCCGATTTTACAATAAAAGAACTAAGAATTGCCAGTCAAAAAAAAAATTCTGTCTTGCTTTCCTTGACTGGAATTATGAGCGCAGGAAATGGATTTCTCGAACGCGAAGGTTGGCGTGACGTCACAATCTCTTGAATATCTTTTATATTTTTGCAATTAAAAAAATAAAAACATATGTTAGGTATCGATCTAATGTGAAATTTTCCGCATATTTCAAATCCGTTGAAATTTTTACTCTGTCTTTAACGATCTAGGAAAAAGAACTACATAAATCCAGTTAAAACTTTATTTGTTTTTTTAGTCTGTTGACAAATCGTTCCTCCGCAAAAAGAAACGAAATCGGAAAAAATAAATTTAGAATCTGATCTTTTATGCTGTTGCCATTCTAAGGAAACAATAATCATTAAATATGCCATTAAATTAATTTTAAATGTTCTAGATTGATTTTAAAATTCGGGCTTTGTACAAAAATTGCAAGAAATTCGGACTACCAGTGTTCCGAGTGCCATAGATTCGTCAGGAACGTGCATATAAACAAACAGACAAACACTTCCTTAAGTGTTTAGCTATTACATGGGATTAAGCTGATTTAGTTATAAACTGTTTAGCTGTTACATGGGATTGATTTTAGTGTTTGGGGGGGATAAGGTTACTATTATGTCACTTCCATTCCCTTTGTAATTAGTTAATGATTTACTTGTGCATAGCCCCAATGATTTTATTTTACCAACCAATTTTTAAATTAGCATGTTACTTTAGTTAAAATTTTATTAGATTTTGTTAAAATATTTTTTTAAAGTTATCATTTTGATAAATAGTAATTACAAAACATTGATGTATTTTGCAAAGCCATAGTACTTTTCCCAGTAATGTCGTTTATATGAATCCTTTTGACCAGACGTTTTCTTCACTGTTGGAGATTAATAATGCAACTGGGCTAAGTGTTAAAAAATTGTACTTAACACTAAATTTACAGACATTTGTAAATATGTACCTATTAAAAAGACGGGACTAAATGACCCATTTTTCCATTTGGATGCGGGCAACAGTGGAATTAGTGCTTGAAATAATAAATAAAATTATCTTTAAGTTCTAATTTAATAATTATAAACAAAATATCAAAATTTAATCCAAATATTACTTTGATTCTTTAGTCAAAAGTTTCACCTTTTTTGAGTATTCGATAATAAAATATCGATTCATTTGCCCCTTTTTTTAGATGCGAAGTTGTTCTGCTAAATACAATACTTTTTGCGAGCACATTTCTTGCAGTGCAGATTTTGGTGGCTTTGTTTACATTATACCGTGGTTCAAAATTACGTGCTGTCCTCAGATCTTTCCCTTAGGGGATTGATCCCGGACCATCGTCAATAGTCCGCTGTGCTACCTCATTGCGACATTAATTAAAATACTTATCTGTATTTGAAGAATTACTGTTTAAAATATTTTATTTACCATACAATTCTTGTTTTCCAAAGTGATCCAAAAGCGCAGTCAGTAAGCCCACTGCGCTTGCAACCTGCGAGTTGTAGGCGGGGCAGATTCGATACCTGTTGGGTACGATTTCTCCCCTTGAGTATATTTCTCTCTTCTGTGTCAGTAAAAATTATGTATGTCCATTACTTCATGCTATCTGTCTTGTGTTTGGCGCAGCATAGTCAAATATGGCCCTTGCGCCATAAAACCCAACCAAGCGGATCTAAAGTCGATACAATCAATGATTGTCGTGTATGTTTGACTGGTGCTCGTTAAATATGTCGTGGCCCCAAATTCCTCAAGTTGGCTTGGGTTGGCGTGGAAGTTTGGAGAGTGGGGTGCCAGCTGAGGTGTTGCTTTGTCATCTGACCGTGGTTCAAAATTACGAGGTGTTGTCCTCGAATCTTTCCCTTAAGGGACTGATCCCGGACCGTCGTCAATAGCCCGTTGTGTTGCTCTGGTACGACGTTAACTAAAATTACCGTTACCATTACCTCAAGTTGGCGTGGCGTAGAAGTTTGGAGACTGTGGCGCTAGCTCAGGTGTAACCTCGTCATCTGGCCGTGGTTCAGAATTATGTGGTGTTGTCCTCGGATCTTTCCCTCGGGAATTGTCATTGACCGTCGTCAATACCCGGTTGTATTGCTCCAGTACAACGTTAATTAGAATACCTACCACGGTGACCGTCGTCAATAGCCCGTTGTGTTGCTCCAGTGCGAGATTAATTAAAATACCTACCTACCCTTGTAATTTGGTTACATTGAACATCAGTGTTTTTTTTTTCTCTATGCCTGATATTCCCGAAACAAACTTCAAGATATATCGTGATAATTTGAATACTATATATTTCCGCCCCCCCCCCCTTCCATATATATGAAAGATATATAGAACCACGGTCAAATGACGAGGTCAACACCTGAGCTGGTACCCACTCTCCAAAACTTCCTCATCACTACAACATGCCCGGACTGTCGTCAATAGCCCGCTGTGTTGCTCTAGTACGACGTTAATTAAAGTACCATACCACTGCAACGTGAGAACATTTAAGGCCCGAGAACAGCACTTCGTAATTTTGAACCACGGTTTAGATGACGAGGTCAATACCTGACCCTCCACATCACTCCAACATGAGGACATTTGAGGCCACGACAGTTTTAACTTTACCAGCCACCATGTACACGACGGTCTTAGAATGGATCGAGTTTCAAACTCGCAATTCTTCTTTTGCTAATGTGCGACTCTACCAACTGGGCTACCGCGGTTTCCATTCTGCGTAATTAAGGTGTAAAATATTTCTTACAATTGAGAAAACAAGCTTATATGATCTCCATATTTATACCTGTACACGAAACCGATTCAAAAACCGTTTTTCTATAAATCGTTTTCAAATGAGGATTGTGAAAGGTATCATCCGTAGCTTGCAGGTAGATGACGAGTTCACACATGAGCTGGCACCCCACTCTCCAAACTCCCATACCGCTCCAACGTGAGGGTATTTCATTCCTCGGCAGTTTTAACATGCACAAGCCCTCATGCACACGACGTTCATTGGCTGGATCGAGCTTCGAACTCACAACCCTGTGGTTGCTAATCCACTATTCTAATAACCGAGCTTCAGTGACTTGACGGTCCGTAGCTTGCAAATTACGGATTAAAAAAAAAAATCACATTTTCATGGGACATTAGAGTAAGTTTTAAGATTCCATGAAGGTTCTTGTAATCATTACAAATCGTAGCACCAAAATATTTACTAGATTGTTTCAATTAATTCAAAAACTAAAGTATATTTTACGTTGTGCATCATGTTGCTATATAGTCAACATGTTTTATATTATTACTTCAGTACATTAACTTTTTAATATAATTTTCCACACTTCCTTTTCAAACTTTTATAGTTTTATCTTGTGTTTGGTACAGCTTGTCTGTCTGGACCATGCTCTAAAAAAACCCAAGCATCCAATCCATCAAAAATTAAAATGTATCTTACATTTGACACCCGATTTTAGTTACTTATACAAACGCACGCTACGAAGAGATTCTAACATATTTGCTAATTTGTCTGGCCCATGAAAAATAACTTTTAAGATATAAAATCATTAAATTAGCTTGGGATATAACTATATATCTAATTTTATCTTTAAAATATCACTTGTTTTGCGCTTTCACTGATAAATTGATTTGGTTAAATATTAACCAAATACCTGAGCCAAAAAGCCCCATTTTTAGAAGTGAAAAGGTCGTCCTTTTTGTAAATGTACTTATTGAATAAGTTTAACGAATGAAAAAAAATAATGAAAAGCCTTGGAAATCTGACGACCTGGGTCAATTTTATTCCAGCCTGACTGGATTGCTTCACGGTTCATGGTCTTTCTTTACCTGGGCGTTACAGGAAATTCATGAGTGGACAAAATCTCTGAATCATCAGCAAAACGGATGAGTTTCGTGTCTGTTGAAAATAGTCCATGCATAAATTAAATATTATCGATGATGGGTTGCTTTTTTATAGCAATTTAGAAACTAGTGGTATATTGTAAAATAGCCGTTTGGAATTGTCAATTCCAAAACCAAATAGGGGAGAAGGGGGCTAGTGTGTACAAATTGAATAATTCTGCTATTTGTCAGTCAAAATCTCTGCAAGTTTTCGCAGAATAGTAACAGGGATATCAATTTCCATGTGCAGTTGCATGACAACACACTTGATAGTTCTGTAGCAATTTATAAAACTAGGTTTTCAAGGTGGAAATGTAAGTTCTTGATTTGTTTTTTAATTACTAGATTAGATTATTTTATTTCAATATTTTTTAAAAAGGTGACAGTATGTTATAAATGAATATATTCAATACCTATTATGATATTCACTTTTGCTCTGCATTGTTTAAATTAACCAGTGGTAGGCCTAAATAAACAAATGCCTCCATGGGGCTAGTGTGGACACATGGTGGTGGGGCTACTGTGGACATGTCCACACCAGCTATTATTTTTAGCTTTCAGTGGTAAAAACATCGATTAAATATTACATTTTAGGCTATTTATTTATTAAACAAGATTGTTTATGTGAAAAATTCATTCACAAATAATTCTATTTTTTACTTTTTGGGCTTTTTTGTATTAAATTAAATTGATTTTTATGCAATGGTAAATTTACAGGAAATTGTATCGTTTTTACACACAAAGCAGCTCTTCTAATAAGCATAGTGAATATTTCTTTTTCTCAGATGTAAAGGACATATCACAAATCTAAAGAAATAAAATTGTTGCTAAATTGCAATCAACAGATGTTGCCGGTTGCACAATTCACACTGCATCTCAGTTTACATTTAATGTTAATTAATCTAACTACATTGCAAAATAGAAGCATAATTCCATTTCTACATTAAAATAATTTTTCCACTAAATAAAACTTAAAAACATCCCTCTATTGTGCTAATTTGTCTTTGAAGTAAATCTATAACATAGTGCAGTTCCTAATTAAAAATATATTAGGCTTAATATTAATTAAATATGCTTTATTAAGATTAACATTTATAAGGATTTATACTGTTTACGTTAAAATTAATTTCATTATGATTTTACACACTTTCATAGGTTGTATTACATTGTATAAACATAATTTTAACTTGTCCACATAACTAGCCCCAATGACATGGGGCTAGTGGACAAAAACAATTTTTTTTTTAAACAAAAGATTATTAAAAACTATATTGCCAAATACACTCATGTCTATAAATTAAGGATAAAGCCAGCTCCGGCAAATAAACGTTCAGAAACAAAACAAACGTGACTTATTCATCAAGCTCATTCATTAAACAAAAAATAAAGAACAAAAAAGATGGTGTATATATGACAACATTCATAAAAACTACGATTTTTGCCTCACTGGAGCAATTACAAAAAATATCGACCTTACAAAAACTTAACATGACATGGTTGGTATGATTGTTAATACATTGTATGTCTCCCAGACGATGAAATACAGTCCGTACAACGCCTATGCATGCTGAGGATCAAATTATCGAGCTGATCTTGGGGAAGATCACTCCACTCAGCAAACAATGCTCTCCGAAGTTCCGGTACACATGTAGGAGGTGGTTGACGGGCTGCAACTCGTCGGCCAAGTATGTCCCACACATGCTCTATCGTATTCAAGTCAGGTGAGAATGCTGGCCATTCCATAAGGGTGATATCCTCAGATTCAAGGCATTCGTTTACAATGTTTGGACGGTGAGGACGGGCGTTGTCATCCATAAACACAAATTCTGCGCCCATGGCACCTCTAAACAAACGTGCATGTCGTATCAGAATGATGTCCCGTTAAATTTGGCCTCTCATGGTTCCGATTTGAACATGCAGATCTGTTCTGGAGCCCAGTATAATTCCGCCTCAAACGATCAATCCTGCATCACCGTAATGGTGTCGTTCAATGATGTTGTCTTGGTGGTAGCGGGTACCTGGCGTTCTCGATATGAACGCCGTGAATCAGATTGCAAGCTAAACCTGGACTCGTCGGAAAACATCACACAAGCCCACTGTGACGATTTCCACATTGCATGTTCTCTACTCCAGGCTAACCGCTTGCGACAGTGAATTGCCGTGAGCGGAACACATCTGACAGGCCTGCGAGCATATAAACCAACCTGTCCCAAACGTCTGTAAACGGTTTTGCCTTGAAACTGTCGTACCGGTGGCTGAAGATAGCTGACGAGAAAGGTCGGATGCTGTGCCCCGTCTGCTTCTTTTTGCAGTTACTGCCAAATACCGGTCGTCATTCGGCATTGTAATTCGGAGGCAACCTGTACTGTAACGTCTACTGACATTTCCATCATTTTGGAATCGTTTCCAAAGTCTTGAGAGGACACTTTGGGCGATTCCAAGTTCCACTGAAACTTCCGCCTGAGTACGCCCACATTCCAGGCGGCCGATAATTCTACCACGTAAAAAATCATCGACATGCGTCCTCTGTGCCATAGTTATTCGGCTGTGGCACTGAGCGGCGTACAGAACGCCTGTGAACAATTTTATATCTTTGCTACCATTCCTTATATACACCTCTCTTACACTCTCGTCATTGTGACGTACTATCGGCGTCATCTGATGGTGTCCTGTAATTTGGATAATATTCTTGAAGATGTGTGCGATAATTCTACAGGTGAAATTTTTACTTTAGAGTTCGATTTCCGTGTGATTCTGAATTATCCCTAATTGATGGACATGAGTGTACTTTAATATATCAACCAAAATAAAAGTAAAAGAGTACATTATTGTTAAAAAAAATAGTTGATGTGTCAAAAATTACATTTAGTATACTTTTTTGGCAAATTTATAAAAATTGTCTACACTGGCCCCCTTCTCCCCTACCGCATACACTGCTGTGCAAAATTATCACACACTCTGTGAAAGAAAAAGGGACTAATAAGGCAGCATCACTGGCAAGATGAAACAAAGTTACCAATGTGCGTACAAAAATTGCCAAGATATTGCCATTAAAATAAAGCCACTATAAATATGCGCTCTGTACAAGAAATGTGTTTGCGGTAAGTATTTAGCAGAGCAACCTTGCATCTGTAAAAACAATGCGACGGATGAATCGAAATTTTATTATCGAATACTCAAAAGAGATGAAACTGGTGAATAAAAAGTCGAAATAATATCTTATGTTTGTTCAATTTTTTATTATTTTGTTTATAATTATTAAATTATTATTTAAAGATCATGTATATAATTTTAAGCACTGATTTCTACTGTTACCTGCATCCAAATGATTAATGGGCCATTTAACTCGTTTCGGTAAAAATAAGTATTTATAATAGGTCAGTAAATTTTTTGCGTTAGTATGCAAACTGGATACATTAAGTTTGAAACGTACTCACGAAACTAGCATATAATACTAAATGACGTATCATATTATTAACTAATCTAAAGTACTATTTATGCATTATTAGAATTGCAATATTCATCTGGAAGAACGGCGCAACTGCAAAATTTGGGTGAGTTTTAAAGATATACCCCTACATAAGGGGCATTAATTAAAAGTAACAGAGAGGTTATGTTTTTTTTGCACCACAACTACATTATTAACACCATTACCACCACACGATCAAAGTTTCACATTGTAATTAATATTAATCATGAAAGAAATTCAATGTTTGCTCTTTCTTGGTGTAAATAAATTGATGAATTTCACTTCATTGTTTTTCCCGAACAGCAGTTATTCCTATATTACCATTCTCATTAAATATCAATCTGCGATTTTTCTCGTTTTAAATAGGACAATCTGCGATTTTTCTCGTTTTAAATAGGACAATCTGCAAAAATTACTTAAATTCTTTGGACTCAGTGAGGGGTTTATGTATTGTTAATATGTCGACATAAAACTAAACATTTGATTGTGTTAGTTTTCACCTTTATAAAAATTGCGTATTTACAGACATTGCAATGATAGTCGTTTCGCAAAAGTCATAAACGCATTCAAAAGCTATGAGCGTTTCGTCAGTTAGCAAAATAGAAATTACCTTTCTGTTATCTTTGATTCATCGTATCTTTTATCATGTTTTTAAAGCTTTCACGCTACTTAGTACCTTTCAATGAGCTGTTTATTTTACTCGATTCTGAGTGAATCCCAGCTCCGGTTTCATGTTTCGCAATTTTTACTGTATCATAAATTCCTAATTTGTTTTGCATAACTTGGATCGTACTATTTTTTTGCAGAGTATTACGACTAAGGACGTAACCGTAGAGTTCTGCGACAAGGTACGTAAATTTTGATAAAATATTTATCCCCAGATATCTAACATACAGTCACTCAAAATATTGGTACACATATATTTAATTGAAAATAAGTAGCTGTTTCACCCAAAATCCGAAGCATTTTTATTTCATCCATGACATAAATTCAGGTTGGTTGACATTTTTGGTTCTGAGTCCTCTCGGAACATATAGTGCCAAGTACAAGGTAACTAACAAAATAATTAGTAAAAACTTTTCAATTTACACATCTACCCTGTCATAAGGTGATATATCGTCAAACAAGGCAATAAGATCCCAAATCACATTTTCTGAAGCCTCCTCTCGATAACATTGTTCAATCTATTCATATTTGACGTCAATCACTGAAAAAAATGTAAAAACTGTGGGTAATTAAACGAACTACCCTTTTTTTTCATGCATTGCTCATAATAGAGAAAATTCAAAGGTACCGTTCGCTCGGGAATAGACTATCAAAATTTAATCACTGATATTACATTCAAGTACTTTGTTCCAGTCTTTTCAGGATTATGGATTAAATTGATTTGTCACTACGTATGGAATCGTAGAGTTTGAAGTTAAGGCGAAGCCAGACTTTTTGGGAACTGGGGCTGATGCCGTCCTCTGTCAGACACAAATATGTTATTTCAAATGTTAAGGTCTATTATTAAAGTAATTAGTGTGTAAAATATACTAATTAGTATGTCTTATAAAACAGCTGTTCCCAGTATTACTTTTTTGCCGGCAATTTTTATTGTAAACTAGCAAAATACCCGACCTTACTCGGTTTGAATTCGTTTACTCTAGATTGAAGAGATAATCAAAATATATAATGACTTACGTTTTTTGTAGAGTAAAAATTTATTTTAACACCTTTCGCCATCTTTATATTTTCTACAACTTACTTTGGACACAAATCCTACACATGCATATCCATTCATGTAATACATTTCACATACATCGCACAATTGCTGTATGACAAAGCTCAAAAAGACGAAAGGTGATACTAAGGTTACTACTATAAAAGACGATTTATAGGAAGATTTGGAATTCCCTTTCTTAAGTTGTTTTCATGTGCAACTCAATTAATTAAAATTACGATTTACGGCGAGTGCTCTCGCACTCATAGTCAACAAAACAATATTTTTTTACCTGTGGCACTCTTGCCTCCGGTATGCGACATTGTGAAATTTTGCAATCTTCTCCTGTCATTACTACAACGAATTTTTTAATGTTGGAAAAAGTTCTAGTTTGGATTTTTAAACATTATTATTATTTCAATAACGACATTATTCTTTAAATAACGGCTTTATTCTTTAAATAACGGCATTATTCTTTAAATAACGGCATAACTACACTTAAAATTTACTGAAAATTTATACTGACTTACCTAACATTTTCAAGTCTAATACTTTGTGGTGCTGTTGGGTGTGATGAGAAGGAAAACACATTTATTAAAATAATAAATATTTAAAACAGGAAACAGCGAAGTAAAACAAAATAAAAGATGTCGTAAAAAATTGTTCCAAAGATATTAATTTGTGATTCAATTTTATCTCTTGATCTCGCACAGTTGCCACAACTTACAACTAAAAGTGTACAAAATTTAGAAATGTGAAATTAATTCAGAGCGAAAGAACCAGAAAAAATATCACTGCTTTCGCGATCGTGTTCATTCTCGTTTCATTGAAAAATATCGTCTGTCCCAAATTTTCGGAAATCATTTTCATTGCGTAAAGAATAAAAATAAGACTCGAAATAAATGACGTATCAGAAATGAAATTCAATTCATGTGATGCCTACACAAACACACAAACACAAAATCGAGCATAGAACAGAAAGACGGACAGACAGACTTTCGCAACCAATTCCACTCACTAAATCAAGATAAGTACTCTCTGTATGCAAATTTCCATGAAAATATCTTAAACCGCGTGGACGTGTATAGGGCACAACATACAGACAGACAGACAGACAGACAGACAGACAGACAGACACCAAACGAGAAAAAGGCGGATTCGGCATCAGAAGGGTCCAAAACGGATAGAAAACTTGAAATGCGTCGAAAATATTGAATGTACAAACAAACACTCCATTCTTATTTATATAGATGACATAAAAACTAGCAAAAGGTTGAGCTTTGAAAATGCCTCCTGGTAATGTGTTTCAAGGACAGAATTGAGAAACTTCGACCTTTCTTTGTTTCATGCTCGACATTTGTGATAAGAGAATTTTAGTGATTTGTCTCTTCTCTTTTCTTAACAGTGAAATGAATACAATGGTCTATGTTAATAAAGTAATACGTATACAAGGAGCTACATAAGGATAGTCTTTCAAATGTTGTGTCCTAAGATGGAGTGCTTGAGAGCATTCGCTTCACAGTCACAGCAATGGAATTTACTTCTCTAACAAGAGGACACAATTGTGCTTATAGAATTATTATAAATACATATCTTTAAAATAATGCCACTTTTGACATCGGCGCTCGGGGCCGCCGCCCCTGTCCCATAGCTACGCCACTGGGTTGCAGCTTCCCTCTATGTTGCCCTAGTACGACGTTAATTAAAATATTACCACAAATTTACCGAGAACAACACCTTGTTATTTTAAACTATGGTCTGGAAGGTAGGTAATTAATGCCGAACTTATGCAACACAGCGGATTTATTGGTGAAGGTCTGTTATCAATCCCGAAGGAAGAAAAAAAAAGACCGTTAACCTCTAGATTGGAAGGTTCCTGGTTCGAATCCGGGTCAGTGCATGAATGTTTGTAAGAGTATGGTGTTGAGGCAGCTGGTGCACTTTAAATCCGCCGTGATCGAAAGTCTTCACGTTGTAAGGATGTGGAAGTTTGGAGAGTGGTGTGCTAGCTTAGGTATTGCCTCGTCATCTGACCGTGGTTCTCCTTACGTTGTGTTCCTTAAGGCTCGAACACACTAGGCCAGTAATTTAGTCGAGTAGCGAGTGATTTAGTTGCTCGATACTAATTGAGAAAACAGCACTTGGGAGAGTGGTTGTTCAGACACGTTTTAGTTAGTGTTCGAGGGACGACTGCTAAATATGATACGGGGAGTGATGCAGAATCGAGCAATAAATCTTGTTGCATGGCTTATCCTGGAAGATATTATGAATGAAAAGAAGAGAAAATGCGCACGATAATGGAATGGTCGAAGATATTTGCGTGGAGCTTCCAATGTCCTTCGTAGAGGAGTCGCAGTTGAAGACGTAAGGCAGTGACTTTTTCAAAAACGCTGTAAGACAGACCTGTTTTTTTTTGTTGTTGAAAATTGAGTTTGATTTGTCTACACTGAGGACATCTATTTCAAGCTCCGTTATGCCATGTGCCGCTAAATGGAATTTTCTAGAAAAAATGTGTTTGCTTCTCTTAAACTAAATTAGTCACGAATGTCGAAACAATTTAATTTGTAACCTCTCATATTGATGATGAAATTTGAAAACATCGCATACCAGGTGAAAGAATGCCACAAGTAAAACATATGTGTAGGAAAATTAAGTGCAAGACTAACCGCTGAAAATGCACCATTTTTATTCAAAATGAACGTATGGAGATATTCGTAATCATTCCCAAACTCAAAATCGATTTCTGTACCAGTCACCTTAGAAAATACTTGTAATTTGTCTTACAGCAAAAGTGCGATTTAAAAGATGACATGAAATATAGTATATAGATGGATGTATCATGTATACATATTTGCGTCCGAAGAAAATAAAAGCGATGAAAAGGTTAAAACGATATTAAAAATTATTACCTGTACACTTAAATGAAGCTAGCATTCTTTTACGAAAGAGAAGTGTTTAGTCATATCACTTTTCAATCAACATTTAATTAAACCCGAGCAACGCCGGATAATTAATTCTGCTAGTTAAAAAATAAATATAAAAAACTTTCCTAATGTTTTAATTTTTTGTTTCATTCCTTTCTCGTAAAACTCTGGTATTTCCATCGCTTTTTCTGAGGCCACGTTCACATGAGGCGCGTAAAACGCGCGTTTGGCGAGGCTATCAGAGTCCCGCTCTTCAAGGTCGCAATGATAGATACTTGAATTAGAGGAATAAATAAACATAATTTAATGGCCGGATAATTTAATGGCGGACGCGTTGAAACGCATCATGTGAACGTGGCCTAACTCATAGATTGCAACTGCCTTGACTGTTTTATTTTTGTACAAGGAAGATTTCACATTCCATAAGCACTCCTGTTCCACATAAGCAGTAACAAATTTGACCGTAGTATCATCACTCCAACGAATCATATTGCCGATAAAAACACATACAAGAAACAGAGACCTCGCGGAATGTAAACTAATAACTAATGAAATCTACTAAACAGACGTGTTCACATTCTTTCAAAAACACGCTAGTGTGAGTGGAGTGCAATGGGAGGCACTACTCGACCGCCTACTATCCATTTGACTGGATCGAGTTCACTAAATCATTTTACTAAACTACTCGACTAAATAGTTTTGTCCCAACACGTTCAGTCTAGATCGGAAGGTTCCTGGTTCGAATCCGGGTCTGGGCATGGATGTTTGTAAACGTATGGTGTAGAGGCGGCTGGTGCACCTTAAATCTGTCGTGGCCGAAAGTCCTCACGTTGGGTTGGCGTGGAAGTTTGGAGAGTGGGGTGCCAGCTCAGGTGTTGCTTCGTTATCTGACCGTGGTTCAAAATTACGAGGTGTTGTCCTCGAATCTTTCCCTTAAGGGACTGATTCCGGACCGTCGTCAATAGCCCGTTGTGTTGCTCTAGTACGACGTTAACTAAAATTACCATTACCATTACCTTTACCCAACACGTTCAGTTACTAAATTACTGGCCTAGAGTGTTCGAGCCTTTAGGGAATTGAACCCGGACAGTCGTCTATAGCCCATTGTGTTGCTCTAGTAATACGTTAATTAAAAATTACCTTTACCATTGCCCGAAGGGAAATAATCGAGGACAGCACCTCGTAATTTTTAACCACGGTTCAGACGACGAGGTCAATACCTCAGCTTCTACACCACTCCAACATGAGGACATTTGAGGCCACGGCAGATTTAACTTTCAATAACCCCACGAACACGTCAGACTTTCTATCGAGTTTCGAACCCGCACTCAACCATTTGCTAATCTGCGACTCTACCAACTGGGCTACCGCAGTTCCTATTCTCTGTTAGGTAGGTACTTTAATTAAAGTCGCACTTGAGGAACACAATCGGCTATTGACGACGGTCCGGGATCATTCACCCAGGGAAAGATCCGAGGACAACACCACGCAATTTTGAACAAACGATCAGATGTCAAATGCGTAAGGAAGGTGTAAAATATTTAAAAAATATTATTTTATAAATGAGAAAACAAGCTAATTTTCCCATATTCCTATCTGTACACGAAACAGTTTCAAAAATCGTTTTCATATAAATAGAATTGAAATTGAGGATTTTAAAAGGTATCAGAAGTAGCTTCCAGGTAATGGTAATGGTAATTTTAGTTAACGTCGTACTCGAGCAACATAATGGGCTATTGACGACGGTCCGGAATCAAGTAGCTTGCAGGTAGATGACGAGTTCACACTTTAACTGGCACCCCATTCTCCAAACTTCCGCACCATGCCAAAGAGAGGATACGGATTTTTCCCTTAAGGGATTGATCTCTCTCCCGGACCGTCATCAATAGCCCGTTGTGTTGCTCTAGTACGACGTTAATTAAAATTACCATTACCAAAGAGAGGATATCGTTACTCAAAGTGCAAAAGGTCATATGTCAAAAAATCCATTTTTTATTTTTTTTTGAATTCTTATATGTGCCATTTTGTGATTTCCACCTAGTGGCAAAATCTTTTAGGTCATTAACTGATCCAATAAAAGTTACAACCAAATGTATGTAACAAAATCACAATAAAAACGATTAGTTCTTTAGCTCTCCTGAAAAATGCAACTTTTAGACATATGACCTTTTGCACTTAAGGGACGATATTAGAGGCCACGATAGATGTAACGTGCACCAGCTCCTTTGTACACGACGGTCTTTGATTAGATTCGACCTTTCAACCATCCGATTGTAAACTCGTTATTCTTCCAATCGTGTAACCGCGGCCCATTATAGAAATGAAGGTAGGTAGGTATTTTAATTAACTAGTGCAACACAACGTGGTATTGACGACGGTCCGGGATCAATCCCAACGGGAAAAATCCTAGGATAACAACACGTGATTTTGATCCACGGTCAGATGGCGAGGCAACACCGAAGCTGGCACCCCACTTTGGAAAGTGGGTGCCATCTTCGGTGTTGGTCAGGTCTGAATGGCAACATTTGAGGCCACTACAGATTTAACGTGCACTAGCCCTCTTTCCACTCAGCGGTCTTCGTTTGGATTTGAAGTAACTACAACTATAGAAAGTGAAATGTTCTCAAGTAGGTACAGCCGTCGGAAAAAAGACTCACCCGATTGTAATTGCACAATTTACTTCGCAGAATAAAACGGATTGTAACAATCAATAGGGATGAATGGTTTTCTACAAATATCAATATTTCAAATTTGCTAAGAAGCTGTCTTCATATTAAATTGGGTGCTTGCTCCGATAATTTTAACACGATCTCCCTTCTTTTATCGCAAATTTAGATTCTACACACAATTTCAGGCGGAAATAAAAGAAAGGTAATACATTTTATCGAATTTTTCATCGATTTGTTAGCGTATGAAAATTGGGTGTAATGTTAAATTCGGGTTTCACGTTTTTTTTTTTTGTTATATTTGCTAAAAACATTAATTTTTCTTGGAAATTGTTTTTCCTTACTTTGTGCTACCGGTATAGTGGTTAAGGTGTTAGCCTCTAGATCGGAAGGTTCCTGGTTCGAATACGGGTTCGGGCATGGATGTTTGTAAACGTATGGTGTAGAGGCGGCTGGTGCACCTTAAATCTGTCGTGGCTGAAAGTCCTCACGTTGGGTTGGCGTGGAAGTTTGGAGAGTGGGGTGCCAGTTCAGGTGTTGCTTCGTCATCTGACCGTGGTTCAAAATTACGAGGTGTTGTCCTCGGATCTTTCCCTTAAGGGACTGATCCCGGACCGTCGTCAATAGCCCGTTGTGTTGCTCTAGTACGACGTTAACTAAAATTACCATTACCATTACCATTGCTACCCAAAAACCCAAACACGATAAACATTTGAACTTTCAAACTAAATCTTACTATTTTTATTAATTATGAAATTAATATTCATAAAAATTATATGAATAGAAACATGGGTAACTTCTGACTCCATGCGATTCAACTGTTACTGAAACATCGGAATTCCAATTTTTTTATAGCTCATTACGTGCATAATTAGTAGCGCAGTGAGACTGCAAAATTCGATTATTATTATACGTAGTTATTGGAGATTTATCACAAAGTGGAGATTTTTCACACTGTGTGAAAACGTTGTCAATAAACTCAGCCTCCTGTTAGAAACGGAATATCATACAAGAATTATCGAAAATATATTTGTTCAATCTATCGTATTAACAGGTCAAGCAGATTAAATGCTAATATCAGAGTTTATGCCAATCATTAAGCGGTGGTTTTGTTGAAAACGGATCCTAAGTATAAAATGTGGCCGATTGCGTCAGTCAACAATGTTTCGTCACTTAAGTGAATCGCTGAAAGGCAGGATGTTGGACCACCTGCATGAAACCGACCGAAGTCAGCGGAACTAGCAAGAACGTTGAACGTCAGTTCGTCAGCTGTGAATAGATGGATGATGAGTGATTTTCTGTGAGTAAATGTGTGTTACTGAATTGCGATATAACATGTGTTGTTATTGAAACATGTCTATGATTATACAATTACAGAATGCAAACAAGAACAATGTGTAGACAAATCGGTAGCGGTCGTCCCCCGGGAACTGAATACTAACCAAGCCCAGAATATTGTTTCAGTCGCAGAAATAGATGGAAGACTAAATGTCTCAAACAAATTCGTGGGGAGCTGCGATTGAACATATGTATGTACACTCGTGTTCAAAATTAAGAGAATTTGCACATTGTGTTTTTATTTTCACAAAAAGTACTGAGCCAAAGATACTAATTATGTTGCCGAAGAAAAATGCAAATATTCAGTGTCCAATACCTAAGCGCACACGTGCGTGTGGGCGGAGCTGTGACCTCAAACAGTCGGGGAACGTTTTTTCTCTTGTAGCGGCAAATTTCATTTCCTGGGCCAAACAATTCGAATGGAGGGAAGCAGAACAAACAAAATATTTTGACTGGCATTGATTAGTTCGTTTTTGAAAAATCGGGTATCGTTAAACATAGAATGACCCAAATTCTACACAATCAGACAAAGAAAAACCACTTATGAACCATTTGTTTTCAAATATTAATACAAATGCACAAATCACTAAAGCACAAATTAAGAAACTCAATGCAATACAACGAGTGTTTCTACTCAAAATTTCAGGAGCTTATCGTACCTCCCTCACTGACTCCCTCAATGCCCTCAGCCGGAAACGAGCTCGCCGACCATTATGCCAAACTTGCCTCGGTCGATGGTGAGGGGCTCTATGTCCCTGCTCCTGTTAGTATCGTTAAACATAAACTGAAAGAATATATTGTAAATAAATGACAGAAGCATCATAAGGACTCGGAAAGGGGCATTCGTGTTAAAAAATTTCTCACCCAAAATAAACCCAAAAACCCTTGTTAGAGACCGGCACATGATCTTCTTGACGGGCCATGGCCCATTTATTGCATGTCTTTGTAGATTTGGACTAAGAGATGGTGAACTCTGTCTGTGCGGCGGTGTGGGTCATTACAGACTGACCATTACCTCTTTGGCTGACCGCGCACAAAGAACTTCCAAATTACCAGGCCTTCGGACTCGAATAAACCCGAGTGGCTGAAAAGGGTCCTTAACAACCCCCGCAGTCTGTACAGACTGAGACAGTGTGTGCTGGCTTTGGACCCCCCCCCCTGCTGTTTATGGATCCCTTGCTTTCTGATAATGTAGGGCCTGGGACTATGTCTAGGCCCATTTTAAAGACTTAAATTTTAATAAAAAATTTTAACTTTTCAGATTGTTAAATCTTTTACCTATTTAAATGTTTATTTCTCGTTTTTTTACATGCCTTTTCAGACCGATGGTATATACCGGTTTTTATTTTTTAGCAGAATTTACTTTCATTTTTGCCGTTGTTCCTGTTTTTATTCTGGCACTGCGAGATTGTCTATACGCCCCCTTTCCACGCAATTACAAAGGTGACCGTTAATGATCTTTCAAAAGTGTCCCGCACCTGATGCCCGACCTCTGACTGGGGGATTGACAAATGATCAGTTCAACAATGGGAGTGGCTGGGACTTGGGAATTTTGCAACCTAAACGCCGTGCAGCCTAAAACATGTGGTGCGGAACATAAAGTTTCAAAAGGGGGAGCGGGCTCATTGACACTTGGCAGCGATGTGTATGAATAACATATAAATTCTAGTACGGAAATGGCATTGGAACTGATGATGATACACATCAGGACAACCCAATGAGTGAAGTCGAATTTTACGAACTATTCGGAAACTCGGATTCAGACACGGAATTAGAAGGATTTATATCACTTGTTTTTTTTCTCTCTCTCTTAAAGGCTGCATTCAAAACGTAAGTTAAAAGACTTTAAAAATTGGAACAGCTGTTTGATTCGGATCCGAGTCGGATGACACGAAGTAAAAAGTAGGGTTGCTTTCCAAACACCCGTTGAAGTTGGTATAAAAATCGTTAATCGCTCGAAAAGAATTCGAAGTTGCTGCCACCAGAGGGATATCCGAATCCAACAGCTGTATCAAAAATGTTCCCTTTCCAATTGTTATTTGTATGTACCAATTAATTAAGGGTATTCAATTATTATTTTGTCTGCTATATTTGGCGAAAGTTGGCGATTTATCGCTTGCGCCCGGCTAACGTAAATGTACCTTCGTTTTTTTTTTGCGAAAATAGCTGATCCGTATATAAGCCGGCCCTCCCCCCCCCCACACACGCTTAATCTTTAGAAAATGTTTCAAAAATTCTCGGCTTATACATGGAAATATACGTGGAATAGCACGACAAAAGTGAAATTTTTATTCACTTGATTTTTATGTTTAACTTAGAATATGTTTTTTGAAGAACCAACTAGGAAAATGTTTATATGTATTTATCTCAGCAAAAACTGATTAATTTTGTCCAAATGTTATAGTTTATGAAGTTCTAGTGACTATTTTTCTATTCTTTTCAATTTAATGATAATCTAAAAATCTGAATGTATGTGCATTCTTACCAATGATGTTTTTTATTTCAGTAATTGTAATATATGTTGTCACTGATTTACAGTATTTTGTTTCACAAATTTTAAAAACAGATGGTTAGGTTTAACCAAACTCGGATGAACGCGGGGTTTGAATTAGCAAGGTTTAGTGAAATTCAAGACTATCCTTAAATAGTTTGTTGTTAAACCAAACAATGTGTTTCTCATGTATGATACTATAAAACGATATTGTTTAAAACGACTTTATTTGAAATGAAAGTGACTAACATTTGCTAGACACAAAATGTTTAAAAATTGTATCAATGTTCTACGAAAAAATTATCAATATATCGTGTGATTTGTAACATAAAAATACGAAAATTTCCCTGAGAAGGTCTCCAGATGCTACCCCTTTTTATTGGTGTACAGTTCATACTTCTCAAAACTGAACTCCACCCCTCTCAGTCATCAACCCTAGTTACGCCTTTGCTTCTGAGTACTACAAGGGTCCGCGCAAAGGAATTCTCGATACTACACTTGTCAATGAATAGAGATTTTTGGTGGAAAATTTCTTTTTCGACATACATTTATATATTACTTATTAATTTCTACTAGTTTCATTTTATAATCATGGTTTCTTAACAGCCCACATATTGTTAAAAGTCTAAATTCCTTAAGAGTGAGAGGACAGATTCTCTTTACAGAGATGTTCTGGCGAACATTATCCACAGCACATCTTCTATACTTCTGCTTTAAAATGTTTCAGTATTAAAAATGTTGCATACTTCCTTTAAGTGTTTATATTATGAGTGCTGTTAATCACGAATGTTTAAACATTACTCTTCTACGCATTTAGATTTATGATGTCATGTGTTTACCATTACTGTTTCTAGTAAATATATATTCTAATTATTGAATGTAATGCAAAACATTTGTTGTGTCCTTAACTGTGTAAAGTTTTTTGTTGACCGCGAGAAGTTAAAACAACTTCTACTACTTATGTTCTTGTTACATTTCTTTTGTATATCGCGTTTCCGTGTTAATCCTAAATAAAGCTGTATATTCTGTGTATTTAATTGGTTGTTTAATCCTAAATTCCAATTGGTTATGGGCTTATCTCTCTTCCACTGAGCAGTAAGAAGTTGTTATTCATTTAAAGTAAATCTAGTACGTACGTGATAAATCGTAGACTATTTTTTGACTTTGCTGTTACCGAAGATGGATTTTAAACCACACTTAGAAAAGCTTGAAGGACAAGGAAATTGGTCGAAATGGCGGAGACAGATTGAACTATTGCTTAGACATAATGACGTCTTGGACACTACAACAGGACAATGCACTGTCTCGACGATCCTGGAGCAACAGCCGGCGTAGAGGTGTTTACAGCATACGAAAAGGAGCTGAAGTCATTCAAAAAGAGTGATGATCTTGCACAATTAATTCTTGTGGGATATATGAATGATGCAAATCTAGAATTGGCAGCGACATGTGACTCTGCAAAGTCAATTTGGGACAAGCTGTTGTCTATGTATGAGCAAAGCTCCGGTCAGCGTGTGGATAGACTGATGGAAAAATTCTTCAGCATTGTTAAAGATCCGATGGAGGATATTGTGACTCATGTGTCACGTCTGCAAAATAATTTTTGTGAGCTCAACGATGAACTTAAACGACTGGTGAAAACAGAACTTCCTGATCTGCTGCTGATGAGCCGAATTATGTCAACGTTACCCCAAGAGTACTTTGAGTTTAAAAGTGTCTGGGAGTCTGTCCCAATTGAAGAAAGAACTTTAAATAAGTTGACAGAACGTCTCCGGCTGATTGAAATGCGACTTCCAAAAAGGTATGATGACTCTGCAGCACTTGTTGCTAATAAGAAAAATATTAGCAATGGAAAACCTGAAAGGAAGTGCTTCAAATGCACAAGGTTGGCCACTTTGCTAAAAACTGTCCCAAAAGAACAAATTTTTCTAAGAAGCTTGGTGGAGATGCTTTCATATGTGTGTTTGAAGGTGTTTCAGACGATGAACTGTGGTTAGCTGATTCAGGTGCATCAGCACATATGACCAAAAGAAAATAATATTTTTATTCTTTTGAAACTTTTGTGACTCCAAAGCCTATCACAATAGGGAACAGTGAAGACATTTTGGCATATGGCAAAGGAACTGTAAGTGTTGAGATGCTGATACATGGCAAGTGGGAACAGAATCATCTAACAGATGTGTGGTATGTCCCTAAAATCGACAGAAACTTGTTCTCAGTTGGGCAGACCATTGAGAAAGGATTTCATTTTGATGCTGGTAAGGAAAACTGTATATTTTCAAGAAATGGTGTGCAGAAACTGAGAGGTCGAAGGACAGCTGGAGGACTCAGTGGTGGTCCGAGGCCGATGGTTGTTTGATGAACTCCGTCGTGAAAGTCCAGTAAAAGACTCAATTAACATAGAGCCAAAATTCTATTTTAAATTATATTTTAATAAATTTAATCGTTCACATCACGTAGATTACATGTAGTATAAAGTAGCATTTACATTTGGATAGGCATTGTAAAGTTTAATTTTCCTCTCACACCTAAAAAAAATAGGTCTCGTTTAATCTATGCCCGGTCCATCTTCTTCCCTCCTTTTTTTTGCAGCTCCAAGCTACCCCTCTCTCTCTCCTTGTTCTTAGGTTGCCAGCTTGGCGTTTCATTTCTTGTAAGATGCGAGATGGCGAACCTTACATGTCCCTCCGGGGAAGCACATCCATCACTTAAGTCATAAGTGATGATGCTGCTGCCAATCGCCATCTAGAATCATAATTAAAAGTCATAATTAATTAGCTTTTTTATTCCAATATGATATCTAGTTCTTCAATCCAGAATCGTAACTAAAAAGTCATAATTGATAGCTGGTTTCCAATACGATATCCAGTCCTTCAATCCAGAATCGTAACTAAAAATTCATAATTGATAGCTGGTTTCCAATACGATATCCAGTCCTTCAAGGGAAGCGTGAGAGCTCAAAAAAAATATCTAAACTAACATTCATGAATTACCGAAACGAATGTTGTTATTCTTTAACTCAAAAACACAAAAGGTATCTAATTCTGGTGAGCGTTTTCTCAATTAACCAATTAACACATGGTGTGCTAATCAAAATTTGCATATATTAATACAATAATACAGATAAATCGCATTTACATACATGCATTACCGAAACGAAAGTAGCTATTCTTTTTAAAACCAAAACACAACAGTTATCTAGTTCTGATGATCTTTTTCCCAATAAACCATTGAACTAATTAACACATGGTGTGCTAAATAAAATTTGCACTGTGGTGCACATAACACGTAAGTGTTGAAATAAAAAATGAATAGCATTAGATTTTAACAAAGTCTACTTTCGCTCCGTAATTGTGTGGGAATTGCATGAATTAAAAAATAAAAACTCAGGATGAGCTCTCACCTTCATTTCCAGGGTTCGAAGAGCCTTGATGACTGCGCCAGTGGTGGTCCGAGGCCGATGGTTGTTGTTTGATGAACTCCGTCGTGCAAGTCCAGTAAAAGACTCAATTAACATATAGCCAAAATTCCATTTTAAATTATATTTTAATAAATTTAATCGGTCACATCACTTAGATTACATGTAGTATAAAGTAGCATTTACATTTGGATAGGCATTGTAAAGTTTAATTTTCCTCCCACACCTAAAAAAAATAGGTCTCGTTTAACCTATGCCCGGTCCATCTTCTTCCCTCCTTTTTTTTGCAGCTCCAAGCTACCCCTCTCTCTCCTTGTTCTTAGGTTGCCAGCTTGGCGTTTTCTATGTAGGGTTGCCAACTTGGCGTTTCATTTCTTGTAAGATGCGATATGGCGAACCTTACAGACTCTATGCTCTTGAAATGAGGGTCAAAGTGCCTCAAACAGCAGCAAATGTGTACGTTGCATCTAAAAAGGAAAGTGCACAGCTGTGGCATGAAAGAATGTGTCACTAAAACAAGCAACACGTAAAAGAATATCTATGTCGACAAGGAATTGAGGTTGATGTAAAAGAAAACTTTTGTGACGGCTGCATGTTTGGAAAACATCATCGAGCAAGTTTTGGAACTAGATCAGATAGACCAAAAGAGGCAGGAGCACTTATCCATGCAGACGTTTGTGGACCTATGCAGGAGAATTCTGTAGGGGGCTCACGATATTTTGTCTGTTTTAAAGATGATTTTCAAAGTTTCGCAGAGTATTTTTATAAAAGCTAAAAGTAAAGTAGCGAACTGCATGAAAACATTTTAAAGTGAAGTGGAGACTGCTGGACGCATTGACAAAGAGTTCCTCAGTGATGGTGGAGGAGAATTCAAGAATACAGATGTCCAAGAAATTTTTCATGTCAAAGGGATCAACATCAGATTTTCTATGCCCTACACTCCTGAACAAAATGGAGCTGCGGAAAGGGAGAACAGGACTTTGGTGGAGAGTACAAGGTCCATGCTGCACACAAAGGATCTTCCGGTAAAGCTATGGGCCGAAGCTGTTAATACAGCTGTATATATTCTGAATAGAACTGACCCTACTGCCATCAAGGGCAAAACATCTGCAGAACTTTGGCTCAAGAAATCCTTTAACATTCGTCATCTGCGTGTGTTTGGGACAAAGTGTTTTGTACATGTACCCAAGCAGAGAAGATAAAAATGAGACTCAAAGAGTGAAAAGGGGCTCTTTGTCGGCTACTGTGGTGAAAGAGATGGGTATCGTGTCTGGTTGTCAGCAATGAACGAAATTATCTTGAGTAGAGATGTAATGTTTGAAAAAGAAGAAGCATTAGAGAATAAAAAGCAGCTGAGTGTGATGCCACATGAAAAACCTGTAATCTTTGATGCTTGTGGGAGTGAATTGCCAGAGGAAGAAACAGATGAAGATGTTGACCAACCACAATCGCCAGAGGAAGAAACTAATGAAGAGGTTGACCAGCCACAAACATCTGGCCAAGAAAAGAGAAAAGTCAAGCCACCTGCTTATCTGAAAGATTATGTTCTGCTTGCGCACACAGATGTTCCTCAATCATATGCTTCAGCCATGAAATCAGAAAATGCTAATGAATGGAGTCAAGCCATGAATGAAGAGATGGCATCATTGGCTGAAAATGAAGTCTGGGAACTTGTTGACTTGCCACATGGAAAGAAGCTAATATCTAATCGCTGGGTTCTTCGAGTTAAGACCAAACTTGATGGCAGTGTTGACCGGTATAAGGCAATACTTGTGGCTAGGGGCTATGTTCAAAAACACGGGCAGGACTAAGATGAAACATTTAGTCCTGTGGCCAGATTCGACACTGTTAGAGCAGTATTGAGTGTTGCAGCAGCGGAGAAGCTCCAACTTCTGCAGTTTGATGTGAAAACTGCCTTCCTTTATGGAGAACTTAAGGAGGAAACATATATGAAGCAGCCTGAAGGGTTCGATGATGTATCGGGGCGTGTATACAAGCTTCATAGGAGTTTATATGGACTTAAACAGGCACCGAGATGCTGGAACAAGAGATTTGTGGACTTCATCAAAAGTCAAGATATGTCTTGCAGCACTGCAGATCCATGTTTTTTCTTCAGGAAAGAAGAAGGTAAAAAACTTCTGGTTGCCATCTACGTAGATGATGGACTGGTAGCTCGGTCTGATAAAGAAGTTTGTAACTTCGTACAGTTATTGAGAAGGGAATTTAAGATTACAACTGATTTATTTTACTGTTTTCTAGGCATGCAAATCAACCAGTTAAGTAATGGCTCAATTTTCATCACTCAAGCAAGCTATGTTGAGAAAATCCTTAACAAATTTAGATTTTCTGATGCTAACACTGTTGCAACTCCTTGTGAAAAGTGGAATTCAAGAAGTGATGAAAAGTTGGATGGAAAAGAACCATACAGGGAAGCAGAGGGCAGTTTTATGTACCTCTCTACAGCGACTCGGCCAGATATTGCTTATGCTGTGAGCGTGGTATCGGAGCATCTTGAATCACCAATGCATTCTCATTGACAAGCTGTAAAGAGAATTTTTAGGTACATAAAAGGCACCATGAACTGTGGACTTTTATATAATTCAGACATAACACTTGGGGAACTTCGGGCTTACAGTGATGCAGATTATATCGGGGATGTCGAAACAAGGAGCTCAAGATCTGGTGTCTTGAGTTTGTACTCTGGTGGTGTTATTACATGGTCAAGCCGTAAACAACAGAGTGTTGTACTGTCCACCACTGAGGCTGAGTATGTGGCAGCCTGCGAAGCCACGAAAGGACTAATGTGGTGTAACGTATACTTCCGGAGTATCTTTTAAATATAATGATAGTATTAATTTTTCCTTATTCCAAGACATTGCGATACTTGCTGTGTTTATTTATACTTCTTATTACTCTTGGAAAGAATATCTTTTCTTTTGACATATTTATGTGAGCTTAAATGGTTTTCCCCGGAGTTTATTTTTTCTTTTATGTATAACGTTGGTGAAAAGTTATTTTTGAAAACTGCTTTTTAGTCGATTGGATGTTTTTTTGAAGAGTGGACACAATTCTGTGTTAGAGTGTCATGTTTTAGCCGTTATGTTTTCTACTTATGATGAGATGTAGTTGTGACTGTGATATCGCTACCAATGTGTAAATATTTTTTTTTATTCTTTAAAAAAGGTTATTTCTTTTATCACGATGTTACAGTGGTTGATACGATTGTTCAATGAACTGACCACACTGACCTCTATTCCCAGCATCATGGTTGACAACATGAGTGCAATAAAGCTCGCAAGGAATCCTGAGTTTCACAAGCGTTCCAAGCACATCGAAGTGAGATTTCACTTCGTTCGTGAGAAACACCTGGAAGGTGCTGTGAATATTGAACATGCTTGTAGCGAGAAACAACTTGCAGACATTCTAACCAAACCCCTGGCGAAACCTCGGTTTCAGTTTTTGTGCAAGGAAATTGGTATTGATGAATGTATGTTTTGAAAGGAAGTATTGAATATAATGCAAAACATTTGTTGTGTCCTTAACTGTGTAAAGTTTTTTGTTGACCGCGAGAAGTTAAAACAACTTCTACTACTTCTGTTCTTGTTACATTTCTTTTGTATATTGCGTTTTCGTGTTAATCCTAAATAAAGCTGTATATTCAGTGTATTTAATTGGTTGTTTAATCCTAAAATCCAATTCTAATCAGTTACAACAGGCTGATGTAATCTTTTATAATACGCAGTAATTGACACAATTGCCTCTGAGTCATAACGCTGCTCGTTTCGTGTTTATCCCTGTCTCTTGTGATGTCCCTTTATAATTATTAAATATCTTGTTGGACTTGGAAGTACACTCTTATTCCTTTATTACAAGACATAACAAAAAATAACAGTGCGAGAGCATTATTGCAGTTTAAAGGTAAGACATATTTGATGTAACTATGTTAGAATTTTAATAATACTTTCAGGAGATGACTTTTTTATTTAAATAAATTCTATAGAAACGTTAATGTGAAAAGTATAAGTTATTTTTCGTTTTGTTGACATTACAACAGTGATGTTTCTGCCAACACAGATGAATGTTTTCATGTCTTAATCTCATCATAAATATTACAGTTGCATGTAATTATTCACAAGTATATAGTTAATACACTTATTAAAAAATTGTGAGCACTCATAGATGACAGAATCAGAATCGAGAGAATTTTTACCGATGTGCTACAAGTAAATCAAGTTTAAATCTGAGAAATTACGAAAAAATCGACGTTTTAATTTCTAATTTAAATGTATTGTAAATTTTAAAATTCACCATAAAAACTGGAAAAAACTGTATAAACTAGTGGGCTCCGCCCCTTGTCCGAGAACCCCCGTGGATTGCTACGCAATCCTATTTGGTTTGCTTCGCAAACCAACATTCTTTTCACAGGTGATTTCTCTTTTCTTTATTTTAGCACTTAATGTATTAGTAACGCATCAGTAAAAATCCTTCTCCATCTTGTTCCCTCTACAATTTTAAATAGATCATGTTAATCTCTTAATTTTCTTATCTCTACTTTCTCGGGAAGTCGTCTGAGAATAGAGTGAAAAAAAGCGAGCCTTTTTCCGCGCCAAATTAAAAGAAAATCGTTACTATGATAAATTTGATATCTGGCAAATAAGTTATTCAGAAAATGTAACCTTCATTTTTGTGAAGAAGAATGAATGCTATCGCTCCGCGATCTAAAAAATACGAAATTTGTATGACCAAGTTTTGATTGTATCGAATTTATTTATGAACCAATTTTAAAAGTAATTTTACCGTAAGAAAGAGTGTATTCTAAGCTTTCACGTGGTACTTTCAAATTTTAAAACTAATAGTATTAAGCTACACATATGACAGTTTTAGTTTTGTGTATCGGTACTTACGATCTTAAAGTCCCGAAATTTTTATTTGAGCAACTTATTATCGCATCAAAAATGTGTTTATTAACCAATTTCCAAAATAATTGTACCATACGAAAGAGTACATTCTAAGGTTTTAAGTGATGCTTCCAAATTAAAAAAATAATAGTATAAGCTATAGATATGACAGTTAATAAAAATTGACGACAATTTACCAATATTCCAAAATTTGTAAGACCAACTTTTGATCGCATCGAATTTATTTACTAACCAATTTAAAAAATAATTGTGCCGTAAAAAAGAGTACATTCTAAGGTTTAGCGCGATGTTTTTAAATTTAAAAACTTATAGTAATAAGCTATAGATATGACAGTTTACCAAAAACGTAACTAAATCGTAACAGTTTTTCCCGAATTTCAAAAAAAATATTCCCAGGAACCAAATTGAAATTTCTAAAATTGCTCGACGAGTTTCAAAAATTCACGCTTAGAAGCACTCTAAAAAATCACGACTGAAGACTGAAAATTTGTTCGTCTTTTGCTCACTCGCGTTTGAAATTTCACTTTTTCATTTAGACACTTAATAAATCCTAAACTAACAGCTGCATCGGAAAAAAAAAATCTTCTTTTTCGTGTTCCCTGTACAATTTTGAACAAGCCGTGTTAATTTCGTAATTTTCTGAACCCTACTTTCTCGGAAAACTGTCTAAGAATCGAGCAAAAAAACGAGTTTTCAATCCTGCGACGGCTGCTGCGGCAACGTTTTTTTAATATAGAGCGATAATTAATGTTTAATAATCAATATATATTAACCATATAATGTAATTAATTACAAATAATAATTATATATTTTAATTAAATTAATATAATTACTTACAAATAATTAATATATTTTAATTAAATTAATATAATTACTTACAAATAATTAATATGTTTTAATTAAATTAATATAATTAATTTAATCTTCCCATTTTTACTGTGGTACAATCCAAACTTTTTGGGAGGACCAACCCATTCAACAACCCTAGTTACGCCTATGATCAGGTAAAATGAGTATCCACAAACGTATGGATGACAGAATGAGATGGAGAATCGTCGGTAGATTGGAGGCAGGACAATGACAAGTGGAGGTGGCTACAGAGCTCCATGTAACGGCCAGTGTCGTCTGTAATGTGTGGAAACAGTTTCAAGACACTGGATCCATATCGAGAAGACCGGTACAAGGTCGTCGAAGAGCCACGACGACTAATGAGGATCGTTATTTGGCATTTTAAGCGCAGCGCCACAGGACTGCTACAACTTCATAGCTATCACGTGAGCTGCATGCTGCCACTGGAACCCGAGTTTCACGGATTTCTGTTGCCCAAAGGCATCATGAGAGAAGGCATTATGCCAGAAGACCCGCTGTTTGCGTCCCGCTCACTGCAGCACACAAGAGAGCGCGTTTGACATGGTGCACATATCAGACTTGTACCAGACTTCAATGGAGCACCGTGCTCTTCACAGATGAGTCCAGATTCAGCCTGGACACTAATTCTCCACGTACCCTCATCTGGAGAGAGCCTAGGACTCGTGTCCAGTATACCGTCGCGCTGTGCGACCTGTCTGACTGTGAGAGGGGACCATACTCCATATTAGACTCATTTTCGGTTGGATTTCGGAACGTGGATTTTTGACATTCCTGCACTGATGAGCTTTACTGACAATCATGCGTGCGTACCATGACTTTTGTGTGGTACATCTCATTCTCTGCTACTATTGTATATTCGTACCAAATTTAATTAAAATATGTCCATTAGTTTTTTAGAAATTCGACATAATGTGCTAATTTTCTTAATTCTGAACACGAGTGTATGTGTTTAATAGATTACCACTTTCCAGACAATAAGGAAGTGATTTAAAATGTCAACCTGCCTTGTAAAAATTTGTACTACAGCTTTTCCGATCTGTTCCTTGGACACCCATCGCATTTAGGGATTTGTTATATACAGCGTGATTCTACGGTCATGGGACAAACTTGGAGGGGTGGTACAGCTTACTGAAACAGACATTTTTCGTACAGGAATGTATGGTCGGAAGTGACGCGTAAAGGCACGAACACAAAAATGAGACATGAGCAGAAAAAAAACATTATTTATTTACAACATCATTGCAAAGTGCTTCTTTGCAGCAATGTTAACAACAAATGCTCAAAATTGCGACCACCAGGGCTATAGTGGAGGGTATACGGTGGTATACGCCGTATACCCTCTGGTTTTTTCAGCAAATTCCGCGTATACCCTTTGCTTTTTCTTAAAAACTACGTACAAGCTTTGCTTTTCCAAGAAATCATCGCGCGAAACATCACGACACGGTATGCGCTGAGGCTGGGAGGATAGGGGGAGTGGGACATTGAGTTGTAACAGATGCGAACCACTAGTAGACATAGTAACATTTATTAAAAAGGATAGAATTAGTTAGCATTAGCATTCTTTCCGTCCTTTACTGTCGCCGTAGTGCTTGCGAGAGCTTGTCACCTGTCTGTCGTTATGGATCGTTGGTCAAAAGCTGGAAATTTAACTAAAAAAAGAAAATCAGAAACGGAAGAATTATATGAAAGTGATAAAAAAAGGTAGGTTGTGAAATAGAAACCGCAGATGATTTTACACACGAATCGCATATTGACAGAGACGATTCCCTAGATTTAAAAGCAGAAAGAATATGGCCCGAAGTATAAATTAATAGCCAGTATACGGAGTTTCAGAAAAAAAAACATACATGGGTTTTTAGTTTAAAAGGGAAGCTAGGCTGCAATTTCTGTTCCACTGTCAAAAATTTTGGGTAAAGAAGAAGGCGTACGCATCTCTGAGGAATGGAGCAACCTAATTGAAGCTTGGGGAAAAGATCGCTCAAGAAGAATAGGCCTTTTTCAGATCATGAGGATCTGTCAACATGCAAGAGCTAAACGGTATAAACCTTGGTTTTATTTTACACTCGCAATATTCAGCTACGAATCTAATCAATCATGTAACAAATAACATGAGAAAGAAACTAATTTCCCAAATTATTTTTTTAAACTCCAAATTTAGTGTGCTTATTGATAAATCGACCACTTTAAGTAACAAAACGACTCTAGTGGTGTATTTAAAAATATATATAGTTGACGAAAATCCAGAATATATATATTTTCCTCGATTTATGTGAATTAGAATCGCAAGACTCTGAACACATTAAAAACGCGTTTTTAAATGTTTTGAGAATTCCCGGATTTAACGAGGAACATTTGAAGCAAAATTGGATTGCAAGTATGATGACAGGAATGCACTCTGTAGTAGTAACTCGACAAAGGCAAAAATATCCGAAGCTCTTTACGTGGCACTGCTCACAGGTTAGAATTGTTTGTAAATGATGACGTAAAAGATGTTCATGAATTGAACTATTTTAAATCGTTCATGGATAAACTATATTGTGCATACGTATAGTCGATCGCCAAAAAATAGTCTAGCTTTGGGCTTACAGTCACATGCGCTGGAATAAGACGACACTTTTCTGATGTTAGAATTCGATTCATAGTTGAAAATGTTCTTTCGACACATGCTGTACCGATAGGTAGCAACAGAGACGCACATATTTCATTAAGGTGGATGTATCATATAACCTGCGTGTGTGTATAAATCCCTGGGGCCCCGGAATACCGAAGGGGCCCGAGTTCTTAAAATGTCTTTTCATTAGGGTTCGTGGAAAGGTATAACCGCGTCTTTAAGGGAGACCCGTAAGGAAAAACCCAAAATTCTTATTATTCATTTTTCATATTCATCATTCATTTTTCATTTTCAGTTATTCAAGACTTAAAAAATGTAAACAGTTTAACTCTAAGTGCATATATCAAAAAGCCTTAGTACTTTGAACTTTGGCCAAATTACAAAAAATTGATTTTGAGATAATCGCATTTTAAGTACAAAATACAACAGAAATTAACGAAAACAACTTACTTTTAGCAAGTACTATTTTTTTAGAAATTTCTATTACATTAAGACTCTTATCAAGACAAGAGTTTTTACCGTAAACTCGTATATATATTTTTGAAGCCCGTTTTATCTCTGATGACAACTGAGTGATTTGTGATAATTCACTGAAAAATTATACATTTCTTGTTTAATGAATTGGAACAAAAATATTTTATGGGGGGGGGGATCAGTACTATTTTAAAATAAACCACACCTCCTTTTTTTTCTACAGCTATTTTTTTCTGTAAACGAGCCTTTTTTGTAGTGATACGCATGCGACGAAATTTAGCGCTATTTTTTCAATGTGTTTCCTTCAGTGGCGTCACCACATGTTTTACATGAGGACCTGGATTTTGTCCTTTAGCTTTCGCCGATTGATAGAAAAACCAGGAGTCTACACCTTAAAGGTACTTAAAATGTTTGGGATAAACATCGGTATATACACTATGATATAATGTTGCATAAATGGAGGTTTTCATGGAAACCAAAGCCAATGGTTGGCAGTCGTCTATGTAGTTGGAAGGTCAAATAAAAGTTAAAAAGCAGCTGTTACAAATTTCCTTCGACTCTGAAATTTTGTCCATTTGTTCGTTAATACCTGATGCATCGTTTTATCCAATAAACAGAAAAACACTTTTTGAAAATTTTTGTTTCGAAATTTGGGGTTCGGGTCTCCTTTAAGTGCAGTGAAAAGAGTTTCTATTATAAAATGGTCAGCAAGAGCAAATACTGTATTAGCTATAAAACTTGGTTCCATCCATATAAAAGAGGTTTTAATTGAAATTTCTAAAATTCAGAAGAAGAAAAAAATCTTACCTTAGTGGAGATGACTTCACTTATGAAGAAAATGGACAAATATGAAACCGCACTAATGACAGTTATTTGGAATACTATTTTGCAAATAATAAATGCTACTAGTAAATCAATGCAAGCAATGGAATGCGAACTATTGAAAGGATCTATCCTACTATAGTCATTAGAAAATTTTATGAATAATTTCGGAGAAGAATTTGAAAAAGAGGCAACTTATTTATCAGGGCTGTCATTTAATGTAGAAGATAGACAAACTAGCAGACAACAAAAGAGAAAAATGTTTTTTAATGAAAACAAAGTCAGACATCATGAATTCACAATGAGAGAAAATTTCATAGTCAATTCATTTTACGTCACGTGATGACACCAAGGCAGAATTATTTCAGACATATGATGTTGTTGTGGAGCCTTTTGAAATATTTTTTGATTGGGATTTATCAATAATAAAAAAAGAACACGATAAAAAAAATGGAAGGATATTTACAAAAATGATGTTTGTACTTTTTAAGAGGAATTTAACCATTTTTTAATATTTCTAAACGAAAACGAGTACAGCATAGAAACCACACCAAACATTTATCAAGCCGCCAAAGAAATGTCTTGCACATTTCCGAAAGTTGAAATATTAAAAATTAGAAAGATCGTTTTCTGTTTTAGAGCGTGTGAAAAATTATTTAAGGAGTACTATGGGAGAAGAAAGATTAATTAATATAGCCATCGTGTATATAGAGCAATAAATTTTAAAAACAGTTACCGCCGCTCTCGCAGGATTGAAAACTCGTTTTCTTTCGTTCAATTCTTAGACGGTTTCCCGAGAAAGTACGGATCAGAAAATTACGAAATAAACATGGTTTGTTCAAAATTGTCCAGGGAACAAGACGGAGAAGATTCTTTTTTCCGATGCGGCTATAAGTTTAAAGTGCATTAAGAGTCAAAGTCGAAAAAAGCGAAATTTCTACCATGAGTGAGGAAAACATACAAATTTTCAGTCTTCAGCCGTGAGGTTTTTTTAGAGTACCTCTAAAAATGAATTTTTGCAGCTTGTCGAGTTTTTGAAAAGAGCTTGCCGAAATTTCAATTTGGTTCCTGATAATATTTTTTTTGGAAATTGGGGAAAAATCGGGACATTTTCGTTACTTTTTTGTTAAAACGGTCATATCTATATCTTACTACTATTAGTTTTTAAATTGGAAAACATCGTAGGAAACCTAAGAATGTCCTTTTTCTTACGGTACAATTATTTTTGGTACGACTTTATTTATTGACCAAATTGTCAATAAATAAAGTCGATGCGGTGAAAAGTATAATTTCACAATATGGTACAAATTTTATATCGTGGAGGAAACGTTACTTCCTTCTAACTGGCCTTGGGGTGAAACTCGGGCTGTGAGGTCATGGAAAAGGAAGCATGAAATCAAGACGCTTGCAAAAGAAAGGCCTTTTCCGCTCTATTCTCAGGTGGTTTCCTGAGAAAAGAAAGTACAGATGAGATGATTACGAGAATAACATCTTTTATTCAAAATTGTACAGGGAACAATGTCAGATGACGAGGCAACACCTGAGCTGGAACCCCACTTTCCATACTTCCATACCTGGCAAACGTGAGGACATTTGGGGCCACAACAGATTTAACGCACACCAGCATCTTTTGGATTTGAACTCGCAAACCTCCGGTTGCTAATCCGTTGTCTTTTAAACCGGGCTACCGTGGCTCTTGTTTTTTGCTTAGGAAGGAAGGAAGCGTTAACTTTATAAGTGTGAAGGAAAGTTGTTGGATCACGTTACTACTATTATTAATCACATGAGTATGGGGCCGACCAACCGGTATAGTGGTTAAGGTGTTAGCCTCTAGATCGGAAGGTTCCTGGTTCGAATCCGGGTACGGGCATGGATGTTTGTAAACGTATGGTGTAGAGGCGGCTGGTGTAGAGTGCCTATATAATAAGAGTGGCGACATACGGGAAACACTTTCTGATTGGCTTAGAGACGTTTTCTACCGCCCGAGGCGGTCTTTTCCTAGCTCCCGTAGACTTAACATGGGACCTTTTTGGGTGTTCGAGAAAAACGTGTGTATATTAAATTAAAAAGAAAATATTGCTTATTCATGTTATATTTCGTGTTCTAAAATGTTTATTTAGTATTATTTTAGTATTTTGTCGGTATAAATTTGAAGACTTTTTAAGTAAATAGCTTTTTTTGAACAACATGGTGTTTCCCGCAATCTAAGTTAGCGCGTTGTGCAATCCATCTCATCAATTACGCATGTAATTGAGCGTTTATATGATTCATTTATACCGAATGTATCCATATTATAACAATCATATGCTTTTTGTTCTCCTTGAAATGATACATTAATTCGCCCAGCAACCATCTTTGCGACGATTCTGGTAGAAAAATGGCTGCCGCGCATGCGCATTGGGCCAAATTTAGTCCCTTGTCGCCACTCTTATTATATAGGCACTCTAGGCTGGTGCACCTTAAATCTGTCGTGGCCGAAAGTCCTCAAGCTGGGTTGGCGTGGAAGTTTGGAGAGTGGGGTGCGAGCTCAGGTGTTGCTTCGTCATCTGACCGTGGTTCAAAATTACGAGGTGTTGTGCTCGATCTTTCCCTTAAGGGACTGATCCCGGACCGTCGTCAATAGCCCGTTGTGTTGCTCTAGTATGACGTTAACTAAAAAATTACCCTTACCACTATCTTTGTGATTACTACAATTGGTTCGTTGTATTTCTCTAGTGTGACGTGAATAAAAATACCTACCTGTGATCATTACAGTTGCTGATTTAATTTTTCATTTGTTTGAAAAGGTTTTGTTGAATTTGAAGTCTTTTTAAACTATACACAATGTGGACTACGAAATGAACAAGACCAAAAGAACCATAAACTGGGTTGAGATCCTTTAATATTAGAGATTTTTGAATCACGCTGTTTAGCAGATGATAAAAGTATTATAGTGACGTTTCTGCGTATCATTGATTGCTTTTAGTGAGTGACTGAAGCTGTGCGTAAAAATGTTGTGCTTACTGCATACGAACTTGATTGTTTAGTTTCGGTCTTCTGTGATTGGAACTCTACCAATGATCTTCCCATTATACGGGGAGAATGATTGATTTATATGCCGTCAACCTCCTTTTGTTATTCGATATCGTTTAAAGTTAAAATGAGGTGAGTTTTCTTGAAGCTGGAAATCAGCAAGCCTGTTATCAATAACCATCCAGTCATCTAATGAAGTTTGATCAAAGCGTCAAAACAATCATAACATCTCAACTTTTCCCTGTGATGATTTATATTTGTTTACCTTTTTGCTTCAACAAATTTTTAATTCTTTATGTGAAATATTCGACTTTCTCAGAAATTAAAAACGGGCGTTTTGTTGGACTTATTTTCAAAATTCCCACTTGTAAAATTTTAATTTTAAAAAATTACTTGCAATTTTGAACCATTGAATTAGGTGATTAGAATGATAATTGTTTTTTGTGCACAAAAAAAGCAAGTTTACATTGGAAATTACATTGTTCAGTAACTGGTGTGTGGTTTTTACAAAAAATATATAGTCTTATGATCATCCCTTGTAAGGTATAATTTCTCATTGCCATCAGTTTTTTCTGGTTTCATTTCTTTTCTACACAAGGGTCATTAGACATATCTATGGCTTTTGTAGATTATTAACCATTACGAATGTCTGTTCCATGATCATAATTCGAAACTAGAGCCTATAGAACCGAGGATCAGTGATCAAACAACATAGCTATTAGGCCAGTGTCATTTTTTTCTGGAAAGTTCAAAGCATAAACACAATTACTAATTTTACTACAATGGAAGAGATATCAACAGTTCAGTAAATTTCCACATTGGACTAAATGCTGATTTAAAAGGTTTGACTTACCTTCTTTTTTCAACTAGCAAAGGTGTAGGGGTTAAAACTTGATCCTGTCCTGGTCACCAAAACTTAAAACATCTTTATCCTCGGTCAGTACTCAAGAAGGTGACCAACTGAGTATACCACATGTTACGGGTGTTTTAATATATTTGAATCTTGCATCTTAATCATATCGGGGAGGACAAAAGATATATTGCAGTTCAATGTAAGGCAACATGCATGTTGAGCAACCACTTCAGTACATTAAACCTTTAAGCCATAGGTCTCGGTCTAATTAGCCCTCATGTAGCAACATACTGATTAAAAATGAGTCACTAATGATGCTTAAATTATATCAATTATACTTATCCTGTAAGATTTCAAAATACATGCCATAGAAAATTGCAATCTATATACATTTTTAGCCGTTATACCAAAATATGGCAAATTAAGATGCATGTCATTCCAAGGGCTGACATCAGAGGTTGAAAACCACAATATTCGTTCCTCATTCATTCAAGGTTCAGGTGACATCACATTTCGAAGGAAGAAAGAACAGTGAAAAAACTAATTCATTCATTTTAAAATGTTCTAAATAAAATTTTAAAATTCGGGCGAGATACAAAAATTGCAAAATATTTGGATTACTTGTGTGCCGAATTTCATTATTGTAAGTGCCATAGATTCTTTAAGACACTGCATAGCGAGGGACAAACACTTCTACTATAATAGTGGAGGTACGGATTAAAAAAAGCAGTGCATTTAAATTCCATTGCATCTCCAAAAGCAAATAAATTTTTTTGACTACACTTTTTTGTTTATATCTAATTTGTTACTTTGCAAGAAGTCTTTTTAGAAGTATTGCTTTAAGAACCTGCATCAACATTACTTTTTATCAGTATAACAAGGCTGATTGAAAAAGTTTCCTGAAACTTGTCTTAGTAAGATATTGAATGTTCCATGGTAGAAACTAAAAAACCAATTACATAACTTACATTTTCAAAGACAAGAAGCTAAAACCATCTTAGCACACCACAGCTGCTTATGTATTTGTATAATGAATCTTTTCAAATTGCAGTTTTTATTCTTAAAAGCAGAATACTGAAAAGGGAGGAAAATTTTTTTTTTGCGTGAAATTTTAAATTAAATTATAGCTTTCCTTATTTTAATGTGTCAATTATTTTATATTTAGAATTTCCAGTATTATGGATTTCTGTGTATTATGAGAGACAGAATTCAATTTTCATTATTTTAATCTAAAATTGAACTGCAATATTTCCTAAACCATCATGTCTATTAAAGTTTCACATAAATCACATTTCTATCTAAAAACTGCATTATGATTTGTTTTTCTAATGTCTAACTAGTTTAAGCTTTAGGGAAACAAATTAATTTGAATCAATAATCAAGTTAAATTAAAGAATCTGAATAAAATAAAATAAAGTAATTTGTCAATAAAAATCACGATCTTTTCATACTCTGCTTTCAATACATTATAACTATCACAATTACTATTAATTAAAAAAGTTGAAAATTTATTGCAATAATTAAAAAATAAGTATGAATTAAATTAAAAATAAAAGAAGTTTGATAAAATTACGGTAATTTTAGGACATGGCCTGTAAAAATTCCACAGCAAATTTGAACCTGTATTTATAAATATCTGATTCTCAAGTATCTTATTCACAGTCTGTGTAGATATATCATGTCAAGTTTCTCATTTGAGTTCTAATATCTTTTGTTTCTTTTACAGATTCCTGTTGATTTATTCAACATGTTTGGTACCAGCCCAGAAACAAATGTCTGTGTGCTCTTATGAGTATCATCATGTTGCTCATGAAGTGTTTCAGTTTTGTACAAATAGACATTAAAATTTATTCTTGTATTTATGAAAATTGTCACTTATAAAGCATTTGGATATGCGTAAAGGTGGAACAGTGTTGCAGGGTTGTTCCCTTAGCCATCACTGGCGTGCTCATATGTGTAAAGCTGTGATTTTAGCATTACTAATATTTTTATTTTTGGAGTATGCGTGCAATTTACTATTTTATAGGAATTCAATTAATAAAATAGTAGCTCCTGGATTAGCTTGGATTTCAAATTTTAACCAAAAATTTAGTGAAGAAAGACTGTCATCACTTGAAAATTTTCAGTTACCAGTTGCTATTATGAATTCAACTTCTGTAAATAATACTCTTCATGTGGAAACACTAAAAAATTCTCAACTGAACTCATTTATAAAAGAAAATGTAACAAGTAGTCTCGGAAAAAATAGCACTAGTCATTTGGAAACTAGAAAAGAATGCCCATTAGTGCCACCTAATTTAGGTATGTAAAATGCTTAGTTGTTTGGAGTTATATTAGTAGTTAGTATTTTTCACATTCCATTTTTGTGAGTTCTTGTTTTTATATGTTCTGAATTTCGCTTTACAAAAAACTTCAATTAAAAAATATTTTGGAGTTCTGAATGCAATGCACCAATGTATATTAAAACTATGCTCCAAGGCTGATTATTTTTAATGATGTTGTAAATACAATTAATGTGAGATGCTATCCTAGTTGATAACCCAAACTATATATATAATCCTCATTTTAATTTTGGTGTTTAAAAAGTAAAGCATCTAGGATGATCAGGAACATCTAGACAATGAGTAATTTTCAGCCATGTACAATGTATTGGATATGATGTTAAATATATAAGAGAATTTGCCCATACAATGAGTGTTTTTACAGTTAACTTCCTAGAAAATAGTGTTGCAAGAATAATAGTTCCTTAATGGGAACTAGAAATGTTGAGACATTCGGGCAATGGTTTCCAAACTTTATATGCCTTCCCTTTTTGCATTTAAAGATGTTGCTCCCTTCCTTTGTTCTTAAGTCTAACTAAATATAAATTATTTTCTTAGATAATTAAAGTGATTAAGTAGGACCTAACTACTCTTCGCTTATTTTCATACAAGTAACTTTTACATTTTGATTCAAGCATTCTATGTGTATCTATTTTAATTTTGTTTTCATGCAGAAAAATATGTCCATGGGAGTCATTTAAATATATTTTTGGTAATCGCCGAGTCCTTTGCAATAATTTTGTGCCTACCCCTTGGAGGGTATGCCCTGCTGTTTAGGAAACAAGAGTATTAAATACAGTGAAGCCCCGATTTAACGTATTTTAAGGGACCGGAAAGAAATAACGTTATATGCGGGAAAACGTTAAATCAGGGTCCGAGAGAAACAAAACCATGCAACAATAGAGCATGAAATAAAGACTAATTTAAGTAACATCTTTGGATGGTATGTAGCATCCGATACGTTACAACTTTCGAGCGATGTATCGCCAAATGTGGTAACCTTCCCGTTTTCACGCTTTCCTTAGTTTTAAGGCAACCCTAGATATTTTCTCCTGACGATAATAAACGGGTCTCATGATTGGTTAAGGAAGAAAATACGCTTTTCCACTTTTATTTTTAATGTAGAACGAAATTAAAATTTAGACAGTCTTTGAAATTGTTGGGTGCATATGAATTTTGCTCTTGATTTATAAAATCGACTTGTTTTATTTATTTTCAAAATTTTTAGGATAAGTTTGGAAAGCAGATTGTAAGTTACAATTTTTTAAATTTGTCACTTAATTTAAATTTTGATTAAAATTTCGAAAAAAAAATTTGGATTAAATTTGATTTTTGAAATTGCAGATTGGAATTTAGAATTTTTTTCCCCTTTTGGTTGCTCATTTCCCCTTAGTTGATTTGATATAGCAGTGGATAGTGTTATTGAACGTTTCAATTTTTTTTTTTGCAAACATGTAGCTTGATTGGGAAGAGGGTGAAATGTCTTTTATGTGAGAATGATATGATTTTAACATTGAGAAAGGATGCTGGTGATAGGTAGGAGTGGAAATGTAGTAAGAATGGACAAAAGTTTGGCAAAAGAAATATAACAGGAGTAAGTAATTGGAGGGTAAATGGGTGTTTGGAGGACTTGAACGAGGGACAGATAAATGTTTTATGGTTGAGGTGAAAAATAGGAACCAGAAAGTTTTGGCTGAGGTAATTCGGAGCTGGATTTTGCAAGGAACTACAAAAATTTCTGACTATTGGAAGTCATATGCTGGTATTAATACCCGAAGGACAAAGAGTTCAAGGGTTATCGATTCGAGCATATGACTGTTAACCATAGTCAGAATTTCAAGGATCCGGCTATGAGGGTAAGTTTGATTTTTGTTTAGCTTTTGGTTATATTACAAACACTGGACTATGCTTGGGTGGGCACCCAATACGGTGACTTATACGCATGGAAGCCAACGGTGAAAGGTCCTCGCCGGCAGGCGGGGATCGCGCGTTATACGCTGTGACTTATCTACAAACAAATTTCTCCCGGTATACTGGTTTAAACACATTGAAACCTTAAGTTCAATACGCTTTGACTTCTCTAAAAAACAATTTCCTCTTATAAAGTCGTTACAATAAAAAAATTTGTTTTGCTTTTCCATATATGGCTCTATAACCAGGAATATCCCCATTGAGTTGCTCACATAATGCTAATTGCTAGAAAAAATGTGAAAAAATATTTTTTCACACTTATGAATAGCAGAAGAATTTTTAGATTTTTTTTTTTTTCTCTCATCAAAAACCTTTGTGTGGATTATGATCACAGAAAAGAACTACCTTATTAAAAAAAGATTTCTTGTTTTGAATTTTCTATGCATTGCAAAGTCTCTAATTCAAAATTGATGAAAATCTGGACGTTTTAAAAAAATCGCGTTTTTTTTTTATTAAAATTTTTTTTTAACAATTAAAATTTTTTTAAAATTTTTTTTTTTTATTTAAATTTTTTTTTAAAGGGACAAAACTAGGATGAAATTGACGTAAAATTGCGTACATGTTCGGAGAAAACCAGACTGAAATATTAGAAAATTTTCAAGTGAAATTTATATTGCTTTTTTCTTAATTTTTAAACAAATTATTATTATTTATGCACTGTATGCAAAGGTTCACGGTGTGGATTTTGCTATATGGCGGCCATCTTGGAATTGCTTATATCGGCCGCCATCTTGATTTGGCGTAAACAATCGCTTTGGCGGCCTAACGTATCGGATGCTACCACTCCACCCCATCTTTTATTTCTTTCCTTACAATAGTTTATTGTTTAAAGAAATCTGTTATTTTGGTTTACGTTGTGCTTTTACTTGCTATATTACTAACATCATTCTCCACAGATATCAGTTTGTTCGATTTTTAGTACATCCAATTTGCAATTGACGCATTTGACTAAGATATTCATTACAAACACAAAAAGGACTGTTTGAGGTTTTCTATCTTTGGAACCGTTAAAGATATAACTATTAGTCGCAGTGCTGGCACTCTTTGGAGTCACCTCTTCAATAAGTCATTAAAGATAGAGTGAAAATTTCAACAGATTTGAAATCTGCAGAAAATTTTACACCAGATCAATTCCTCAGGTAGTCCAAATTTTATGCAAATTTGCAACATGCCTGTGTCATGTCTGGTGAAGGTGGAACTCATTCTTAAAATTGTTGTTTTTTCTATTTAATGTTTTCAATATTAGTAAGGACATAAACTGTCAGCTATTTTAAGAAAATTGCTTTGAGTTCTCCCTGCTGAAAAAACGTTGAATGCGGGAAATATTTTGAAGTGATAACATTAAATATTGGTTTTGGGTGGTATGTAGTATCTGAGATACATAACAACTTATGGCAATTTATAGCCAAATGTGGTAACCTTCCAGTTTTCTTGATTTTGCACACTTTCATCCCGTTTTAAGGCAACCCTTCGTATTCCTGCCATTTTTCTTTGTTATTTTTTTTTACATTAGTTGTGTCTGTGGTTGCTCAGTCCGTTGCTCTCGTATTTCTTCAGTGATTCTTTCAAGTAAGTTGTACTTTTATTTTGCTACAATAGAGTTTACTCCATGCAAATTTTGCGTTTGCAATAGTAAAATAAGATATATAAATAGGATTAATTAAAAAAAAAAAAACTTTTTTTTATTAATACAATAAAACAAATTTTAATTGCAAATCTTCCAATTTTTCTGTGTGGTATTTACTCTAAACATGTACGGTTTTTTGTGTTGTTTTATCAATTAGGTCTGAGTTCAACTCCTTGCTTTTTAAAAATTGTCCGAAAAATGTTAAAAAATTGAGAAAAAAATGCCGGTTAGCAAAACGGTCGGTGGACAATTCCGGATTTTTTACTGTATAACTAATATTAATTCTTATTTTTTTGCAAAAATGTTTGATAGTGTACATTTGGAACCTGTAAAGATGTATTTCAGTAATTTATATTAAAAACACTGGATGGTCTTTGTGTAGGAAATTCTCAAAATGCACAACACTGAGGAACCAAAAAGTGGTTATACACATGGAAGCCAATGGTGATACTGTCTCGCTGGCAGGCGTGGTCTTGTGTTACATGCTGTGACTTATCTACAAAAAAATTCCTCACCGTTCAGTGGTTTATGGGTCATTCTGAAATTAAGTGGAAATTTTGACAGTCAAAACTTTTGAAAAATAAAATTAAAGTTTTATTATTTATTTTATGTATTTAGTGTCCTGTTAGGGCAAATGAAGTTGTACAACCATCAAACACAGGTCAAGAAAGCATTTTAAGCAAATTAAAGCCAATTTTTTATTTCCTTAAAACATGGAGGTGACATATAGTCCAATGGAGGTGACATTCATGGGAATGGAGGTGACAAGTGTTTGCATGGAGGTGACAAAATGTTTGTTTCATCTAACACAGTCTGTCTTCAGGTATTTCATAAAAAATGTACTGTTGATGAGTGTTCATTATCAGTTTTAAAATGACCACAACCTCATCTTGCACTGTTGCTTCACATTCTTTAGAAAAAACAAATTTGTTTTTAGTGTCAAAAGTAACATGTCATCTTTCATGAAGTGGTATCACCAAATAAAATTTGTTTTAGTACCCATAAGACTCTCTGGTTTGTATTGGTACCACTAATAAATGTGCTTGAAACAAAAAATGTAATATAAAAATCACAACTGTACAACATGCAAAATTCACAATTGTACTGCAAGCAAAATTCACAATTGTCTACTCAGCATATTTAATTGGTAACATGGTAAATAAATGACTTAGTTTAAATCCTGGTATACCAAGCACTGAGTTGATTTTCCCAAGTTTATTAGACTCATTGAATACAGGTGAAAATTAAGAAATTTTGTAAGTGGCTAGTGGCCACTGAACTTGTTTCATTCAGTGTCCATTTACAAGTGTTCACATGTTTTGTAGAATACGCATGTTATTTCTGCTGTTTCTGCTTCTTATAGTTATTTCTCAAAACCCTGCCCAGAATACCCCAAGGTCACGTGCACACGCAAGTATTAATCTTCGACCTTCTTTCGCTAGATTGCTTTGCGTTTTCCCGCTCCAAGCGTCTGCGTTTTCACCCTTAAATTCGAAATATTATTTTCCATGCTTATATTCCTGTGGGATATTTTTTGTTCTTAAATTTTTTTTTTTTTACGGTCCTAAAAAAAAAACGTAAAATAGGAGGTTACAACCACATAAACTAATGTTTATCCTTTAGACTACGGCTAGTACAGCAGTTGTACCATGATTGCGTCAAGAAAGAATTTAGACTTTGGCCAGTACAGCAGTTCTACCTTGGAAAGTTATAAGAATCATGCCAAGAAAGAATTTAAACTACAGCCGGTACAGCAGTTGTACCTTGAATGTTATAAGAATTGCTCCAGTTATATCTACAGCCGAGCCGCGGTAGCTCAGTCAGTAGAGCGTCAGGCTCGCATCAGATGGGTTGTGGGTTCTGTCCTCGGCGGAGCCTGCAATTCTGATGATTGCGAGATTGGCGCTTCAACCTGGCTAAAGACCGTCGTGTTCACTAATGGTGACTGGAGCACGTTAAATAGGTCGTGGTCACAAAGTCCCCCATGTTCCCATACCAAATCAATACCTCTGGGGGTGCCTGATCAGGGGGTTATCGGCCTCTGATTGGGATCTAAATTACGATATGTGTGAGTGAATGGATGTATGAAAGGGACCTTCCTGTAAAACGGATGTGTCATGTATGTCGAGCTAAGTCGGACTTCCTCCCAATGGGGCTCAATAACATGGAAGGCGCACCCCCCTCGCCTCTTGCCATCTTCGACGGGCCTGGCACTCCTCCGGTCTGCCAGCGTAGGCATAAGAAACAACAACAACATATCTACAACCGTAAGTCAATAGGTTAAGACAGTGTGGCGACTGTAGCAAAATTTTTCACTCTCTACTTTCAAACATTCAGTCGCCACAGTGTTAATTTTCCCCTTTTTCGTTGAATCGGGTTTTTTATCTCTAATCAAACAACACCTAATATAAATGTTTATAATTGATAGATGCTTTTATTTTAGATATTTGTGTTTTTAATATGATTTAATTTCTTTTTATGATTAATCATTGATCTTGTATATTTTTTATGGTGTACAAATATAACTTACTTTCTGATAAAAAATATATGTAAAGTGTAAAATTGTTATATTTTGACTAAGCAGGCTTTTACTCCTAATATCTTTAAAAGAGAAAAGGATGCATTTCGAGAAATGTATCAGAGAAATAGAAAGTTATCAAAAACAGGAGTTTTACAGCCCTGAATGTTAAATGATTGTTCAGCGTTTTTATAATTTATGAAGATGTATTGTGCAATATATGTAAAAAAGCTTCTTTAATGTGTTGAGTTTTTGTAATTCAATGTTTTATCCTTCTTCCTAGGGATTCTAATATAAGTAATGCATAATTGCTGTGAACTCTTAAAATATAACTTGAATTACTTTCTGTGCTAATTTGAGTACTTTGCAGTTGGACGTTTGAAAGTTCTGACTGATTCACCATCATTTGATGTACTAGAACAGATGTTTTCCAATTTACTCCCTGGTGGACGTTTTCGGCCATCTGAGTGTATAGCAAGAAATAAAGTTGCCTTAGTTATTCCTTATCGAGATAGAGAAGAACACCTTAGAATATTTCTTCATAACATGCATCCTATTTTGCAAAGACAGCAGTTAGATTATGGTATATACATTGTAGAAGAGGTAAGTGGAGTACATGCATACAAGTATGTATTACAATAGTGATGAAATAAAAGTACTTTTATTTTAAGTAAGTTTAAGGGTACACTTGTTTTGAAATTAACCTTTCCTTTTTTTCTTCCATTATGCATAATTGCTTAAGTATTTGAAAACATTTATCTTTCGAAATTATCCGACTGAAAATATCAGCACATTTCCCACACACCTGATTTGGAATTTGTCCCATGAATTAAAAATTTTTGAGGGACTTACACATAGTTGATTATCTTGTTGTGCAGAAATTATTCTCATTCTTTTCTCATCACAAGACAAGATACTGATACAAGGCTTACAAATTGAGAAATGAATTTATATATAAGCAAATTATTGCTTCCTCTTTGAGTGAGTACATTGGCTTAGACTAACCAGTTTTCTTTTAAACCTGGTCACTTTTATACTGTAGTGTATTTGGCTCTATATTTGGAATCTGGAATACATTGCTACAATGCCTATCTTAAGGTATTAACGATGAATTTTATGAAAGCCTGAAGTTTGTTAGTTAAACTAGTAAAGAGTATATGTGGAAAGATACAACAATATGATGCTTAAGGAAATAATTCCAATCGAATTTAGAAGTATTGGGTTGAAGCAAAAGTTTGTCCCCTTTTTTAGTGCTAGACGGCATTGCAAAAACGAAGTGTTATCTTCACACATGTAAAGTTTTGATGTTTAAAAGAAAGAATTTCAGCAAGTACTTTTTTTTTTTAAAATTGTGTTATATGGTTGTGTTTTTTAAATTTTGTTTAGCATTAAAAATAGCAGGAAATAAAGAGCATTTTTGATATAACATGCTTTTTTCCCCCAAAAAAGGCAAGATTGCTTCCCTGAAGCAAAAGCAGATGTGTTGTATATGGTGAGAGTACTTTTTGAAGATTCCATGTGCCGTAAGTGGTTCAGAAAGTTTCGGAACCTGCATCCGTTCTGTAGCCAGAAACCTCAAAACTTTTATGAGCACATCCCACACTCATAGAAACTACTATGCAGCTACTGGAGAGATGGAGAAAGGTCATCAAACAGAACAGCACATACCATATTGATTAAATGTAATTTTTAGTAATAAAAATAATTATTTTTTTTCCTTTTCTTATTAAAACAACAGGACAAACTTTTGCATCAACTCAATACGTCCAAAATGTAAAATCTTTTCAAAAAATAATAATTTTTCTTTCTCATCTAAAATAAAAGTTTTTGTGATTTTATTAATATTAAACTTGATAAAAAGGAGTTTTTTTAATCTAAACTTGTTTCCTTCAAACAAATAATTATAATAAAAATAGTGGGAATTTGAATTTGTACAGGAACATTTGTACATGTTCACTAAATCCATAATTTTGTGTATTAAACTTTTGTGAGTCAAATTTTATAGGCTGTTATATTTTAAAACTTTACATAAATTATTTTGTTGGCAGACTTAAATAGAGAATCAACTTCATGGTTAAGTTTAAAATCATAATTTTGACTACATTTTATATAATACTCATAAACAGAAACATATTTTAGGTGGTTGAGTATTTTTATAACTCATTGTAACTTTTGGTTATTGTAAGATTTTTTTATTAATATTCTGTGCTTAAAATTTGGTAATCTGAGATTTGGATTGTTCAGAACGTTTAAAATTCAATTAAACATTTATCTAGTGTTCCATAAAATTTTTGAAAATCCCGGAGGGTGATGTGTAGTCTTGTTTATTACAATATTTCCCAACCATAAAATAGTAGAAGGTTTGAAGTCATTTGACATCCAAAGTTAAGTCACTTCCATTAGTCATTCATAACATATACGATTGTTGTTTGATAAATATATTAACTTTTTTACACTTTTAAACACAGTTTTTGGGCAAATCTATTTTGTTTCTCAACAGTCACTATTGAGGGCTGCAAACTTAGTCCAGAGATTTTCTAATTTTCATCCCGTATTTCTTTCATTTTTCCTGTTCATTAAATTTTTTATGACTAGTAAGGAATAAAGTAGAAAATGTGTGTGATTGCAAATTTCACTTCCTTTTTCATTATTTGTTTCTTAAAATGGAGGAGGTTTATTTTAAATACCCAGGTTTAAAACTAATTGTAGAAATCAGCAGAAAAGTATTTGAATACTTAGAAGAAAAAAAATTTGATTTTTTTTAAATTTGAAATTAACTGGCAATGATTATTTACTGCACAACTAACCTTTTCAGGGACAGTGGGGGGAAGGGGGCTAGAAGTTCCCTTTATACTAGGTAGATTTTAAATTTATGCATTGTTATATTTCTTATTTTTCTATTAAATATATATTTCACTATTTTTAATTAATTTTAATGTGCTTTATTTTTAGACAGCTAATACAAAATTCAACAGAGCACTGTTAATGAACATTGGTTATGCTGAAGCTTTGAAGCAGTATGATTATGATTGTTTCATATTTCATGATGTAGATTTGATTCCTGAAGATGACAGAAATTTTTATAACTGCCCTGAGCAACCAAGACATATGTCTGTGGCAATAAACACAATGAACTACAGGTAATACATTTGTAACTCTAGTTTAATACGTAGCTTATTTCCTAAATTGTTTTACCTAAACACATTCCATTCATTCTTTCAGATTACCATACAAAGATATCTTTGGTGGTGTAAGTGCCTTGACTAAAAAGCACATGGAAATCGTGAATGGTTTTTCAAATGAGTTTTGGGGTTGGGGTGGAGAAGATGATGACATGTCCAATAGGTAAAAATCACTTCATGCTTATTCTTTGCACCTGCTTATTATCACAGAATTCTAGTTTTCAAGGATTCTGAAGGCTGAATATGGAAAACACTAAAACTGAATGATCAAATCCAAAATTTTATACACTGAAGAAGCATTTCTCATTTTGATTTCTTAACTTTTAGATCTTTCAATGTCTAAAAAATGAATATATTTGTTGTATTGGATATGTTTAAGCAGTATGTAGAGAGGGGCTTATATAATTACATCTTCTGGTTCACCCTTTAAAATATTGGACTCTAGAATTTTTGTGCTTTGGGCAAGTTTTATTTTTCTGCATGGTTGTTAAAATAAAATATTTTAAAATTAAGTTTAAATTAATTGCAAAATATACATTTACCTGAACACAATTTTCATATCTTGTATTAGTTGTCTGCAATAGCAGAATTCAAAGCTAGAAGTTCTATTAGTGCAGTGTGATAGCTTTCTGATTTCATTTGCATTATTGTCTTTCATTTAAAAATTATTTCTACTTAAACCTTCAATTTCAGCAATTTTCAAACAAAGCAGTATCATCTCAATCAAATTTCTTCAATTTTGATTCAGTTGAGTCTCCATATGAAATATTGGCTAATTTTCATTTAAAAAGCCAATAAACTTACTGTTAATAGTCCATTAATTTTGCTTGTCCACACAATTCTGGAGTTATTATTTTACCAAGTCGCAATGTAGTCAATATCAAACAAATTATTTTCATATCATGTGAAAAAAAGTATTAATAGAGGAAATGCCACGAATAGTTCACCTATTTTATTACTGAGTTCTCAAATAATTGGCATGGAATGAAACTAAGACAAAGATTTCTTTTCTGGAAAAATAGTTATTAATTCAACTACATTGCATGTAATTTTTTTATTCAAACATCCTTTTCAAATGAAAATAACGTGATTCCTTGTAATGTATGACATTTAATACAAAAGACACATCGCATATTAAAAGAAAAAAATCCAGTTGATTTTGAACCTACACAATCAGTTACTTTGAAGTGAGAAACCTTAAAAATTTACTATAGCATCTAATGGCTTAAAATTTTTCATTTTTTTTTGGTATGATAGTATTGCTTAAAAAATATATTGACTATTCTCAAAGTTTAAATCAAAATGCTTACAAAAGTAATGAAAGGTACTTCGTGATGTATTTTTAAAATGCAACTAATGAAACCCGAACAGCAGTTTAACTTATTTATCTTGATTTGAATGCTAAGTACTTATTTGAATTTATGATTTCAAATATTAAAGCAAAAAATATTTGTTCCAAACTAATAGCTAAAAATGAACATTGTTACTATGGTAGTTAGCTTCTTTTAGGAATGTGAAGATTAAGAACTTAATGTATGTAGGTGGATGGGGTAGTGAAGGATGGTATTCTACAGTTACACTTTGTTGATTAATGTAATAGCCCCTAGCTGTAAAATGCATGGTTGTATACATATTGTACTTTGTGTGGAGATTGATGAGATTTGCAAACTGAAAATTTGTTTTATGGAATGAGTTTTGCACTTCATATAAATTTCAAAATTCAAGTTATCACAAAAATATGTGTTGATTAGAAAATTTTTACAAATATAAGTTTGCTCTGGCATGTCAAGTAAAAAATTAAAATTTTTCAGATGGAAAAAAAATCCAATTTCTAGCTACAATCAGTATCAGTTATGTAGTCAGCTCAGTGGTCCAGAAAAATCAGATCATATAAGTGGGGTGACCATATATGCGGAACAATATGGCAGGATTATATTCACCTATCAGAATATAGTGCTCATAAACAAATATTTAAACTTTTGAGAACATTTAAAAATATTAATTCGTGAAGTAAAAACTACAGTAAGAAATATGTAATATTTTTTTATTCAAATTTATTAGCTTACCTTACCAATCTAAGTACAGTACACATATGTACGTGCATCCATATTCAATGTCCTTATGACTTATCTCTACTATTATAAAAGGAAGTGTTTGTTTTTTCGTTATCACAGTCTTGACGAATCTATGGCACTTACAATAGTGGGATTTGGCACACAGGTGCTCCGACTTTGCAATTTTTGGGTCGTGGCGAATTTTAAATTCAATCTAGATCATTTAAAAATTAATTTAATGGAATTTAATTATTATTGTTTTCTTGGGAATGGCAACAGCATAAAAGATCGCAGATTCTAAATTTATTTTTTCAATTCCGGTTTTATTTTGCACAGAGGAACAATTTGTCAGCAGACTAAAAAAACAAATAAAAATGTTAAACATTAATGAAACGTTCTTATTTGTCATGTATGAACCGAATGAAGCAAAATTTTCCATTACTCTTTTCGTCTTAATTTCAAAGTACTTTTCAAACAAGGAGAGATAACCTCAACCAATAAATAGACAAATGGCCACCTGTTGTGCTTGTGGAGGAAGAGAATTGAGGGGGGGGGGGTAATGCCGGCGATGATTCAACACAAAAGAGAAATGGGGGAAAGTGGAGGGAAATAAAGGCGTAAATTCAGGTCCTCTCTGGGGTCGCAAAGGTATTTTTTTTCTTCTAGTCATTCCCTGTGTTGCTCCCTGCCTCAAGAAATGTTACAACAATTACTATTAAAAAAAAAAGAAACAATAACTTTGTTGAAACGACCATATAACCGTAACCAGCAAAATAAAATGACTTTATAAGCGGTGCGCTTAACACATGTTCCTATTAAGTTAGACAGGACTTTAGAAAACTGACCATATAAGCAGGTTGACCTTATAAGAAGGTGACCATAAAGCAGGTACTGACTGTATATTATTGTTGGAACTATGAAGTTTCTCTTACAATGTAGAAATGTGATATTTGGGATAAGATAAACTTGTGATGTTATTCATCCATGTAGATAACTTCATACACGTCCCCAGTGGGCTGAATGTACATGTAAAATTTTTGATCATATGATGTCAACAGTGGTTTTATTTAAATTTGAAATTTCTTTGTGTTTATGAATGAAAATTCTGTTAACTGCAACAGAAAAAGGAACTTTTAACAATAAACATTTATGTTATCTGTATATATATAGTTGAACCCGCATATAGCGAAGTCACACGAAACACTGAAAATTATTCGTTATATCCGATATAATAAAAAATAGACTTACCTGCATGTTCTAAAGCAAAAGAATTCTCACACGAAGTCTAAAACTTTATTTCATATAAGTGGGAAAAAGTTTGTAAAACTTTTTTTTGAACAGTTGAATTTACAATGCAGTTGATAATTCTTTTTCCAGTGCACTAAAATTATCATGGCAGTCAATGTTATACGATTTGATGAACACACAAACATTTTGAAGACTGTTCACAGCAGATTTTGATGTCACTGATTGTCTATTTTACAGAAGTATTTTGTAACACTGTTGCTGCAATAATATCATCGTCTGTTTGTTGTGCTTCAATTTCTACGTTGCAATCACTAGCAACATAATCAACAAAAGTAACATCACCACATCCTAAATTCTTTTTTCCTGTAAATTTTTCCACAAGAAACTTCAGGATCAGGCTCAGAAATGAAATATCAGTCACCAAGTCCCCTTAAAAATTCTGCATGTTTCCAGCAGTTTTGGATGGTTTTCGATTGAACCAAATGCCAGGCATCATCAAAAACTTGGCAAGTAATTTTAATGTTCGCAACAAAATGAAGATCAGTTTCTAGATTGAAAAGAACACGTCAAATAATCTGAGATCTGTAATTACACCTTCACGCATTTTATTATGCCCTTATCTAAAGGCTTCAGCTTTGATGAACACATTTTGATAAAAATGCTTACTAAACCTTCCCAAAGAACCAATCTGCTTGCTATGTACTCTGTCTTGCAACATAACAATACAAAATCACAACTGTCCTCCTATATCCGGTTTCTAACTCAAGGTTAAAACATGTGACCTAGTAACCACACTAACAATCAACAAGCAAAACTTCTTCTCCCACGTTTCTCGGAAAAATTTGCCTCTCTTCTCTCTTGCAGTATCCGATATTCTTGCTCCTATAATTCGCTATATGCGATCTTTTTAACATTATTTAATATTGCAGTTCCAAGGAGACAGAAAAAAAAAGTCGCAATAACCGATATTTAGCTGTATCCGAGCTCGCAATAAGTGGGCTCAACTGTATATAGCAAACATTTTGAATTTTGTTCTAGCCTTATTCTGTTTGGAGTTGTGTAAAATAAAGTATATATTTTCTCTGCTCTTCTATTATAGTGTGTAGTTGACTTCCCCCTACACTTCTATTTGTGTGTGTAGTTTACTTCCCCATGAATAAAATTGGTTTCCATTATTAACTGTATTTATTAATTATATGTGTTGCTGAATTAAAAAACATGAAGTAATGGCTCTTATCCATCAGTAAAATGTACTTTTGTGAAAAATTTTAAATGCATATTTTTAGAATATTTTCACCAACGTTTTTTATTAACAAATGTTTTTGAGTCAGTAAATTTTGATTTGAATTAGATATTTTTTATGTGGTCTAGTTATCAAATAGCTTTAAACTTGAGCCATAAATATATTTCTATTTTTCAGAATACGACATCATGGATTGAAAATCACAAGGTATTCTCCTAAAATAGCTCGGTATACTATGCTGAAACATAAAAAAGATGATCCAAATCCAGATAGGTATGTTGAATATTAACTTATTATAAATGTTTCACTGTATTAGGTATCTGTAATGAGTTTTATGGCTGCTCTTAAAATTCAATAGAAAAGATATTTTGATGCAACTTTTGTCAAAGAAATGCCCAAAATAATCTTTAATAAAAAAAACATGGTTAATGCAATTGTAAGCTGATTTTCTCTTGGAAATAATTAAATTTGGTTAATCCAACTATATTTCAATATTAAACTATAGTGTGTTGTGCAACTTGTAGTGCTGATTCTAAAAAATAATTTTGTAGCAAAGCAAATCAATGCTACACAGCAGAAAATGACTGATTTTTAAATATTGTAGAATCACCTATATGGATAAAGAAATTTAATGACATGTCAGCTTAAGATTGTTTTCAATATTTCTCATTTCTTATTTTTTTTTATTTTTGTAAAGACACACTATTACCCTCATTATGATGAAAAGAACAATCAGCCTGTGGACTGGGATAAAGAGATTCTTGAATGAAAAATTGACTTTGAATAGATAGGTCAGCTCCTCTTATATGTACAGAACCACTTTTTGCCCTACTGGTAGCCTAAATTGTCCCGAGCCCCTGGTGAGAATATTAGAGTTATAGGACACCATGTATATCATCCCTATGAAAAGGCTTAACTAAATTGGTAAGATTTGGGTACGTCAAAACAGAGGATTAAAAAGAATTTTAGTTTGAAATATTTTACTAGTTATTTTATTATAAGAAGTTTTACCATCTATTTTTGTTTACCTTATAACTACATAATTTTAAATTAAACCATGCAATTTAATGTATAATTTATACCATTTTTTTTCCTAATAAGTATGTTTTTGACACTTGGTACTGTACTTTTTCTTTCCTTCCAAGCAGTGTGGGATATTATGGGGTTACTCTAAATATAATACCAATATCAATGATCAGAACTGTTTTAATACAGTCCTTAAGGTAGAAAATGTAAGTTAATTCTGAATACAAATAAGAAAAGATAAAAGAAAATAGCAATTGCCTATTATTAGTGCCAAAATCATGACTGAAACCTTAGTAAAAATATAGATTTAAAAAGATGAGAAAACAACAGTTTTTAAAAGTAGTAATTGGTTTCCCAAAATATTGTTGCTAATTGTCCTAGCTTTACAACTGATGTATGTGCAAAGAATATAAATGTATGCTGAAGTCTTAATGAAGACAAAGTTACTATAAACTGCGATGGATGAGTTATGTTTTAAATGAATAGGTCAAACACACCATATTTGTTTTTGACAAAGTTAACTGAAATTTAAGTATGTTGAAGAATAGTTTTGTGAATTTTGTATAATCTATTGAACTGATTTCCAAAACTTAATCTACATAATTAGTGTTATAAATCTTCATTTTATACAGACATGTTTACGTTTAATTCAGCAAGATTTTAGGGAATACTAAAATGTTAAAAATGCTTTCTTATCTATCCCGACCCAAGCTAGCGCAATTGAATCCTTATAATTGCTAATCACAGAAATATTAAAATATTTACCTTTTGCATTTCATTTTCCACTAGCCTCTTTGTGGCTAACCCATACCAGTTGCTTTTGTGTTTGCAAACCAAATGGGAATTTGTATCCTATTGGATAACAGCCATCATGGATTCCCATTTAAATTGCTTTGCAAACCAAATGAGAATTTGTAGCCTATTGGATAACAGCCATAACTTGCCCGTGATGTTTTTTTGCTTCGCAAACCAAATGGGAATTCGGCATGACATCACAATCTCTTTCGAAAATATAAATATTTAATTGAAAAATTATTTTTAAAAGACAGTCAAATGTATAAGGTCAATCTGGTGTCAAATTTTCTGCAGATTTCAAACAAATCCATTGCAATTTGCAATCTATTTTTAATGATCCTGATTTTACAAAAAAGAACTAAACAATGCCAGCCAAAATGTTTATTTATTTTTTGCTTTCCTTTGCTGAAATCGTAAGAACACATGAAATGTAATCTGTTTATTTTTGGAACGTGAATGTTGACGTGCTGTTACACTCTCTTGCGAAAATATAAAAGACATTCAATTACATTTTTTTATTTATTTAAAGAAAATCATATTTTTAGGTTATTGTTCTAATGTGAAATTTTCTGCAGATTTCAAATCCATTGAAATTTTTACTCTCTATCTTTAACAGTCTAGGAGATAGAAAAAAGAACTACTATTGGGTCCTTTTTAATAGTACAATTAAATTAAATGAAAAGAGAAAGGTTTGAAAACTAAGGACCACAACTCAACCAATTTTGATCATATAGTGTATTTTAAATTTATGAGAAAAAACTTGCTGAACCCTGTACATGAATTACAGGTCACAAGATGTCAATATCTTAATTACGAAGAATTCAATGTAAAAACATGATATACATGGATGATCAAATGCCACCAAGAGAATTGGTGAAAAATACAAAAGATAAGTCATGGTTTTAAATAACAATAACGAAAGTTTATTTAACGTAGTAAAAAAGAACAACACGTATATTCATTGCATTACAAAGGAAAAACATGAATGCATAATTAGAAAATTAGAACTAGAACTTTAAGGAGGGGGAAAATGGCAAGTGATGCTATAGGGGAATTAGGGTTAAAATTAACGTCGGAGAAAAAAACACAAGTCATGCAGAATTTTGAAAGAATGGTCTTTGGACATTTCGTCCAATAAATAAACCAATCTGTACTCTGCAGAGTGAAAAAGAAATAAAAATAGATTAATACTTATTGATTTGGCTCCATAGTTGGAGTGGCACAGAGGCCACACTGCGGAACACGATTTAACACATATCGGGGAAAAGTCAAGAGAGGGCAAGTGCTTGTTTTGCGCTGGCTTTTATTTGCTTCGTCAGACGCTGCTGACGTCATGAAGGACACTACCAATAGTGAGGCTGGTTTTCTAGCGTTGTGTCATTGGACATAACACTACATAACTAGTTAAAAGTTTATTTGTTTTTTATTTTCTGCTGGAAAATCATTCCTCTGCGCAAAATGAAAACGAAAAAAATAAATTTAGAATCTAGGACCTTTTAAGTTGTTGCCATTCCAAAGAACACAATAATAATTAAATATCTATTAAATTAATTAAAAAAATTTTTAGATTGAATTTTAAAATTTGAGCACGATAGAAAAATTGCAAAACATTCTGACTACCTGTGTGAAAAATCCCATTATTGTAAGTGCCATTGATTCGTAAGGACAGTCCACACAGGCATGCACACAAATACTTCCTTTTATAATAGTAGAGATTAGCAGTATAGTTTATTTTGTTAATAAATATGATGATTAGTATTCATTTTTTCAATTATCTATAGTTGATTTTCCGAAACTTTATATGAGTTTAAGAGTTGAAACATTTTCTCTTGCACATAAAGTTTCCCAGTGAGATAAATTAATATCTGCTACCTATGTTAAAATTAAAAGTATCTACAGCTTAATATTTCTGAATTGAATCCCGAAATTACAATGTTATACCTATTATTTGCTATGACATTGGACCTGTTTATACTATTTTTTACAAAATTTTATATTTCAGGTACAATAAACTTTACAAAGGTAAATACAGGTTCAAAAAAGATGGACTAAATAACCTGAAGTACTCAAGAGTAGATTTAGTATTCAAAAAACTTTACACATGGGTGTTGGTGGAAGTAGAACCAATTAAATAGTAAGTTCTCACCTTTTTGTTGTGCACCAATTTAATCCAAACATTGCTTTTATTGTAGATCTTATGAATGTATATAAATTATTCTTAAACATTATTCTTATTATTCAATATTTCATCACAATGTATATATTGTTGAAACCTTTTTACATACCAAAGATTTGATTTAAATTTCAACAGTTATGTATATTTCCAATTTTCTTCTGTATTATCCTTTCTCATGTTTTGAAATTGTTTTTCAGACCAATTCCATCCAAAACTTAACTTGTGAATGTGGAAAACCCCAGAAAATTCAATTGATGGGTTTTCTAAGTGCTCAATTTCACCATATGTTTATTAGCATGCACATGGTGAACATTCCATCTATCATGAAAAATGTTTTGTAGATTTGATTATTATTCGAAATCTACTTCATGCATTAACCCTATTGTAACTCAAATGTTGTTTTATATATTCGATTACATAATTTGCAATATGGTGGATCATGTTCTGTTGATAAATTTACCTTAGCGTAAGTAGGATGGAAAAATGTTATTTTATTTTTGAGGAATTGAAAAAATATTTTGAATTTTGTTGACAGGTTAATTTTAATCCTTAGACCAGTGACCTTGTGTTTGTTCTACCAGTGTCATGTATTTTTCAAACAAACTTTTGTAGAGTTGTTTTCTAAATGTGCTTACTTCATATTGGGACATTCAAATTAAATTTATACCAAATAAATGCCGAAAAAAGTATTTAAGGTATAAACATATATTAATAAAATGCATTAAAATGTTTTTTTTAAAAACAATTTCTCTGTATGTAATCGATCAAGTTTTAATCAAAAAAATAGTTCGAAAATCAAATGATGGACTACCACAATAAATATTTTGACAACCTAGTATTTCTGTGAAAGGAAATCAAAATGGAACAACGAACAAATTATCTGGATCACTAAGTAAATATCTATTGCCCTGCTCAAGTCACAATCATCACTTTCTGAATAATTATGGAAAATAATGGAAATAAATCCATGGAAAATAATTCACTGTTGACTCAGCTTTCATCAGAATAAATAGAATAAAAACATTTATTTTCAAAATATTAGAAAAGTAAGACTAATGAATCTGAAACAGGTTCACAGCATCCTTACCATTTTGGGGAAGGGGGAATTCTGGTGGACAAGCTGAGGTTATTGGTAATGGTCCAAGGGTTAAAATGATATTTAAATCTACAAACAATAACTTCTTCAGGGTTCTTACTACTTTTAGTTAGAATCATTTTAAATTAGTGTTATAATAATATTCCAGTTATTGAGAAGCATTCAGCATATATAATTGAACTTTTGATTCAAAAGCTGATTTCTAACGTTACTGTTTCTTTTTCACCAATGTCAAAATTTTTTGTCTTGAATATATCTTATTTATCAGAAAGTAGTTTCTAGTGTTTATTTTATGACAGATTTTTTTCTGTAAAATGAATGAGAAACATTAAATTAAGTGCAGTAAAGAGTAAGGGTTTTTCGACAAATGTACCTCAAAAATGCCTGTCACTCCAAAGTTTCCTATACATGTGATTACTCTGGATGTAAGAGATGAAATGACTATGTCTAAAATTATTATTTTTTTTCAGATAGTGATTGTGCTTTCAGTATAATTACTATCAAGTAGACATTTAAGTTATAAAACTTAAGATATTGTTAATTCGTTTTTATACTGATGTTTGTTGTAATATTGTTAATAACATACCTTTAAGTGCAGCTTCTGCACATTTTACTAGAGAAAAGCCTTGTTCAAACTTAATAAACATAAAGTACTTTAATATTTTTTATTTTATTTGTAAAAATATGTTTAAAGTATAGTAGGGATTTTGCATTTTAAATTACCATACCTTTCAAATATGTTTAATCAAGAATTTAATTGCATATCATTAGGCTTTTCTCTTATAATGACTAGGCCTCGGATCTATAGGTGCTAAAAATCTTAAATTGGGGTTTTCAACTTATATTTTAAGCTTTGATAGGTTTTTAAAACTTTTCAGTTTTGTAATTAGTAACAAAAATATCATTTTAGAAAAAAAGACAAGTTGTAAAAGAAATTTTTTTTTAACAAATTGGAGAATTATCTACCTCCACCACTTTAATTAATGTGCGCTGTTTTAAAGAATAGTACTCATTAATAAATTATTTAAAATTACTTTACAGTTAGGAACTCTATTTTTTTTATATGTTATGTCTAATTAGCCATATGAAAGCATTTTAAATGGCTACAGTGATAAAACCCCACATCCATTCATCACCACAGTATTGTCTTCAGGATACTCCAATTATTAACATTTTGTAGCAGGTTTTGTAGTTTCTTAATGAATTAATTACATTGGCAAAACTACATTTTGCAATCTGAAATGGTGAAGAGTCTGAAAACATCATCTTAAATAAGATCTTACTCAAAATGCACTTACTACTCAAATTCGTAATATCCTGAAAAAAGGTTTTTTATGGTTTTCAAAAGTGTCATTCTAGGTTTTATTGTGGGCACTAAAGCTGTTATAAGTAACTCCAAGTATTTGTATACTCCAAATTAGGTCTTTTTAGGTGCTATAAAATTTACATATCTTATTCGAGACATCCTGAATCATAAAAAAATATTTTAATAGATTTAAATTAAAAAAGTTCATAGAATCGAGCAGGTAAAAATCTAAGAATCTGGGGCCTATTAATGTATGAACTATGAGGTGGATCATACTTTTTTATGTGCTTATTTTGTGTAATTTTTATGTATATTTTGTGATTATTCAAGATTTTATTAGTGAATGCTTTAGTTATTGTTAGCATGTACTTGGATGATGTTTTTCAGAGTAACGCTGAAGTATGAAACTGAGATATAATTGTAATAGTATTTTTTGTATGTTGAGCGACTTTTTGCATTTGGAACAAACTGGTGGCATTTGCGTTTTTCTTTACAGCATCTTATAGTAATATATTGTAAAACATTATTTATTTTAGTTTTGGATTATGAGTTAATGGAATAGTATTTTTTATTCAAATGTTATCAACTGACTTCATCTTGTTTTTCTGCTACAAAAATGTGTTTCACATTAATAGTAATATGGCATTCAAAAACCATACGAACACAAATTTTTAACTTTATATAAAAAAAAATAGATGTTAAAACATTCTTGATATTTCATCACAAATTTATGTGGTATGTCGGTAGGTCTACATACTTATTTATAGGGGCATGGTCACACACTAAAATTAAGGAAATATCCATGTTTAATACACAAACCCTTATTGATGAACATTAAGATGGTTAAAATGATTAGCATGGTGGTTTTAATATACTTTAAACTTTGTTTTTAGAAACGAAAAAGAAGGTAATCATTAGATACAATACTTAAAATAATTGCAAGTAGCAAGTATAAACCACTGTTACAGACTTTCAAAATGCATAACTATTCTGTCGAACAAAATATTAGTAATTAACATGACTGGATGTTGGAAGATATATAGGAATATGCAATGTATATAATTAAAAAAATTAAGGAAGAGGTAAGTTAAGATTTTCCTCTGAAGTATGTTTATTAGTTATGAGTTATATTTCTAGTAAATCGGCAGCATTCATATCTCTTGTCATCTGTGCTTTGCTAGTATAGAAAATTGACACCCCCATACGAAATACAAAACAGGTGGTGATTGAGTTCAGAAATTTAATGGGGTTATACTAAATTTCTTAACTCTAGGCAGCATACTTTCATTATGCTTAAATCTAATAATTTTCAGCTCTATACAAGCTTCAAGATCACAGAAAAGTTATCTTCAGTAAATTGTACAATAATTCTTCTGTTAGTGTGAAGTATTCATATGTTCTACTTTTACAATTTTTTTGTTTACTTTGTTTTAATTTTTGATTGAAGTAATAAAGAGAATTCTTTAAGCTACTTAATTTTTCTTAAAAGAAATTACGAAAACTCCATTGTTTTTTTTGTCTCAGTGTTTTTTCTGAATATTTTTTTATGATACTCATCATAAATAAATTTGTGTCTACTCTGAATTAATAAACATTTAAACTCAAATTCTCAGCGGGTTTGTGATTAAAAGTTACTAAGAATAGAAGTATCCGATAAAAAAGTTGAAATGAGCATACCTCCTGCAAATATGTTGGGAAGCAAATCTCTTTATTTCAATATATTGTCCATTTGATTCCTCTGAATGAATTTGCCAAGTCTTTTGAATTTAAAATTGTTTTTGGTTAGTTGCTATTTTATGCTTATAGCATCTCAGAATTTATACCGAAAACTAGCTGTTAATTTCTTCCATAATGTTCATAATTTGGAGAAATAGATATTTGATTGTTTACTTCCAATGTACCTGCTTTTACATTTTTATAATGTGTCCTTTTATGATGTGTTCACATTTTTATGACGTATGTCTTGATTCCTAATTTCTCTTTTTTGCATCATATTCAGTATAAATAACAATAACTAATCTAATATAAAAGAAAGTGTTTGTTTCTTGCACGCAAAGTCCTGACGAATCTATGGAACTTACAGTAGTGGGATTTGGCACACAGGTAGTCTGAATTTTTTTGCAATTTTAAGGTCGAATTCATTCCAATAGGCTACGATTTTACATTTGGTTTGTGATGCAAACCAACACCACGGGCAATGCCATTATGGCTGTTATCCAATAGGCTACGAATTCGTATGGGAATTTGTAGCAATTTGAGCAGTGGACCTGACCCCAAGAAAAGAGCTGTCACAGGCAACGCCGTGCTGGCCACGCAGTGGCTAGTTAAATATAAAATAGATGCCATTTGTTCAAAGCTGTATTGCTCTCTTAAAAATTTCATGTGCTACAGATTTATTTTTTCTTGTTTCTATCGCAAGATACTGAATGTGCCTTTTGTATCAGGTGGCTATTTGTGTGATTCCTTTTTATGCAATGGAAAGGTTTGTTTTCTATTAAAAATATGTAATTTTCATGGACTAATTCTTTTTATTAAATTGGTCTTATCTTTGTTATGTTTCTATATGTATATACTCTATAATATGCTCCAATGTTTCTTTTGCTGTATAATAATTAGCTGCTAATTATTAACAACAAAATAAAAATACAAAACTACAGTTACATCATACAGTTTTAAATTTTCAAGAGAAAAGTTAAGTTTTTAATATAATTGTGATTCCTTCAATAAAATAATTTTTCATTTTTGTTATATAAATATTTTTTTGGTGGGAAAATCCTCTAGATATTTAAAATGCTTCGATTTATTTTGCATGAAATGGAAATGGCTTCAATACCTTTAAGTGTTGCAGATATATTTGTTTCTCTACAAGTGATGTTAAAGGTTGACATTTCTGCCAAGCTCTGAAAAATAAGAAAAATTTTATCTTTTGTTATGATTATAAATTTTTTTACTTTGTATAAAAATATATATGCATGAAAATATAAAATATATTCTGTTATTGCATTCTCAAAGACAGTGATATCTTGATCATTGTGTTTAATTAATTTTATCTATTGCTATCCTTTAAACCTCCCTGTTTGGAATGTAGTTTATTAATTTTCTGACTGAATACTTAATCTTGTACTGATTAAGTTTTAATGTTCTGCTTATAGCTTCTTTAAAATTGTTTTGATTTTGTTCCAAGTGTTTAATATAAAAATAATTTTCTTTCAAGGCTTGAACATATAGTTTTCAATGTGTACTTGTTAACTTTCATAGATTAACCATTTCCAGACTTCTTATTTTTCCAATTTCCAAATATTCCTTTGAGTATTTTTGACTTCACATTGCAGTATACTAAAATTTATAACCTGTATTCTTCATACCTTAAATTCGAAAGTAGAAAATTGATTTTTCAAAGGGATATGTACTTAAACTAATGTAATTGTAAATGCTAGAAGAGTACTTAAATATTTCAGAAACTGTGTTGTGTTAGTTATTGGCTTCCCACATTTAATTGCTAAAGTATTCTCATTTTAATAAGAGCACTTATAAACAGTTATAAGTGCTTGGAAGCTTGGAAATTTGTTATCTTTAAAAAATTCCAGTTATTCCTTTTTTAAGTAATCAAAACTATGAATTAAAAAAAAAAAAAAAAAGATTCAGATTGTAAGAAAATGCAATTATGTGAATTGTCAAGTAATAAATGAAAGATTTTGGGCTATAAATATGTCTGTATTTTGGAAGCAATCAAATATCATGATTCGTACTCTGAATTTATAGTTTTAAAAAAAATTCATGAATTTTATTAATTTTTGAATGCTAGTCAAAAATGTATTACTTTAGGCAATTTTCTCTGTATCTCCATCAGTTTCATTTTTATAAGACTTGTTGCTTTATCAAACTTGCAGGTGTTAAATGTATTCTGGAAATGTCATGCAAAAACATTTAAAAACTATTGACATTTTATGTGAATAGTTATATTGTTAAGTTATTGAATTGAAATGTATTGATAAGTGCATATTGGTGCTACTTTTTTGTAATTATGTATATATATGTGGAAGCTGAGGTCCTTAAGATAGAAATATCCTGGTGGTGTATTAAAGGTTACATGTATTACCATCATTCATGATGGAATTATCAGCATAAATCTTATTTTTTTGTTAAGATTGTTTTTGCATATTTGCCAAGAAAAGAATGCAATCTTTGAAATTTTCTAGCCTTTAATGTTTTTGTGTTTTACATGTATTATAAAAGCTATTTTTATAGAGATGTGTTAATGGAAACACAATATATTTTAACCGATAGTTGGTTCAGAAAATGAGAATGTAGCCTTTCTTGAGTCTCAACTTGTAACTTGCTTTAAGCTCCTACTTTTCTCTTCACCCCATTTGAGTCTTTAAAAATTTCCTATTGTGTGTAAAACTTTTAAATTTTATGAAACGTAGCAGTATTTATTAGATTTTATGTATCATTCTATAATATAGAAGGTCTTATGAACCCCCCTTTAATACTTGAGTTCTAGTTGAAAAAAGTCATTACTTTGCCCATTATTACATAATTAGTTTTATCAATGACTGATTATATACAGGATTATATAAGATGTGTTGATTATATTTTTTCATGGTCGTATTCAAGACTGGTATTGCTTGGTGCAGCTTGACTAGATTTGGCCCCTTGTGCCATAAAAAGCAACCATCTGGATTGCCATCCAACCACTGATGATTAGTATTCAATAGTAGACATGTCATAAAGTATTACAGTCATTTATGTTGCAGATACTTATGTGTATTGTTTTTCGGGTTCTTGCATTTTATCCTATATTTTTTAATTTTTAGTGCACGTTATGTTATTATCAATCTTTGCCATTGTAATAAAAGTCAATACTTCATTCCAATGTCTTAAGTGGTACATAGTAAGCAAATATTTTTGGTTCCAATGTGGGGAAAAGCCCTAAATTGGCAACAAATACTCGATTTCCATTGTATCTGAATTTTTGCATTAGTTTTTGCATTTAAAGATAACCATCAGTATAACATTGTAATAAAAATATGCTCTTAGCAACATGCCTTTCGGACTTTTGAGAAAAATTTTCCTGATGCCATATTGGATTCTTGCATTTTCCACTCAGTTAGGTACCTAAAAATGTAATAATTTTATTTGTTGAAATCTAATATCTACTTTTTGGCTATCATATTCAATGTGTGGTTTTATTTTATGTATTTTATTGTAAAAGTTGTATCATTTGTACTCATGGTGTGTCAAATATGTTTAGCTATACAATACATTAAATTAGATTTTGATTATCTCAGATTTAAGGATTTAAAATGATTCATATATACTGAATTGAGGAAAATTATATTTTGCTTCCATATTAGGTCTGAAATAGGAAAATTACAAGCAAGAAATAAAAAAAGGTTTTTTCCATCGAAACATTCTATTAATCAGGTTCTCCAAGAGAATTTTGCCTGAATTTAATTTTTGAGAAACAAATAATTTAAATTGCCTACTGGTCTATGATCCTATATTTGTTTCTTATCTTGCTTACCAAAGAATGCATACTTTACTAACAGTCAGTTTTATTTAAAAAGTTCCTTTATTCTTTAAAAATAAGGATTGAAGTTAACTCAGAAATGACTCTATTTTATTTATTATACTTGATAAAAGCTCGAAGTTGGCATGAAAATATAATTTAAAAAAAATAAGCCATTATTTCCCAATGATATGTTAATTATAAAGATATTATTTTGTGAAATTACCTTCATAAATAAACCATAAAGTTACATTTAAAAATTCTTTAGCTTTGAGTCAGGTATTCATTTAATGGAATAATTCACAACCCTACACTATTTAAAGGCTTATGACAATGTGTTGAAAGTATGGCTTTCCAATTTTGGGAATATTGTAGTTTTTACAATATTGACACAATGCATTTTGAGTTTTATAAAATGTATAAATGATCAATAACAGATCCTATTCTACTTGCTTAACAAATGATTGAATGGCATAGCTCACATGGTTACAAAAGTTGGAATTACTTTAGCTACAAAAAATATATATATGATCAAAAGTATCCATATACCTGTACATTCTGGTTCTACTCATAAGTCAGAACTTAATATGTAGTAGGCCCACCATTTGCTGCGATTACAGCTTCCACTGTATCCAAAAGTCTCAACAATTTTTTTGGAATGTTGCTCCCGGAATTGCACGCCACTCTTGCCAGCCTAATGCAACTCCAAACCAGTATACCTCCAAACTTCACTTACGACACAATACTGTAAAGTAAGTAGGTTCACCATGCATTCTCTACACTTGTCCATCAACTTTCTAGACTGTGTAGCGTGATTCGTAATTCCATAACATTTCATTGCTCAAGACTTCACTGTTAACCTTTACACCACTTGAAGCGACACTTAGGGTTGAATGTGTTATGTTTGGTTTATATGCAGCTGCTTTAGCCATGAAAAACCAATAGTTTGGAGCTCCTGATGAACTGTCATTGTGCTGAAATTTATCTTAAGATCTGTTATATGCTAGAACTTGTACTTAGAATTCGTTATGAATGTTTTCTGTCGATTCCATTCGATACGGTTTTGTATCTGCAGCATGCTACAACCTCTATCACGCGACGTGGTTGAGCAGTCAGAGCCTCTTCACAATGACATTTACTGTGGAACAGGGGCATGTGTAACACAGATACGTAGCACAAATTTCATGTACAGATTTTCCAAAACAGAAACATCCAATCACTTTACATTCAAAGCCATTTAACTCGTAGTTGCCTCCCATTTTACGTTTTGAGCTTTGCAATGAAGTTTGGACCTGCTTGCATCTTTTTATATTCATGAACTCACACTGACGTCAGTGGCAGAATCTACTGCTGGTGTCCAAATACTTTTGATCATATATGTAATTACTCTACACTGTAAGATTTCTTACCCATGAAGATACCATTACTGTATGGATTACTTGTGTAAAGGAAACCCAATGTGAGAGAGACTAACATTTACGCCAATTTAAATTTGATTTTACTTATTTATTCTAAAGCAGCTGAAATATAATTAAACCATTCCTAGTAATATCTGCTGAATGTATAAAATATTTAAAGAAATTCTAGAACTAAAGAACTAAGTTTAAAATTAGTTCAAGAGACCATCTGTGCTTTAAAGTGTATTGTAATTGAAAATGTTTCATGCCCCAGCATTTGCGATATTTTATGTTTATCTAATTGTCCTGAAATTGATTATAATGAATATGATAATTTATGAGAATTTAAGTTTGATGCATCATGTGAATATTATGTTTTGAAAAAGGGCGCATTACATTTATATATAATTATACTCACATACTACTTTGTTATATTAAATTAAATGAAAGAAAATTCAATGTGGATTAATTTTTATCAAAGTTGTTCTTAGTATTTCTTGAATTTGTAAATGTGTGTTGAATTCCAATGAATAACTTAAAAGTGTTAAACAATCTGATCATCACTGATTAGGTCAAATACTATACTCTGACTTCATCACAGTTGCCAAATTAAATCAATATTTTTGATACACATATCACTCATGGCAGCTGTCACTTTAGAAAAAATGGAATTTATTCGGGACAAAGTCTCAGTATTAGTTTGTGAATTCTCTGGATTAGTTTTGTACTGTATAGAATATATGTTGGAATTGTGTTTATGTTTAATAAAATTGTTCTTCCAATAAAAGGTACTTGTTTAAATTTCTTTTGATACTGAACACAATTGCTCAATGCTGTACTGTTGGTGAAAAATTTATCCAAACATGTCTTGTTATTCCCTGGATCGCAGTAAAACCAAGATCATTAGACTTGGAATAATGCCTACTCTTAGTAAATGGACATTTTATTTGTATAAGGGTCCGTCTTCATAATAATTTAGATATTTCCTAAAAATTCAAACAGGAATACCCACCTTCAACGCTACTACTAAAAGATTTCTCATCATGAATATAAATGTTTATTCAAATAAGATCATGAATGTGGTATTTAGTCGAGAAAAACAAACTTCAATTGTCTACATAATACATAAACGTCGCATGTAGAAAATTTTAGGATTTATCCTAATATCTCGATTCTCCAGTTTCTTCGACTTTTGAGACTTATTTTCAAATGCTCAATGACATAAAAGCTATACAATGAAAAAATACGCTTAACAATAAGAAAATTAATTTGCTTTGATTAATTTTGGTTCCAGTCAAATCAGTACGAGATTTCATTTCCTAAGATTTTCAATTGCTTTGAAGTCTGCATTTCTAGGCAAAAAAGGGGATTTACTGTAGATAATCTACCACCCTTTGCGCGACTTATTCTATAAAACTACAACCTTGACGTTCAACATCACTGCACTTTGGTACTTTTAATAGTTAAAATAAAACAAGCTAATTAACCAAACTTATTTCCAATTGTCGGGCAGAAAACCAATACGCAGTACAAAGGTTAGAAACAAAAGTACGTTCAAACAAAATGTAAAATTGATAAGGAAAGGTAAAACAAGAAAATAGCTGCCCATCCGCAATCGATTCGAGTATCGCCCGCAGAGGTCCCGACTGAAGAGCACTACAAATTTGCAGGTGACCAAAGTCTATTTCTTGGAATTTAACCCGGGAGGGTAGCAGGGTTAGTTTATGTAGTTAATTAACGTCGCACTAGAGCAGTAGTCTGCAAACTCAGTCCAAAAGAGCCGAAGATTAGCAGTACAACGTTTAAGATTTATGTTGAGAGCCAAAAATTTCTTTTCCAAGGTCCGTGCTTTAGGAGTCTGTTTAAACCAGCTATTAACATTAAATAAAACCACACATGAGTCGTTTAAAGCTTAAGTGTTGTAAGTCCATTAAACACTGTTTCGAGGTATATAGACTTAGTATAATAGTTGTTGAAAATTCCAGAATACTACCAAACAAATTTTCCCACCCCATGTGTTCAAAATGGTTTGTTTTAGCTCATGTATATCGTTTTGGCCCTTATCTCCAGTTTATAAGTAAATTATAAGATACTTAAGTAACTTACACACTTTAGCTTTACATAAATTGAGGTTTTGGTTGAATTTAAGACAAAACCTTGTATCATTAACTACGTAAATGTTATTTTATTTTGAAAAGGAATAGTTAGTCAAAAAATAATAAAATCAATGTTATTTAGTTTGAAGTCTCCCACAAAACTTTCTGCTATTCAACATCCCTAGTGTCATCAGCACCCAGTGGTCCGTTGTCTTCAGAGGAGTCAGAAGTATAAAGGTTCAGATAATATGCATGACTGACAGGGGAATGTAGGTCAAAAGGTCTTGAATATCTTTCTTTTTCTTTTATGTCACAGGCCGGGGTTCATTGTAAGAGTCGAGACAAAGGTACATTTGCCAGATACTGGTCGTCCCCGTTTTCCTTGTGGTTTTATGTTTAGCTTGTAAAACGGAATGTCACCAGACAAGTTTTCCTTGTAAGAAATTTAGAAGGGTTGGATTTTTGGTACCGAATCTATTGCATCTTTAGCCATGAAACTGGATGCTTTTATTCACTAAGCTTTCTTTTGATAATGGATTTTTGCATGTTTTCTATAGATAAAAAACTCTTCTACAAACTTCTATAGATAAACACACAGTGGAAATATAGTGATTACTTAAAACCAGTCAGAAGGACAAGATCTATTGATTCTTACTGTATAGTTCTATTGAGCCAAAGTCCGAGTCGTTCGGAAGGTGGGAATGTCCACGTTGCATAAGCTAAATTGTTTCAATGTTGTTGTCTTTCACTCAGAACTAGTCTCATTAAGTTTAATGCCATCTTCCAGTTCCTGTTTTGTCCTGTACATGTATCGCTGTACAGAACAATGTGTTTTGCGGTTAGTGCTCTACTTTTTATATGTCTGACTACACATGCACTGATTTCCTGTGAGCCCCGAGATCCTACTGTTTCATCCCAACAGTACATGTAGCCTAATCCTGTTGATAACTCATGGCAACCTAAGTTATAAACGCATAAATTACGTTTATAATAAGCAATTTGGCATGTTATAGTTTCGGGAATGGTAACGACTTCTCCAAATCAAATGAGAAAGAATAATAGGAGCTATCAGAAACCGAATTTTCAGTCTTTTTTCATAGTATTTCTTACTTTCTCAGCCTTTCGTAGGTGAATCTCGTGTTGTAATGTGAGTTCTCTCTTTTCATATTCATCTTCTGAGGAGTTCATCTTAATTTTAAAGGAATTGCATTTCACTCAAGTGTCCTTATGTGGAGCATGAAAATGTAGATTAAACTCCGTATTAAATGTTCTACGGTAAATGTGTTCTTTAACTGGTTGTTTTTCCCCTGTTCAGCACAGTAGTCCTTGTAGAGGTTAAATAACAAGCAAATATTTAGATCTGACAAATACCTTCGGTTTGGATTATGGGATCTGGTGTAATGAGATTGATAACAGGAAAATGTTGAGATGTGGTTTCGTATCACAACCATTTGTTCGTCCGGTAATTTGGTTACAGGGACTCTCTTTCCCCGATTGTCTGATACTGGCGATTGTACTGATTTTATTTTCCTAGTGGCCCTAGTCATTCAGCCTTCGGATATTTGGTAAGTTTTTTGAAAATATTGCTTACACACATTTGCAGACGTTCCATCACTTTGGGTAACATAATGCTTAGTAGTGGACTTTTCTGGTCTAACGCCATCTTTTGGCCGAAGGGGTTTAGGCTCTTCCTGTTTTATCAAACCATATAAAAAGGCGTTTTGGACAGTGAAAGATCCTGTCTTCCAGAATGATTTAAATGCAATTTTTCGTGAATCCCTCTGCAATATTTTCAAAACACTTTTTCCTGTAGTTGCAATTTGGAGTACTAAATTTTTTTCTCTAACCAATTTTCCTTTCCCAGTTTTGTAAGAGTTTCTTAAATTTCTCAGTCTCTTTCTTTCTTGCTTTCTCTTTTTGTCCTCTTTCGACATCATTTTGGCTCACCTTCTGTTTCTTCACCTTGTTCTGGATGAACCACGTCTTCCTCATCTCCATTTTCATCTGAAAAGTTTTTATTACATGAGGTATTTAACATAAACAGGCTTTGGTTTTAGTCAATTCTGAGGTTAAAAATAATGAATTATAATAACGAAAAATAACAAAACAAAAAGCTAGAGCAGTACCTACAAACTTGAGCAAATGTGACAGAAAACAGTTACATCAGTTCTTATAATATAGAGCAGGGGTCACCAGCTATTCTACTTTTGGAAGCCACATTTCAGAAAGGAATATTTGAACGAGGCATTTATTTATCTTTGATAATAAAAAAACAATGAAACTGAAAATTAGTTCCATTTTTTAAAGTTTACCCATACATCTCCTTCCTCCCGGTTAGCCTGATTCATAGCTGAAACACAAAACTGCGTTGCTTAGCCGAGACAACTTTGTCTCAAAACAAAAGTTTCAGCATAGGAAATGTGTGAAAAACATCACAATATATTGAAACAGGTTAAACAAAATAGCTGTTCAACCATTGAGTTTTGAAAACTTCAACATTGTTATTTATTAAAAAGAAGCATCGATATGTTTTAACTGATCAGCAATTAACTGAGCTTGTGCGAACTGCCCTAACAAGTCATCAACCAAACTTTCGGCATCTAACTGCTAAGATGGACAACATTTGTAACGCATCTGCAACGAAATCTAATTTTTTATAAATTTTCTTTGTACAAAATTGTTTGATAGAATGAGAACAATGTGTTTTTAATAACATTTTCATTTTTATGAACAACTTGTTATTTTTATGCTTTTGGATAATTTTTTAACAAGAAATGAACTAAAATAATTACTTTTGAACTTTGGTCAGCTTTAGTTTACTCATAACTTTGTAACCTGAAATGAAATAAAATAATTACTTTTAGATACTGTTGTTTTAGTTTACAACATTTTATTTGAATAAGAGCCGCACCACTTGCTTGAGAGAGCTGCAAGTGGCTAACGAGCCGCGTTATGGCCACCTCTGGTATAGAGCGTTTGTTGAGTTATTTTCTTGGCGAAGTGTTTCAGCAGACCTGGAAAATGAATTAATGTTTCTCTTTCAAAATCTTGAGCAAAAAAGGATAATTTGTTTTAGAAAGAAATGACTTCTTCCACCATCGAAACAATTGTGTTTGTTTTCCCCTGTAGTTTACGGTTAAGACGTAACGTCTACCATGAAATAAAATTTTTAGATCCACTGATCGTCCGTTAGTTTAACATAGTCAACACCCTTCTCAAAGAGAAATACTTTAATTTCAAATAATAAGGAAGCGAAAAGTTTTAAAACGTTTCCTCTTGAAAGCCAACGTACATTATTATCCAGCAGAAAGATCTGCGTATTCACTCTCCATTTCAACTAAAAATTATTTAATTGGCGATGATAAAGAGCTTTAGATACAATTGTGTCGACAATCTTGATCACTAATTCCATAGCATTGTAAATTTCTTCTAGAAATGTCTGCGCACAAAGCGCTTCTCGATAAATGATGCAATAATAAACAAGTATCTCGTGATTAAATTTTTCCTTCAAAATAGAAACAAAATCTTTCCTCACTTCGGTCATACAATTTCCCCCATCTGTTTAAATTGAAACAATTTTATAGAGTGGAATATGATGTTTTCCCATGCATTTAGTGACAGTATTTACAATAACCTCGCCACGCGTTTGTCCTTTCAGTGGCATAATCCTATAAGTTCTTCTTTAGGACCCGAAGACGAAATAAATCGAACAAAAACTGAAACATACCCTATGCCATTTATGTCACAAGATTCGTCAACAGATATTGATAAAGCTGAAACCAATTTAAGATCTTCGATTTGCTGATTGATTATATTCGAAGATAATTTGATTGTTATGTCTTTTGCTATTTTATCAGACAGTGGTAACTCTTTAATTTTTTAAGAATATCTGTCTTGTTCTCTTAAAATCCCGGAATAGCACTTTGGATGCATTTATAAAACAACTTTTAATGTATTCACAGTCTGCGTATGGTTTGCCTCTCTTAGCAATCTATTGACTAACAATAAAGCTTGCAATATTAATATTGTTAGAAAATTGCACCCAATAATTAAATACATAACTTGATTTTTCTTGACTCTTCTGAAGCTCCTCAACTGCTTTTTTCCTCGCATCACCTGTGAGATATTTACTGCCAGCATTTTTGTTGAAATTGATTCGTGAAAGAGCTGAGGTTTGCGGACCAGTACATTAGAGCAACACAAAACTTGCTATTGGCGACGGTCCGGAATGAATCCCGTATGGATAGACATATAACTCAGATTAGCACCTCGTTATTTTGAACCACGGGCAGATGACGATATCAACTTCTGAGCTGGCACCCCTCTCCAACTTCCGCACAACGTCAAGTGGCTAGCAGGGGGACTACAAAATTTTCCGTCGATAGAGATGTTTACCTAAACCATCGGGACTGGTCAAGAATTCGGATTATTGTAATAGCTACAACCCTATTCTGAAATATAAATTATTTACTCGCATACATTTTAGCCTATTTTGTAAACAGGTATTCACCTTTTCACCAGAAACTTGATGAACTGACTTGAGAGAGAGAGAGTCCACTATACTGCTAAATTATCTGAAGATTCGACCGGATTTGTATACTGGAATAATTTTCCTTAATAGCACACATAGTCTCATTTGCGCGATACTGACAACTTTGTAAATAATCATGCATTTTAATAACCATGCACTAGCTGAATAACCCGGGGGTTTCAAATATGACCGCGACATTTCCCTTTGCTGACTCACATACACGAACTCTGTAGAACTAGTTTCCTACCGCGACAGCTAAAATATGACCACAACATTTCCCTGTGTTAACTCATACACAAACCCTGTAGAACGTGTTTCCTTATTCATGTCCATTTATAGCACAAAAGTGCAAATAGTTAGTGCAAATATCAATATGAAGACCGGCCCTTATATGTAAATGAAATGCAGATTTATGATTATACTTTGTTTAGTTTGAGTCCAAAACTATAACATTTTGTTTTGAGGAAAATTTTCTAACTTAAAAAAATTCAATATATCAAGATGCGAAGATGAGAGAAAAAAGCTCCATGTTGAAGTCTCCTAATTATTTCCTTAGGTATATGTCTTGGACACAATATTTTTATTATGATGTTTCTTTTACCAGTCCCCTTTTCTAGGGAGTGGGTGTTATGTTCGTTATACACCCACCCCCAAATTAACTCTACTATCAGAACTCTAGACTTGGTAGCCTTTCAATGCTTTCTGTGTCTTACTGAATCACTCCTTAACAAAATATATTCTGCTCTCATGATATAAATTACGTCAATATTCTCAGGATTCCATAATTTGTTAAAATTATTAAACAACTAGAAATATTAAAGAATCTATAAACTTTTTATTCTGCATGACTTACGTTGTTTTAGAAATGATAGATCCAAATGTGTATTGGAATTTAATTATAAAATAATCATAAACTAATTAGATAAAACTCCAAACGTTGTCGAAGCAGTGATAAACTACATTTTGACGTTTCCACGATATGTATCATGCTAGAGCATATGGACAGTAGGGATGCGACATCGACAGCAAAACATCGATATTCAAAATTAAAACATCGATGTTTTTAAAATTCAGTGTATTTAAACTCTTTTCGCCATTTCTTAAAACTGGTTTAGCAACTAAGGATGCAACATCGCCAGCAAAACATCGATGTTGATAGTGCATCGCCCCCAAACTATCGATGTTTTTAAAATTCAGTGAATTCAAAAATTTTTCCTCATTTCTTAAAATTGGTTTAGCACCTAGTGATTCTACATCGACAGCAAAACATCGATGTTCAAATTTGAAACATCGATGTTGATAATGCATCGTCCCCAAACTTTCGATCTTTTTAAAATTCAGTGCATTTAGACGTTTTACCCCATTTTTTATAATTGGTTTAGCAACTAATGATGTGACATCAGCTCCAATACATCGATGTTTTTTTATAAAACATCGACATCGATGTCGTATTTCTACTTTTCAGACCCTTCACCTTTGGTCACTTTGGTCTAAAAGTATGTTCAATTTGCTGATTATGAAAATTATTCTACTTGGTTGTTTTTAATATTTTTATAACGGTGCTTTTTTCATTTAAAAATAAAACATCGACAAGTATAAACATCGATGTTACAAAAACATCGATCCCAATACATCGATGTTAAATACATCGATGTTTTTTATAAAACATCAGAAGTGAAATCTTCGCAGACCGTCTGGTCTCGTTTACACATAAAATCTCAGAAATTTGTTTTTGTTTTCAAAGAATTATGTTATACAGACAAGTGTCACTTCAAAAATAACCAATCACCTCTGAGTACGGAGCTGATTCATTTCTTCTGTTGAGGACGATCAATCTTGAGTTAAATATCACAAGACAAAAGTTCTAAAGGCACTGGATATTACACAGTATGCAGTATATATCATCGTAAACAAATCAAACCATAATCCAATAGATTTTCTACATTTATTTACACATTTAACCAAAGAACGGAACACGAAAACATGTCTGATGCTACAGTACGGAACTGAAACTAAAAAACGACTGATTGTTCAAATCGTTGCCATTCTATAAAACCTTAATCTCGTTCAATAATTGTTAACACAAATAGGTGGAGCTGCTTTAACTGAATTTAGCATCTTCACTGTTTTGTTTGCAATTGCTTGAATAATCTGTTCTTGAAAGAACAGTTTCTGATTTTGCTAATTGCTGCAATGATAATGTAATGAGCAATGACTAAAGTTGTTTGCAACCTAATGTCGATGTGTCACACGATGCATCATCGCAATACATTATTTTCTTGAGTGAGCAGCGAATCTATAATGGAAGATCATCATCAATAGTCCAGTAGAAGCATAGTCATCAAGTGCGTTAGGTAAAACTGCTTAACACGACAGAAAACAAAGAACAGAAGTGTTCTCTTTCTGTGAACACAAAGTAACTGTTTTTTGGGAAAGTTCCTATGTTCCGAAAACGATCCGTGTTTATATTAAAATTCTGATCTTCAGCAAAAAGTCGCCATATTTTTGGAAAGTGGAGCTACAGCGTGATGTCCAATGTGGCAAATAAGCGTGTTTAGACGTGCGTCTGTATATACTCTAGTACAGCGTTTCTCAAGCTATGCTCCTCGGAACGTTGGTGTTCCAAGCATATAAACATTTATTTGAAAAATGTTCCATAAAAAATTATCTGGAAATGAGTCTGGAATGGTTTTAAAAGTCGTGATAAGTTCAAACACAGTTGAAAATCAGAAGCTCGGGTTCGGAATCCATTTAGTGACAGCTATGCCAGCAGGCTTCAGTGCTAAAAAAACGCTATTGTGAAAATTCAATTGAAGTAATTAGTTACTGATTTAAAACAATAGTACGTGATTTCTAGACACATTAAAACTTACGCTAGGTTATTTTACTATTTTTCTGTGTTTTGATTTAAATAACTAACATTTAAGAATAAATGTTTTTTTATCAATTCTTAGATTTACTCATTTATTTTATTTATTATTCATATCTTCCTACGCTACAAAATAACCAAGAAGTTTTGTTAAAATTTTAGGATTTGTGAAGTGTGTTCCGACGTAGGAAAAAGTTTGAGAAACGTTTTTTGCCCTTGCCCCTCTACTACAATTTACGATTTCTTTTTCACCACTATCTAATTTTCCCAACAATTGTTGTATCGGCGTTTCCATTGCAATGCGATGTAAAGACCAGCCAGTTGTGAAACGTAGGGACCTATAATTAAATCTTTTGTTAACGTATCTGTTTGATTAAATATGATTCTGGTCAGTGTCTCACAAGCATTTTCAGCTCTAACAACAAAAAAGTATGATAATATTTTTTTTTAATATGGGAAAATCACATTAAAAATGAAATTAACTGAACAAGTAGATTTTCTTTAACTCGTTTCCATATTACGTAGTAAATAACCCTGCAAATTGCATACCTCTGTATTTATGTAGTAGTGTGGTATTTTCTGTCAAGTTTTGTGCGTATATGGTTGTATGGGAGGTAGATAATTTTTTACGGAGATTACAATATATATTTCAATACACACTCAAAAATCCCCATAAAATAAGCAAACCTTCTTTCTCAAGCAAATATTTTATTATTTACCATCTAGCTTACAATATACTATGCAGATTTGTAAATTATGAAGTAATAAAGTATAAATCAGTTTTATATTTCTATATTTATACAACTTTTATCTTCGTATTCGAATTGAGTTTTCAAAATGTTCTAAAAGTACAGAATTTCCAGCATGTTACATAGTTCTCAGTTAAAGTAAAAAATGTGGCACGAGTTTTTCTTGATTTATTGAATATAAATTTCCACCAAAAAACTCCAAAAGCAAGAAATGCAGTTCTTTGCCTTGCAATGCCCTAATTTTTTATAACTTCAAGAAACAAAGTGGATAGTCACTTCCCAGAAGCAATTCAGATTAAAATTTCTCAGATGGTGGTGGCTCAATTGCTGCTCTTTCTGGGCGTGCTGTAATGAAACAAAAGAGGTAAGGTTAGAACATAGGGAATTTTGAAAAATTCTATTTGAAAAATAGGTATTCAATCAATGGTTTTACAATGGTTTAAGTACATTTAAACTTCGATGCTTGAAATGCCATTCTTGAATTATTTTAAAATTTAAAAATTACGAAGCTTGTATTAAGGTATTGCAGGTTATGGAGAAAATTTACATTTAGCTTGCCCTTATGGCGATATTTCTCATTCCATCTCCTTATACTTATGTACAAGGGGTGTTCAAATGAAAAGGTATGAAACGTCGTAACAACGTAACCGTTAACATATTTGCCTATGCCGCTATGGGAGAACGTAGCGAGACATCTAGGTATGCGATTGGAATCTCCGGCGTGGATCGGAGCATGCGCGGGCACCCGCATGCGCAGGAGAGAGCAGAGGCTCTTATAAAGAGCGCCGTCCAATTGACACGGCAGTGCGTGTGAGGGCAGGATGGGGTTGACATTGCAAAATTCGACGATTGAGGAGCAGCGAGGCGTTATCCGATTTCTGACAGCGGAAGGTGTTAAACCGGCCGTTATTCACCGCCGAATGATGACCGTATACGGGGAAGACTGTGTGTCCGACAAGTCAGTGAGAAAAAGGAGTGCCCAGGCCGTGAGAGTTTGGTTGATGACCCGAGACCATGCCAGGCAAACACAGTCATGACAGCCGATCTCATCGACAAGGTTGTCGACATGTTGGCGGTGAAGGTGGATGTCAGCGTTGGAACAGTGTGGACAATTGTTCACTACAGGTTATCGGAAGATGTGCGCGTAGTGGGTTCCGAAGCAGATCACCGAGAAGCAAAAGGAACTGCGTATGGGGCTAGCACTTTAACATCTGTTTCGGTATCAGGAAGACCCCACTTTCCTGGAGCGGATCGTCACAGGTGATGAGAGCTGGTGCCATCACTACGAGATAGAGACAAAGCGGGACAGCATGCAGTGGAAGCATGCGTCTTCACCTCCCCGTAAAAAGTTAAAAGCCGTGGCGTCACCAGAGAAGATGTTGCTCAGCTTCTTTTTCGACGTCCAAGGTCCGCTATTTGTTGAATACCTCGAGCACAGAAGAACCATTAACTCCGATGTGTACTGTGAGACACTTCGAAGCCTACGCAGGTACACCAAGAACAAAAGACCGGGGTAGCTCACGGAGTGTGTGGTTCTGCTCCATGATAACGCGCGTCCACACGTCTCCAGGGTCACACAAGCGGAACTGGCCAAGTTTAAGTGGGAGCAGCTTGACCATCCGCCCTACAGCCCGGACATGTCGCCCTGCGATTTCCATGTGTTTTGTCCCCTGAAAAAAAACATCTAAAAGGGAAGCGCTTCAACTTGGACGACGAACTCAAGGACCCTGTAAAGGCCTGGGTCTCGTCACGGCCACATGAATTCTGGAAACTAGGAATCCTTCAGCTCGTTAATCAATGGGATTGTTGTTCTCAGGCCTATGGTGTATACTTTGAATAAAGTCTTCATTTATACCCACAGTGTCGTTTCGTACCTTTTCATTTGAACAACCCTTGTAAAATTAACGAGGTCGCAGACTTATTCATTGAGTTAAATAAGCACTTAGTTGTGCGCCTTTAAAAATGGACGCGAATAATTATATCATATACGTAATAGTTATCATACTTTGGCAGTTTCCATCGTAGAAAGTTAGGTCATCAAGAGCGAAGCCTCCGTCCGTGGCTTCGCCTTCGAACTCCACCTATAGGGAACAAAAACAACTCAATGAATCATTGAATCCAAAATTAAATCCAATTTTAAATCATTAAAATATCCGACAGATTTAAAATAGCACAGGGTGGGCGAAAAATGTGTTCCTGGTTTCTAACAAATTACTTTCTGTTTGGGCCATGATACAAGGGTGTTAAGAGCATATTAGTCAAGCGGCAATATTAAGGTTGTACTTTGAATTTTATTATGATCGCATTGTTGAACCATTTCCTCCAAGTGAATACGATTCTGTTCGAGGTTCCGTTCAGGATATACTAGAGAGTTTTGTTTCACAGATTAAGAATGTGGAAAGCCTCATTTACCAACATGATTAAGCTACGCCACGTCAAGCAGTAATTAAAGCTAATTAAAATAGCTTATCAGCTCTCATGTAATTACATATGGGCTCCTACTAAAGATCACGATTTTAGATGAGGCATTAGCTACCCTCTTTTATCAGTCCATATAAAACTCCCTCACCAACAGAATAAGTTTATTCCCAACCACATTTGAATTTTTGAGTAGTACGAATTTTTGAGTTTGCAAAGTATATATATATATATATATATATATATATATATATATGTGTATATATCTGCTATTTCATTGGAAAGCTCGAAATACTAGGTAGGGTTACCATATGTTCCTGTTTAATCGGGATTGTCCTGTTGTTATGTCCGTTTTAGAACTTTATTCCGGTTATATCTGCATTAACGAAATATTGAAACAGATGATAATTCTGGAATGAGCTCTTTCACGAAGAGGTACATAGCAAGGCATTTTGGTATTCTTCACAGTAAAACATTGAAAACTGAGAACAACCAATACCAATGACTTCAAATAAAATCATTAATATTCTAAACTGTGCATTAATTTCTTTGTACAATAAATCATTACAGAAAACTTCATTTCCTGTTTTTTCAGCAATATAATACTATCAAAATGGCTTATAATTTTTATTTTTTGACTTAAAATCAAAGTCTTTAAACAGCTGTACTGTAAATTTTGATTTTTTTTTGTCAGTTAATGAACTTCTGCTCTATAGCGACGATAAATGTCACATGCTATAAATTGTATTGAAAACAGGCAGTTCTTTTTGGACATCCGGTTTTTGAACCAGTGACGAAGATAGACTTGTTTGGGGTCAGGGCAAATGATACTGATAACGCCCTCTTCGTCCGAGGCAAAATTTATGTATTTAAAAATATGAATAAGAACAAATCTATTGAAATGGTATGAATACAATATCATAATTAGTACCATATTAGTTTTAATAACTCAATCATTATTCACGTTTTTAATTATTGTTATTAAGTAAATAATAATTTCTAATACAATTTCAAAGGACAAATAAGTTACCGTAGCTAAAAAGAATTTACTTTTACAGACAGACACAAATCACCTTGAATTAACCTTGATATCTTAAATAAGTACTATTATTTATTTACATTTAATTTCAAACGTAGTATTAATTTCTATTATTTGTAAATCGAATTCTTTGCAGTGGGATCTTATCTAGGTAGTCGAGTTTGTTCCTTTCCGGGCCTTCATCTACACGTGTCTATCTTGCTACATTAACTTATAACTATAATAAAAAGAACCTAATGAATCCTCAAAAATAACTCATTCATTTAAATTTAACCATTTCTATTATTTTTAAATCGAATTCACAAAGCGATTATCGCTAATTTAAATTCTAACTATTTCTATTATTTTTAAATCGAATTCACAAAGCGATTATCGCTAATTTAAATTCTAACTATTTCTATTATTTTTAAATCGAATTCTTTGATATGGGATTTTATCTAGGTAGTTTTGGTCTTTTCCAGAAGCGTCACTTACGTGTCTATCTTATAGCTATAATTAAAAGGATCTATGAATCCTCACAAAGTAACTCTCTCTAATTTAACCATTCTGTGATGTCAGAAGAGAAGAAACATAAGATATTTTTAGTAAGCTTTTTTGATGAAAAACTACAAGGTTAATAAATATTTCTGAAATGCCCAACCTTTAGACACTGGCACACAGAGCTGGTGTCCCTGATGTCCCTCCCAACTGCGCCTCTGATATGAACTGATCTATAAACACAGCTCCAGATTATGAAAACAAGTTATCTAAAGCACTTAACAATTTGAAAATGATTTTAATGACTAACTCTGTATGCTGTCAGTGTAGCTACGGATACTTGTCCATAGATCCAGTCGGGGCGGGATGTGTCAAACTTCTTTGTTGCCATTTTCCATATGAGAAGTCGTTGCTCTTTATCTCCCTCAGGAGGCATCAACTCCACTCGGATAACGCTCAGAGCTGTTGCTTCTCCTCGCCCGAAAGGTGCGAACCAGAAACTCAAGCACAGAGCATCATTTTGAGTAGCAGCGAAATCAGGACTCCTGAGAACAGGATTTTGAGCTGACGCCTGATTGAAAATATCGAAGAAGACATATCCGGCTGAAAGAAGAAGACAAATGATGACTTTATTCTATGATTATTTTTTTTATTTTTCCATTAGTATTTTGAAAATTTTATCAGCAAAACCATAAAGATGGGATAAATATTAACCTTTTGAAAGGCAATATATAAAGATAAAGAATTTTAAAATGAAAAACCACAACAACTTTAACTTAGTTCCTACTGGCACTAACTGTGTTCCTACTGTGTGACACTAACTATGCTTAACTATGTTCCTACTTTGTGACTAAATATGTTTATCTATGTTCCTATTGTGTGACGCTAACTATGTTCCTACTGTATAACGTTAACTATGTTCCTATTATGTGAAGCTAACTATTTTTAACTGTCTTTCTATTGTGCGATGCTAACTACTTTTAACTGTGTTCTTACTATACTTGATGCTACGCTATAATTTTTTTTATCGTACATGTGTGACATATTTTAACATTCTTGATTTTCATCGCAACAAACTAATCAGTGCATGCCGACACACCGAAATTTCATCTTTTAACCCTCGAAGTGGTTTACACGTGGTATATTGTCCATTAAGATTTGACCAATTTTGCTAATGATGAGAAATTTCGTCAAGGTATTGCCGATTATTTTATGGTGACGAGATCAAGTTCTGGTCAAGATCAAGATCAAGATCTTTTTTAGAATGACGAGAGCCAGATCTGGCCAGTTTTGATAATGGTGAGATACATCGTCAAGAGTCGAGATAATACATGCAGTTAGTCCTCTCGGCATGATCTATCATTCTCTCCTATTTCCTACGAGCTTCACGCACGAGGAACTCTAGTTTATATTTTCTTTTCACATGGGGTTTACTATCTTTAGTGAAGACGGGAGTCGCGCTCCCTGTGTACCCAAGCTATCTTTATCTGCTTTCATCACACTACTTCTTTCCCCCAACCCCTTTTTCTCCCCTTTCGCATAGTTTATTGAAGTTTTTTGCGTTTGGTGCAGCGAAATATAACCCTTTGCCCCATGAAACCTAAAACATACCAACCAATCAACCTCCTATTCCAGCCCTTGTAAAAGACTGCCCTAAGTTTTTAAGACAGAGTTTGGATCACCTATATATGGCGTTGCCAAGATTGGAAGCAATCGCTCATTTTAGGCTACTTTTTAATTTAGGGGTAAACTTATTTGCATACTGTCTTTCTGGAATCAACGGCGAATCGAGTTGACTTCTAAGTTTGTCTAAAGCTGTGTGAAATCGTTTTTTTGCTTTCGTTCCAATCTTTGCATCCCCGTAACTATTATTACGCTACTGCTCTGAACTTAAAAACCTATAACCTCTTAGATTAATGTCTTTCTAGAAAATAAAGTTTTGATGAGTCTATGAATCTCACAATGCCAGTAATTATGACCCTTGAGCCTTTGTTACAAGCAATGTTCCTAAGATAAAATGGATAGTAATATAACCGGAAAATACATAAAAATTCCTGAAACACTCCTGAAAATTCCATTTCAAATTACTAAAACATCTAATTAGAGGTTGGTACCTTTGTATTCCCCACCTTCTGGTAAAAAATTCAAAATTGTCTTACTTGGTGCCCTAAATGTATGATCCTGAAGATTTGCCGGCCTACTGATAATGGAAGCTAGGCGCCACGTTAATCCTTCTTGAACTGCTTGATCATGTCTGTTGAATTTAGTTGGAGCCCTGTGAGATCCAATCTCCTGAATTGGTGGTGGGGCTTCAGTATTGTTCTTCCAATCACACATGTTTCGGTCAAAAGAGCATTCACCTATGACAAGATTCAAATTTTAACTCTTATTCGATTTGAAATCATCTGAAGAAACCTTAAATTGTTAAATTATTTTGTTGATTTTTAGTCATGTATAAAGAGATGAAAAAATAAATTATGAAGCAATGCAAGAAGAAACAAAAACAGAAGATGGAACTGTGGTGTTTGACGACACCCGGACCCGTACTGATTCAAGCGCTCGCTGAATAGGTCGCCAACGTGTCGTCTATGACACGATCTGGAAAATGTTTCGGAAAATGTTTCACTTCTATCCGTTTAAGATCAGTCGTGTGCAAACACTAACAGCCACAGATTGTCACTAAGTTATTTGAACAATAATTATTAACTGTTCATAATTCTCTCTCTCTCATTGCATTATAGAGTCTATATAATTTGGTACATTAATATATTTTACAAATAAGAAGAAAGTTTTACCTTAAAAATACAGTGACATTAGAATTCCATATATTTTAATTGTTGGAATAGTATTTCTCGGGATAGATAGTTAATTGACTTAGATCATGGCTCGAAATACCCGGGTGCACAGGTGCACTGTTTACATGAAAATAAAATTGTGCACCTAATTTTTTCCCGCTAGGTGCACACAGTGCACCTAACGTTAAATAAAAAAAAAGGGAGGGGGAACGTGTTTTATGTTATTTTGATGTTTGAACAAAATATTAGTATCGACATCTCACGCTCTAAAGGAACTTAATTAAAATTCCTAAATACACACTAAGCTAAAACAAAATCGCTGGGCCGTAACGGGTTTGTACAGGAGGAAGGTTTACTTGTGTCACTACCACCAGAACTTTCCGATGATTGAAACATTTTTCAGATGGCTCTGTTGAAGAGACTGTCGCGACAGCCGTGCGCCGTATAATTTCGATATGTTTAAATATTTTTTATTTACTATCTACTACGAACCTTTATAAACACACCCAACTAATACAGTAGTTTGCATAATATTAATACTCTTACATTACGTTTTTTTTTAAATGTGCACCGAACATATAACCTGTGCACCTAATTTAAAAACTTGGTGCACAGGGTGTACCTGTATTAAAAAATCTATTTCGAGGCCTGACTTAGATAATTATTCATAACTCATAGCTGGAGAAACATGAAAATTTTATAAGTTGTACGGTAATTTGAACAGATTCCATTAAAATTTATAACTCATACATAAAAAACTATCAAAAAATCAATTATTAAATTTCTATTGTAACATTTTTATAATCAAAGCTCACACTTATATTTTGTTAAAATGCTTTTTAATCGTGTTTGGAATAAGTTGAAAAAATGAATAGAGTGAGTTAGGATACACGCACACACACGTGCAAACCTAAATCTTTAAAGTTCATATAGAACCAATTATTAATATGTTCAAGTGACTTTTTAACACTTCACATTCCTAGATCCTTTGCTAATATGCTTACATTCATCTTTGGTTAAACTAACCACTGACATTATTTAAAAACTACCAGGACTGCCATAAAATAACCTTCACTCTTTGAATGCATCTGTAGCTAAATCGAATAAACGGAATGGGTCCAAATTTAATATTAGGGCTTTTGAAGACATGAGATGTATTCCACAAAATAAAAAAATGGACTTTGTTTTAGTGTGAGAGTAATTTGTGTCTTGGCAGTTTTTTTTTATTGCAACGCGCTACATATCCAGCTGTAATAAGTGACGTGGTTGTTGATGAAGCAGTTGGAGCTTTGCATCATCCATTTTATCTGGGCTTAATGTAAATGTTCGATTATTTTCAATTCAAATAGCGCTACATTTTCCTCAGTCGGCGACTTTTGGTACTAAAAATGTTTCCACGGAATACACCACCTATCTCCTCAAAAGTCTCAATACCAAATTTGATTCCGTTCCGTTCATTCGATTTACCTATACAAGTATATGCTTCCAAACAGTGAAAGTTGCGACCACTTAAAATAGTGACGGACTGTTTCTTGTTTGTAATGTGATAGTATTGTGAATGGGTCATGATTATATAATTTCAGTCACTGTTAGGTCAGCGCAAGTTTCCTAAGAAATTTGAAGCGCTCTAGTAGTGAAACAAATCTACACGACTCCTTCAGCATTTCCATCAAATACCAGCCCTTAATTTAATAAAACACATTTATATTGAGTGGACGCCCTTTCCTCACGAATGCACATGCCCCACCCTATAAAAAAAGTAAGTCTCAACCATTGTTAACTTGATATCTTAAATATTGTTGTTCATAAAATAAACTTATTACCCGAAAAACAACACTTCAAAAATCAACTTACCAATTACAGCAGTGGCCTTCAGCGGATGAGCTATAAAATACGCATTACATGAGTTCTTGCATAATTTATTGGAGATATGACATTAATAAAGTATAGCAACTTACACGAACAGTCACCATCAAAGAAACTTATGTCGTCTAATGCAATGACTCCTACTCTTCCATCACCCCATATTCCTTCTATAATGATCTAAAATGCACACAAACAGCAACAAAAATTTAGATAAATGGAGCTCATGCATAGTTTTTGAAACTAAGTATTAGTTTTTTCAAAAATTTGCAAGGCAGAACATGAAAGAATTTTACTTGCACAAAACATTTTGTGGTCTTTTCCAAGCTCTCTGTCAAGAAAAGGTAAATTATTTCATCTACAAAGTTTGCGAAAGTTATTTTTTCATTATTCCAAGTATTTGTGTTTGTATTCTTACTCCAGACAATGGATAAATATATGCTTAAAATTTTGAAACAACGCAGGGTTATGTCATATATATACCGACATATCTGATACACACTTTCTCCCTACACTGAACAGAACATTTACAATAGCAATGTTCTATGCGAAATGGAGTTGCAATAAAAGTCAGTAATTAACAGATGGGAGTCTGCTGTTGCTCTGCATAACGACGATATCCATGAAAAAGGCGCTAATTGTTTAAAAACTTAATATGTTTAAAAGAAGCTTCCGTCATTTGGACATTAATGCCTCTTTGTGCTTTCTATTAGAGTCTTACAAGTTGAATTTAATAGGGATGAGATTTATAGTTTTCTTCCTATTTTTCCGGAGTAATTGTATATACTATTTCTATTGCATCACGATTGTGTTAGTCAGTATCACGTTATGCTGATAGCGATTGCTGTAAAGATAATCATATATAGCAAGCTCTACCAAATATGAACATCAAGAATGCTTTGGTGAGACAGTTTCCAACATCATCCCATTTTTGATAATACCTTGAAAAACATAAAAGGGAAATTACATTGTCACGCATGGGACAATTCCACATAATTTTTTGTCATGAAAATGGCTGCCTTTCAGATTCTTTATTAATCCAAAACTTTCAATAGCCCGATGCGTTGCTCCAGTACGACGTTAATTAAAAATACATACCTAACTACCAAAACCTTTTTAGAACTTAAACTATTTTCCCTTCAAGAAATCTCATCCAGAATTTTTGGGTATATCTGATATTTTTTCTATACAAAAAGAACTGATATGAAGTCGTCGGGTATGGACATCACAATGAACCATGGTGGGCTTCATGTGAACTATGACGGGCTTCAAGTGTACCGTGATGAGTATCACGGAAGCCGTCACGACTTCTCTGATCACACCGAGATGTTGTGACGGCATGATATTAGCCTTCCCATACGTGACTGCTTGATATTAGCTCTTGCATAGAAAAAAAATGACAGTAGTTGCCTATAATGATAGACGAAAATTTTGAAATATAATAAGTAACAATATTTCATATCACTCAATGTTCAAACATTCTTAAATAAGATACACAAAAATAATTTTACTTGATAAGGACTACTGGGTGCTGCTCTCTCAGATCCCATGACAACAGGAGTTCTAGATGTCTGCCACCTTTGTCCCTGGTGGTTGTGTAATCTCCAAAGAGTTGTGACTTTACCACCTGCTTCTCCAGCAGCTGATTTGACATGAACACGAAGACTGCCTAAACTTGGCCCTGCGGGATCTATGGATCGCTCATACATAAAATAATAGAATGATAAACATCGGGTTCTTCCCGTCGCTGAAAAAAGAGGGCTGATCAACCACGCTCTAGTACCTCCTCTCTGAGGTGACTGAGGATTACTCAGGAGGTTCATGTAGTATCCTGTAAATAAATAATGAAATCAGACGCTTTAGATGAAATAGACTAACTGTATTAAAATATTTATTATAGACTTGAGTAAAATGCTTGACATTTTTGTAGTAGTGTGACCTCCATTATGGAATGTTATTTCTAGAAGCATTTTCTAGTTTGCGTAACTTAATGTTCATTTATTATCGACCATGAATGTAAGTTTTTCCTTTTGAGATGTCCGAGCTTATTCATGTACCCTTATTCTTTAAAATTAGCCGATAACTGTCACTCAAATTAAAAACTCTACTAATCTATGTCACTCAAGTGTAGGCCACTCAAATGAAGTAAAATAGTGCATGTAACAATACAGTTTGACATGCTGAAAAAAAAATTATGTACACTGAAGAGATAAAATATTATGACCACCTACTCAATAACGCGTTGCGCCTCCTTTGGCCTGAAAAACAGCTGCAACTTGCCTGGGAATAGATGCCACAAGTTCTTGGTACATGACTGGAGACAGGTTGTACCAAATGTCTAAGCAGCGGTCACGCAAAGTCGAGATATTCGGACACGGTGGTGTTTGAGCTCTGATCTGCCGCTCTATGACACAACAAATGTGCTCTATCCGGCGAGTTAGGTGGCCAGGACCGAATTGGAATTCATCAGTATGCTCCTCGGACCACTCCAACACAATCCGAGCCTTGTGACATGGGGCGTTGTCTTGCGGGAAGATCCCATTTCCAGTTGGGAAGACAGACGCCATGTAAGGGTGCAACCGATCCGCAGCGATGTTCAGATAGTTCGCATCGCTAATGGTCTGTTCTACCAAAACTAAGGGTCTCAGAGTCGCCCATGAGAATGTCCCACAAAGCATAATACCGCCACCACCATCTGTGTATGACCTGCTGTACAATAGGGGAGCAACTGTTCGCCTGGCAGACGGCGTATCCTGACACGACCATCGACGTGATGAATGAGAAATCGGGATTCATCTGACTAGGCAACTTTTCCACTCATCCATGGTTCAGTCTCGATGGTACCGGGCCCACTGTAGGAGTAGTTAACGATGACGCTTGGTCAACAGAGGCACTCGTGTGGGACGTTTGCTGCCCAGTCCCATATCCAATAGTGTCCGCTGAGCTGTGTGTTCCGAAACACTTGCGCTTGGACCTTCATTGTATTGGGCTGTCAGCTGAGCCACTGACTCGCGCCGATTTTGCTTTACGAAGCGGGACAGTCTCCGACGTCCTTTTTCTTTGATGACGCGCGGATGACCAATACCTTACTGCTGGTGTCACCGTCATTTATCTACTTTGAATGAATGCTAACAACAGCAGATCACGAACAACCTACCAGTCGTGCAGTTTCGGTGATACTCGTTTCGAGTCTTCGGGTCATTACGATCTGCCATCTATCAAATTCGCTTTGATCACCAGCCTTTCCCATCACTCGCAAAAGTAAGTGCAAGAATGATTATTTACCTCTCCAGCAGCAGGTAAATACCATTCTAACTTAATCATGTGCCCTCTACGTTATCCAGACTAGTTCATTGACAATGTGGGGATGGTCATAATGTTTTTGCTCGTCAGTGTATTTACAGCCATCTAACTGGTATGAGGGAGATTTTCAGTGTAAACAAACAAACCAGACAGTCTGTGATGGGATGCTACCTCCGCTCTCTAAATACAAAAGCGTTATACATTTCGGAGTTACTTAAATATGTAGTTTATAGCCATTTTGGAACGTTTGCGTTTGATCTAATTGGTGTTGACAAATCAACTATCATATATCAATTCGGAATTTATCATTTGAAATTTTTACTGGCAAAATAGTATTAGAAAAAAAGCCAACTGTCGTCACGTTCAGAATACGCACAACACACACAGCATGCGCATACGTACTGCATTTCTACACAAAAAAAGTTGTCAGTACGCATGTGTATTTCAGCCAAAGAGTGTCGTACGACTGTTGTTGAACCAGTGTGTGATTTGCCTAAGATTTCGTTTTGCAAATATATCTATGTGTACAGATTCGGAAAAAAAAAGCGAACAACCCGTCATCAGTTGTACTTCTTTCAAAGCAGAGCAAATTCAAATATACCATTTGATAGATACTAACGTTTGTATTAACTTATGTGCAATATATTTGCATATTGAACCGTATTTATATCCGAACTTTTTAATTTCAAATTGTAATACAGCCTTGACGCCTATTTTCAAATTTGCATGAAAATTTAATCTCGGATGCTAAGCTTCAAGCGGCTTGGTTCAGTGGTTTCTCAATTACGGAAAATTTTGAACTCATGTTAAATACACTAAGACAAAAAAAGTTGCACCTGGAAGGAGTAGACCGGTATAAATGAAATTTGGAGGAGTGGTGCATCTGCATTGGAGAAGCAAATGATCAAATTTTCAGAATCGTTTGAACATGCGCCACGCGCAGGGCGTCTCCCAAACATGCTGCTTACCGGAGCTCGTATTTAGAATTCCTGGCGCTCACAACACAAAACGGAAATACGTCATATACATAGATGCGCAGACGCGCCCGCGCAAGCAAACATTGAAAGCCGGCATACGACGACACGCGTTGTCGAGTCATTTCACCGTGAACTTGTATAATGTACTTTTTATTTAATTCTAACTATTAAAATCTTTTCTTGGTGAAAAACACAATTTACTTAACAATTGCAACATGTCCTTGCACATATGATTAAGAAATTACCATTTTTTAGAGGTTATGTGTGTACTTCCAATATGCCGTGGCAACATTATGCAAGTGATTTTGACGTGCTTTCATGTAACTTATTCTTTGTATTTAATTCTTTGTAATAAACTCCTTCCAAGTTATACAAAAGAAAGAACACAATAAAAGTAAGTTATTAAAGCCAAAATATTAAAAAAAAAAAAAAAAAAAAAAAAAAAACAAGAAATAAAAATTCTGGATCTCAAAAAATTGTTCACCTTCGTCCATGCATTTGTACTGAGTACTTGTTTCATGTACTTTTTTATTTAATTCTAACTTTTAAATTGTTTTCTGGGTGAAAAAGTGAAAGCATTTATGATTTCCAACTTGTCAATGCAAAGGGAATCAAGTAATTATCACTTTTTAGAGGTTGTGTTTGATTCTAATATGCTCTGTTACCATTGTCAAAGGAGATGATTTTTACATGTTTCCGTGAACCTTTCCTTTAATTCGATGTAATAATCTCTTTTCAAAAAAAAAATACATAGAAAACAAAGAACACAATAAAACCTAGTTATTCATGCAAAAAATTGTGTAAAAACAATAAATAAAAATTCTGGGCGTGAAAGTATCTGCATCTTTGTAGAAGCATTTCACCGTGAACTTGTTTCATGCACTTTTAAAATAATTCAAAGTATTAAAAGTTTTTCTTGCTCAAAAACACAAACTATTTTATAATTGCAACGTATAAAGATTAAAGGAAAGAGGAAAGTAGTCTTTTTTAGAGGTTTTGTGTATTTTAAATTGGATGTGTTATCATTATGAAGGCACCTGCTTTTGACATGTTTCCATGAAACTTTATACTAATTGTATGTAATAAACTATTTACAAAATATACAAAAGAAAGAACACAATAAAACCAACTTATTAATAAAAAAATATTTTGGAAAATGCAATTAATAAAAATTCTAAGTTTGAATGTGTGTGTTCAGCTTTGTCGATGCATTTCACCGTGAACTTGTTTCATGTACTTTTTACGTAATTCCAACTTTCTAACCGTTTTTTTTTTGTGAAAAACAGAAAGTATTTATCATTTGCAACCTCTGTCCAAGCAAAAGAAATCAAGAAATTAGCACTTTTTGAATGTTTTGTGTCTTTCTAACATGCTGTGTTAACATTATGAAGACAGCTCATTCTGAAATGTTTCCATGAACCTTTGTGTTAATCCTAATTAATAAACTATTTCCAAGAAAAAAAAAACAAAGTACACAGTAAAAGAGACTTATTGATAAAAAAATATTATGGATAGAAACATTTATAAAAATTTGGGGTAAGAATGTGTCTGTTCAACTTTGTCGAGGCTGTTCACTGTGAAGATTTTTCATGTAACTTTTGGTTATTTCCTACAATTAAACTTATTTCTTGGTACATAATTCAAAGTAAACACAGATACGAATTTATAAGTGCAAAATAAAACATGAATGAAGCTTTTTTTTAAAAATTGGCTCTGAAAGTACTTTGTCGATCCAGCTCACGGTGAACATTTTGACACTCATCTTTTAGTAAAATTCAAGTGTTAAAGTTTTTTCTTTGTAAAAAAAGTGAAACCATTAATAAATACGAACTTTTTCAACCCAAAAGTAAAATGAAGTTTGCATTTTTAAAGCAGTTCTGTGTGAAAATGTGTATGCAGCTTTGTCAAAGGGTTTCACCATGGAGTTTTTTACTCCCCTTTTAGTAAATTTGAACTATTAATGGGTTTCCTAGGTGAAAAAAGTGAAAGTAATAATTAATTCGAACTTCTTAATGTCAAAATTAAAAAGAAGTAAGGATTATTTTAGAAGTTGTGTGTGAAAATGTGTGCAGCTATGTCGAAGGATTTCACCGTGGACTTTTCACATTCATCTTTAGGTAAATTAGAACTATTAACGTTTTTCCTTAGTGAAAAGTGAAAACAATAAATAATACTAACTTTTTATTGCCAAAAGAAATAAGTGATTTCAAACATTTTGGCTCTGATGGTACTTTGTCGACAGAGCTCAAAGTGAATGTTTTCATACTCATCTAAGTTAATTCAAACTGTTAATGTCTTTTTTTTTTTGGTGAAAAAGAGAAACGAATAATTTATTCAGACTTTTTAATGCCTAGGTAAGCAAGAAGTAAGCTTTATGAAAAAAGTTGTGTGTGAAAATATGTCGAGTGTGTAATCCAACTTCTTTCTTCAAGTTTCAGATACACGTACACACGCAGTTGTTAATCATGGCTTCATTTAAATAATTTTCATTTGCAAAAAGAAATGTACTCACAAATTATTTATCAATACGAGCGAGGTTCGTGTGTTGGCTTGCGGTGTTTGCGCGGACGCGTACCTGCACTCCGTTTTGTGCTGTCAGCGCCAGGGATTCTAAATACGCTACCGGGGCATAAGAGGATATCCAGTAGCGCAGCAAATTCCTTTCGACTCATGCTGTTGTGTAAGTTACATCTTTTCTCATTGAGTTATGACTAGGAAAAAAATTCGCAAGCAATTTAAGCAACTAGGAGAGTTTGACAGAGGCCTAGTAATCGTCCTCCGAGAAGGTGGAGGGTCTAATCGATGGATTGCGCAACATATTGGTTGTAGTGATGTTACTGTTGCACGCTGTTGGCAGCGGTGGATACAACAAGGCACATGCCTGCGTCAACCAGGCTCAGGAAAGCCTAGAGAAACCGGACAGAGAGACGTGTGTAAGACATGCGCGTACTGGTCCAAATGCCACTGCTGCAGACATCCAACGGGCAATGGGAACCTCTCTCGATCATCCAATAAGTGATCGCACCATTTGTCGACGGCTTCACGACGTATGACTAAACTCACGTAGACCGTTACGACGACTATCTTTAACAGCATTGCATCGCCGTCAAAGACTGGAACTGTGTCGTACCTGACGGACATAGGGCGTCGAATGGCATCGAGTGGTCTTCACTGTCGAATACCGCTTCTGTCTGGGTGGAGCCGACAATCGAATCCGTGTGTGGAGACAACGTGGTCAGCACAAAGATTCACGGTTTGCTGTACAGAGTCACACGTACAGAATATCTAGTGTAATGGTGTGGGGTACAATTGCGTATGATGCCAAATCACCATTGGTATTCGTTATGGGCTCTTTGACAGGCCAGCGTTGTGTACAATAAAATTTACAGCCATTTATGCTCCCATTCCTGAGCTCCCAAGTTCACCCGCTTTTCAACAAGACAATGCTCGACCTCATATTGCTGCCTTCTCTAAAGTTTGTCTACGACACAATCATATCGTACCAAGGCCGACATACTCACCGGACCTGTTCTCGATCGAGAATGTATGGGATCCCATTAGACAAGATGTCATCTCTCCACCCGTACCGAGTAATCTGCTGGACCTATGTGACAAGCAGCATGGGATGGCATGTCGCAGGACTTTATAAAGAGACTGTATGACTCACTACCAAGGCGCTTGGCATGCTGTATTTGGAATAACGTGGTCATATTCCATATTGAATGATACCACTCTTTTTAATTTTTCTCAATAAAGTTTGGATAATTCAGTCTCAAATTTTAATTATTTACTCATTCATAAGCACTTCACCGACTTTGTAAATTTCATTGCATTCTGACATTTCCTTTCAGGTGCAACTTTTTTATCTTGAGAGTGTTAATTTTACGACCCTTTTTTTATATCTTTTAATTATTTCCTCTTTTTGTGGTGATTTCTTTTATTATTTCTTTTATTTTAAGCGCTCCAGACTTTCCACACTAATGATCCAGAAGCAGCTTGTCTTTATGACTTGAAACTTAGTATCTGACGTTAAATGTTGATATCGATTTGAAATTTGGCGTTTAAATTGTGTTTTTGATGGAATCTAAAAAGGTAGTGCTGTATCTATTATGAAGACAGTCCCTTACACAAACATGTATAAAAATTGATAGACGTTATTCATTATAAAATGGTACTCTTGAATTTGCTCAACTTTATTCAAATAAAGAAGGTGGTTCGATTTTCTCCATCTGTACCTACTACTCCTAGTAATGGACGGTGAAATAAGATCAACAATACACGCTCGAAAGAAGACATTTTGATGATCTTTACAAAAACACATATTAAACACGTCTTTTAATACTAATTTTCACTTAGTTCACCTACATACGTTCAAACTACTATGAACAATGCTCTTATAAAATGTGGTGGCAAATTTTCTCTTCGATAGCTGTACATTCAGGTGATGCAATTATTAAGTTATAAATTGCAAGCCAGTTAAAAAAGCTTTTAAAACAATATCACGGCTATGATACAAATAGATATAGAAAACGAAACAATTATCGACATAAAAATTAAAAAGCCAATTAATTACGCTTATCTGATGGAAGCACATGGATTAAACTTTAAAACTATCTAAACTATCAACTATCTAAAATACTAGCCATATTAACAAACCATTAGTAAGAGGGTAGAACGTATAGTTAAAACTTAGGAAATGATTAAAATTTTAGAAAAGGATTGGAGAAAAAAGTAATTCCTCTTTCTTATTTGATTGAGGTATAGAAATTATATTAAGAGCCTTTTAAAAGGATCGATTCAACCGCTTCTATGTACGTTTTTATCGTTCAATACCGTCTTACCTTCCTTTGTACCTTTCGTGTGATCAGTAGAGGGGCCCGTCACACTGTAGCTATACTGCCGAGCCCAATCAAAATCATCCAGGGCATCAACCGGAAGAGCATTTGTCCAACCACAGGAATCTTCTTCAAATGTACAGTCCCCTTGATGAAAAAGAGCATAATATAATTTGAGTGGTGAAAGTTTCCTTCGTTGTGCAAGGAATTGGACCAATATTTGGCCAAGCTGTACCAAACACAAGACAGACAATCTGAAGTAATGAACATGTACACTAACAAGGGCAGTTTTACTGACACAAGAGAGAGAAATACACCCCGGGTAAGTTGTAGAAATTGAACTGCCATCTTTGACTCGCAGGCCACGGTGGCTTCGTAAGCGTTGGGTAAACTCAGTCTACTTATACTTCACGTCTTTGGTCTGATCTTAGCCTGATTCCGGACCGTCGCAAATAGCAGGTTGTTTTGCTCCAGTGCGAAGTTAATTTAACTACCTAAACTATACAAGAGTAAGATTTATTTTGAGTACTCAATCATAACTCTCACATAGAAAGCTTATAATCATAGTACCTACATATATTTCATCTTTATATGAAAATTAGACCGCGTATAGGTGAGGGTGATGATACCAACAAAAGATGCTTGTATAGCCGAAGTAATGAAGCGTTGATTAATTGTAAGTGATTCTGAACTTAAAAATGCTTTTTACGAAGAATATAATTTGAAATGATATAATGTGTTTACAATGAGTCGTCTTTAGAGTTTTAATTAAAGATCACAAATGTCTCCCTCTCATAAATTAAAATTTCTTGTATGTTTCGGGAATCAGTCTTCGGAATCTAAATACTTAACAATTTCACTTGTTGAGAAATACAAATCATAACAAGCGTCCAACCAACATTTATTTACATACGTAAAGGAAGAAGTTGTTGATTGTATGAAATATAAAGATTTAATAAAGAAAAGAGGAGGAAATCACATTATATACATACCAGAATTTCTTGCAGCTGTTTGGGGAGTGACTGAAAAATGAACAATAATTGTCAGAATTTCAGCGTGAACAATACTTTCCAATTTTTGAGTAAAATAAAGCAGTTTTAAAACTATTGTATCAGTATTTTAAAAATATTTACCTTGGTTTAAAGAAGGCTACGTTGATATACGAAAGTCGTTCGGAAAAAAATATCCGTTTTTAAATAAAATACAGACCAATTAAAAATTTTCAACCACACTTTTTTTTAACATTTTCATACCGTATATAACTTTTCTACAGAGTCCCCTTGCAAATTTAAACATTTGTCGTATCTTGTGACGATCTTTTGAATAGCAGCGTCGTATTCATCTGCCTCCAGTCCATTTAGATAAGCAGTAACGTCTTTAAGGTTTTATGGTCGCCTTTGAGCATAAGTAGCACCCACCTTGCACAAATTTTTCTGAATTTGAGGTGATCTATTACCACTTTGTAAATGATAGTGCGAGAGAAATGTGAAAATTTATCATGAATTTCATCCGAAGTCACATGCCGATCTTGTTTGATGAATTTGTCGACAGGCTTGACAAGCTCATCCGTAATGATACTTGGGCTGCCACATCGCTCCTCACCATGGGCGTTCTCTCTTCCCACATTAAAATTTCTGCACCGACGGTGCACACATGATTCATCCATCACATAACCATACACTGCTTTGATTTCACTGTAAATTTCGCTTGGTCGAACATTTTTTGCGTTTAGAAATCGGATCACAGATATCACTTCACATTTGATGACACGATCGATTTTCTTGGACATTTTGTTTGCTTACGTAAACAACAATTACCGTTATAATGCGATGGAATTCAGTAAACAGCTGGCAGACGAGTCCCTAAAACTGGTTGACCTTGAACGGTGCACCTGCCACTGTCACAGTGGTGCGCATGCTCAAACGGGTATTATTTTCCGAAAGACCAACGTACATACGCGATTTTATCAATATTACCTTTCGATTTATACTGTGCTTCTTGATAACTAAATATAATTTCGCTTATGCAGATACCAGAAACGAATCTCAAAATTATTTATCACTGAACAATTCAATATGAAAACCTCAACTCAATTTCTAAACATAAATTTTACACGTCTTCTGTGACAAGTAAAAGCTATATTAAGATGACTGGTACCTTCTTTAGTCGAGGTCGCGTAGTTGATGACGATGACCATTTTACTGTCCTGTTTTTACCTTTAGCAGAACAGTGAGGGTAGGCTTGCAATTTGAAATAAGTACGAACAACAAATAGTGAAGTCATAAAAATAGTTGTAACGGTGTCTGTTTCCACAGGGATTCAGACAGTTGCTGGAAGTATTTTGTATCGCATTGGAATTCAATTATTTACCTTGGACAATTCATCGAAGTGCTTGTCAACTATGACGAATGAAATCTGTTTTTATCAGAATCTAGCTCATTTGGAAGCACAAGTGTTCTAAACCACTTCCGGGTCACCAATATAGTGAGCATGTAAGGACAGTGAAAGTTTAGTGTACCAAAATACGTACTTCATCGTTCAATTGAAATATACGCTATTACGTATTTTCAGATGCATTTTACTTGTCATTTATTTGTACAAACATTCTAGGACAATAGTTAAAATTTATAAGTGGTTTAATTGATTTTCAAAACTTTACTTACTCGTGCAAGTACCTGGAACGAAGGAAACACTGTCAATAGCAATATTTCCAAGTGAGTTCGTACCAACAACGCCTTCAAAAACAAGCTGTAAGAGTGAGTTTAATGTAATACACATGCTATCTTAGTTTATATAGGTATTAATTTTACTTCAAAGGAATTATTTTATTAAATGTTTGGAGGTGAAATTAAAATTTTATCAAATTAATAAAATAGTTTTCATTTCAGAACATTTGCTTCAATTTATACTAAGATTGTTTAACCCTCTTTTTGGCTTAGCTGCGTGTCAGAAACTGCCCCGAAGTGGACAGTCTCTAATACAAAATTACGTGCTACCTATCTGTTACCTTAGAACTCTGTTTACCTGTTCGAAATAGCCACCAATTCTGGGCAAGGGACAGTTTGTTCTAACTACTTGGATCTTCATTCCCCTTGGAGTAATAAGACAGTTTTGTCTCGGAGGTATTTTAGTAAAGATATCTCGTTGAAGGACTAAGTCATAAACACTGTATTGTTGATAGTTGAATTCTGTTCGATAATTTGTCAGTATCGAATCGATTTTCAAATGTTTAATCTATTTTTTGCTATAAAATCAATTAAGAACTAAAAATGTTTATTTTTAAGGAAGATAACTTATTTTTAATTTTTAAGTTTATTTTTAAGGAAGATAACATGTGAACTTATCCATGGATTGGTAAATGTAAACTTACTTGATACGAAGTAGCGGAAGATACAGATACTTGCGCTCGATACCATTTGTTGCCAGATTCTCCACTGATTTCCCAAATAACTCTGTCTGGTGCTTCATCTCCTGGTACTCTCTTAAGGACTCTCAAGCTTCCTATTCCGTTTCCAAACATGTGGGTAGCAAATTTCATGCAAACAGGATTGTTATCACCTATGCAAGAAAAAAGTAATTTGTTCACTTATTTAATTAGTTTTAAGCCAAACCTTTTTTAGTACTTATAACGGCATTTGCCTTCAGATGATTCGGAACATTGAAAAAATTACTCGTAATTTTTGTTTTTTTATTTTAGCCCAATCTTTTATATATCTGCAGTAAATCCGATAAATAAAAAAATAGAATCAGAGAAATGTTTGTTTTTTCTTTTATGAATAGCGGTGAATTTTTTTGAGTTTTGAAAATATATTCTATAACAAAAAAAAAATCGACGCACCAAGAAGGTGTTGTCCGATTGTAATTAACATTGGTGGATGTGAAGAACATACATTGAAAAACAAACGATTAAAATTTCAGAACTATTGAATGATTTATTTCAGAGTTTGACCGTTACAAAGGGAGGAAGTCAATAAGGCGTTGGTTCACCTCTGGCCCGGATGCAAGCTCTCACCCTGCTTGGCATAAATTGAAAATATTACCGGATGGTGTCCTTCGGAATTTCTTGCCAAATTGTCTCCTACTGTCGGGCTAAATGGTCAACATTCCTGAATGGTTGCAATCGCCTTCCCATAACTGCCCAAATGTACTCTATCGGAGAGAGATCAAGAGACCTAGCTGGGCAAGGAAGTGTTGAGAACGCTTGAAGACAATTCATAGCAACACGTGCCGTGTGTAGCCGGGCATTATCTTGTTGAAAAAGTAAGTCCAGGGTGTCGCAAAATGAACGGTAACAAAACCGGTCGTATAATGTAGTCTACGTACCGCTGTGCTGTACGTGTGCCAGAAAGGACTACCAAATGGTCCGGCTATCAAAGGAGATTACACTCCAGACCATGACGCCCTGTTTTGGGCATGTGTGGCCTGCGATAGTAAGTTCAGGATCCCCACACTGCACTCCAGAAACATCTGCGGTTGTCGTCAGGACACTGTTGGATGCGGGACTCGTCACTAAAGACTATACGTCCCAGTCAGTCCCCGTTCCAAGTTGATCGAGCCCGGCACCACTGTAATTCTGCGCCTTCTTGGTGCGTCGATTTTTTTTGTTATAGAGTGTATCACCATATTTTGAACTTTATTTCGATGTACTCAAATGGTCACTGGGTGAAAAACAAGAGACAAATTGTGGATAAGTTATAGTAAGTTTTAAAAAAATCATCTTAGTTTGGACAGGATAGACGACTTGTGTGTTAAACAATAGTTCCCATAGTATAAATATTTAGATTTAAAATTTTAAAATGATCTTAACAAATTTAATGGAATAAAAGTTCTATCTAAGTTTTAGCAATAGTATCATTCATAATTACTTACCATTAACAGACAGTTTTTAAATTCTTATTCTATGATTATTTATGTAATGTTAAATGATGAGGTACCATGTAGAAAATGAAACTATTGAAATAAAAATTGCAATGTTTAGCTTACCTGTAGCAAGAAAATTTGGACTTAGAAGTCTTGCCCTATCTCCTGGTCGTCTAGGAAACGAAGCGTCGATAAAAGAATAACCGCCTGCAATGAAATTTCCGTTTAGAAATCATTTAAAAGAAATACAATCTTTACAAACAATTAAAAGTCACACAATTTTCTAAACTCTAAACTTTAGGACTTTTATGCTCGTACTTCAACTGAAAATATTAGTATTACTTTACCCCCAGCTTTCAGAAGATGGCTAATAGATAATCGAATAAATGGAGTTGAATGGCTTCTAAAAAGTGCTTCTCTCTCAATACTATTTAGAAGACATAAGGGTTTGGTTTTGTATATCACTCTGCGGTAATTTTTTGCTACACGAGGATTAATTAGACCACTTTACACCAAGTAATCTTAATATTTGGCACATGTAATGGTATACTGCTGTTTGTAAAAAATGCAACACCATGAAGGAGTGATCAGAATTAAGTGAAATTTAACACACAAACGCCTTGTATTAGTACAAATAAATGAATAAATTTTCAAAGCGAAAAGACAATATTAAGTGTCCAAAATCAGTGTTTGGTGTAGCCACCACGCGCTGCAATAAGTGCTGCTATACGACGTGGCATGGAGTGAAACAGATATTGAATGTCTGCTTGTGGAAGAGAATTCCATATTGTTTGTATGCGCACCCAAAGTTCGTCTTTTGAAGGTGTAGGACGCGGATCACGAGCGAGACGCCGACCAACAAAATCCCACATGTGTTCAATAGGCGACATATCCGGCGAATAAGCAGGCCAAGGAAGAAGTTGCATGTGTTGGGCTGAAAAGAAGTCTAGAACATTCCTTGCAACATGTGGGCGTGCATTAACCTGTTTATAGATAGCTCCAGGGATGCCATGAAGGAAGGGAAAGACTTCGGGTTCTAGCACTTCACGAACGTACCTGTTGCTATTCAGATTACCCTCAATTCGTAGCAGCTGAGATCGTCCATGATACGAAATCGCACCCCAGACCATAACTCCGGGTGTTCGGCCACTATGACGTTCGATAACGCACTCTGGAAGACAGCGTTCACCGGCATAGCGTCTAACACGAAAACGGCCATTAAGGTTCCACAAATTAAAGCGGTATTCGTCAGAAAAGACAACTTGTTGCCAATCAGCCCTCCAGGCTCTGTGCTCATGAGCCCATTACAGACGCAGCCGTCGATGGTTTGGCGTGATGGGGATCCTGTATAAAGGAATCCTTGCACGCAGTCCACGGTGCAGCACACGTCGGCGAATTGACGAAGCCGACATTAGTGCACATGCAGCAGTAGACCAAAGTGTTGCCAACTGCCTTTAGGAAGCTGTATGGTCATTCACCGCCATGCGGACCAGGTGTATATCATAGCGCTATGACGTCACCTTCCGTAGTCTACTCCCAGTTTTTCGAGTTGTCCGGTGCTCGTCGGTCCACTGCATCCAAACTCGCATCACTGTGGAACTGTTCCGCTGCACACGAACTGCTATTGCGCGATAGAAAAATCCTCCTTCACGAAGGCTGATGATTCTCCCCCGTTCAAACTCCGCAAGTTGTTGAAATTTCACCCTATTTTGTCTAGGAGGCATACTTAGGTCTCACTAAACGTTCGCCACTAAAAAATAACCATGTACTATTTTCAACGACCAGCTACAGCCCTCTATTTATACGCTTTGAGCATCAATTTAGAGGGCGCTGCTCAAACCACGTTTGCGTGGTGGCTCTGAAACTTTACTACTTTGCATAACTTTACTACTTTGCATCCTATAATTGACATTTTCTGCAAATTTCATTTCATTCGGATGATTTCTTCATGGTGTTGCATTTTTTACAAACAGCAGTGTATATTTCATCTTTGTAGGTGGTATAGTGCAACGTTGTGTCGATTTTTGAATATGAATGAATTATATGTACAAAATATAGTTCATCAATCATCACACTGTCAAAGGAAGCTATGTATAAAAATATGCATTCTGTTAAAAAAGAACTATATAAATGTATTTCAGACAAGACATTACAATTTGTAATACCCAACGTGTTGCGTCTATGTCTATGTGTTCATCATTTAAAAGACAATTCTAAATTTTTTTTGGAAATAACATTTAATAGGTAAGATCTATCACCTTATATAAAATTTTACACATACCAAATATTTAGCATTTTTAGGTTTTTTAGGGCAAGGTAAGACCTCTTATTCTCGCCACCTATTCAGGATACTACTCCTAGACATCAGGATATCAAAAGATAGAATATTTGTACACTTTAGCAGCCTTAGTGTATCCAAAATGTTTAAATACCTAATCAGTTAAAGGAGGTGCGAAAGGAATGCGAGGAGGTCGGTCACACCGACCCTGAAAATGCTAAATGGTTATAAAAATTAAATATAACACATAGAGAACACGATTGCGACTTGATTCAAGTTGTAATAAGTTGAGGAACAAGCAAATGTAAGATTTCCTTATGTGGAACAGCATTTTAAAAGATTGAGAACCCTTGCTCAGGCCCCATAGTATCAACGACTAATTGCTCTCTCTCCTTTCATCGTGGTATCTCCTTTAGGTGTGTACGGGTTTCACGGACCCGGAATACTCTAGTGATCTTTTCTTTTCTCTGTGGGGTTTATTGTCTTGGGTAAACACGGGAGTCGAGCTCCCGGGTTACTCAAGTGATCTTTTTCTGCTTCCACATCGCATTACTTTATTCCCTAATCCCTCTTTTAACTGCTTTCATGACATTTTTTTTCTTGTTTTTGGCTTGGCTTTGTCAAAATTGCCCTTGCACGATAACCCTACGCCAAATAAAAATAACTTAATCAACTTGCATCGCGGTACTATGGTTTGCTTACAATAGTTCACTGACGCGTGAACCCTTCAAAATTGCCTCACACCGACATCTTAACATGTCAACCAATCAGTAACCAACATGTTTCACAGTTCAACTCAACTTCATATTTCTAGACTGCCAGTGATGCCAACTCGAGGAGATAATTGCGTTCGGGTATGTAAGACGCCAGTTGATTCACAGTATATATCATAGGCTTATCGCAGAAACTGCTTATTTTCATTATGATGAGAAATACGCAGTCCAGTCACATTAATGTGACCACCTGTCAAAAGCCAGAATAACCACCTTTGGCAGAGCGGACCGCTGCGAGACGTGAAGGAAGAGAGTCAGTTAGGTTTCTGAAGGTGTTCACTGGGATGTTGAGTCATGCCGACTCCAGTGCCGTGATTACGCGGTTGTGGATCCATGGCAATTGTTGCAGGGTGTTTGCTTTCAGACGTTTCATGCCGTATACGCCAACGTCCATCTGTCCGATGGAGCATAAAACGTGATTCGTCGGAAAAAGACACATGTCGCCACTCTGTGGACGTCCAGTTGCGGTACTGGCGTGCAAATTCCAGCCTTCGTCGCCGATGAACAGCACAGTCAGCATAGGTGCATTAACCAAGCATATGCTGCGGAGGCCCATGTGCAGCAACGTTCGCTGAACCGTTGTTGAGGATACACTCTTGGTAGCCCCTTGGTTCACCTGGGCGGTCAATTGCTCAACAGTTGCACGTCTATTCGACCGAACGCATCTTTGAAGCCTTCGTTCGTCTCTGTCATCTATAGCCCGTGGTGCACCACATGTGCCACGCCGCCTTATTTTGGATAGTGCCATTTTGCCATGCACGGTATACTTTTTCCAGGGCGGCACGCGAACAGTTCACAAAATTAGCCGTTTCCGAAATGCTTCCACCCTTGGCAATTCCTCCCAGGTTTCGCCCGAGTTGTCTGCCATATTGTGTCTCAGGTGTCTCTTAGGGCAACTAATTCCCCATCCTGAGCTGGTTCTTGAGAGCCTCAAATCTCACGGGCTAATTGACTTGGTGTAATCTTTTTATTTAAGCCAGGTGAAATAAGTAACAACATGTATAAGAGCAAGCTCTGCTTTCCGCAATAAATAAATTAAACCATCTATTGTCCTTGTAATCATTCCTACTGTTTGGATAGACATTAAGTTGAATCATTTACTCGTTTTTATGATAACGCTAGTGATTTCCATAAACTAGCAAACAATACGAAGTTCTTGTGTTAAGAAAGTAAAAGTTTTGATGTTAGTTTACCAGTTTGTTCATCTCTGTTATAGCTACTAAAATCCCTTGATGGTCCCGTGAGAAAACTCTTGCTAGACCTGCCCAATTCCCAATCAAAATCATCTTCGACGTCATTCGTCCACCCACAAAAGCCACCCTCAAAGGTACAATGCCCTAGAAAAAAAACGAGACTTTGAAACACAAATACAAAGATTAGTCAGTTGACTGTACAAAAGCTAAAAAACATAAATTTCAAAACTGTATTTTCAGTTTATTATGTTTTAGTTAATACATCGAACAATATTTAATTTAAATGAAAATCTAAACCAGTCAACTTATCTACCACGTATTTAATAGAGCGCTTTTCTTAATAAAGAAATAAAGAAGAATTTTTTAAGAAATATAAGAACAAATGGAATTTTAGTTTTTATTTAATAATATTTTAAAATATGCTTGCATGTTAGGTAATTTGAAATGTAACGCCCTATGTACTATATTTTTACTTCTGTGAGTTAATATACCTTTGTTTGTAAATGTACTAAAGTGAAAATTATATTTGACAGATTTTGAATGTTTTTTCTGTAGTGGTAAGTTATATAAGTATTTATAAAAACTATCAAAACAGTTTTTGAGCTTCTATTTAGTTTACTTTGTTTTATCTTCCACGACTAGAAATAAGAAGTACGACTGAGAGAAAAATCTTTATATTATAAATATAGTAAATTCAAAAATATCACTCAGTAGAGAATAACACCTTCTATAATCTAGAAACATACACAACTGTTTTCGCACAAAATTGTGCCCAAACTTCTTAACTTTCAATAGCAGCAATCAATTTTGAAGTCAAATTTCAAATCTATACCATAATAAAATCTCATTTACCAAGTTCCAAGTTGATTGGTTCAGGTCGCTTCTGAATAATATAAGTATTAGTTAATTATACGTATAATTAGTTAATTATAAGTATGGGAATTTTTGAGCTCCTGATGTTAAATTTATACTTTTATTCTTATCCTCCGAAATAATCTCATCACGTTGAAAATTTATGTTATGCTGCTAACCCAAGCTATGCTAAACCTAAAACATAATCTTCAAAACGTTTACTTGCAATTCTAAATGCAATTTTCACTATAAAAATATTCGAAAAATTAATGAACATCAACTTTTATGTATTTTAATGGAAATCAATTATACCTACAAAATTCCAGCTTTTTTCTCAGGTCGTTTTTTACTATTGTAAATTAAGTGTTTGCAATTTTTAACGGAAAGAAATGCCTAGCTTTTATACTAGGATAAGTTGACATTTAGCGTTATCAACCTTTGAATTAATTCTATTAGTAAGTAAAAAAAAACACAAATTCACATTTATTAAGTAAACTTCTAAATTAGTTAACTCACCAACCAGATGTGGGAAAATAATCTTAACTTACCAAAACAATTATCAAGATCAGGACTCCCCATTTTTTGAAACACCATGTCATCTAAGGCAAAATGTCCTCTGAAGGGTCTCGCAGGATCGGTGGTTGACTTGGTTACAGCTTCAAATATGATCTAAAATGAAAAATAAAGTTCTATCATAATAGCAAGTTTTTCCTGTGTAAATGCTTCAAGGTAACCAGGAGTTTAGTGCTATCGCTACTGTATCCTGTGTTAAAATGAGTGATGCTGGATGTACCTTTTCACAAAATCTAATTCTCAAGGGCATTTTATTTCTTTTTTTTATCATATCGTCGGTTTATAAGTGAAATGCACCAAGTCAAAATTTTCGAGGCATGAGATTTTTAGCTTTCCTAGACCAGAATGTGGTGAGGAGTGAAGTGTGTATTAACCATTAAGTCAGTTTTTCTTTGCATGAAGGTTAGATTTCTTCTTACCATTTAGTTTGACATAATTTAAACAAACTTAATGAGAAAATCATAGTAATAAAAGTCTATCCATCGTTTTCTCATAATTATGTTTTTGATCTTAGTGTGTTTTTTTTGTAAGACGACAACATATTAAGTTTATAATTGTAGATAGTTTAATCTACCATTTTGTTAACATTTTCCCCCGCTGATATAATTAAAATATGTGTGATACACTGCTAAATATTTTGCGAAAGCAAAACTTTTATAAGTTTGTTTTTTATCTTACATATGTATGTAAATATAAATAATATCTGATTAAAGCATGTATTAGAGTCCTTCGACTTCTTCATAATATTTTAAGTGCCTACCTGTATCATTTTTTCTGTTGAAAAGCTACACTACGTGGCAACAGTCACTTTTGACGTTAACCATTATAGTGCAGTAAAATTTCTTTAGATCAGAATGCTTATATCTTGAAATATTTCCTAAATGCTTTACGAACAGCTACACAGAAAGATAGTACATAATATTAAAGCTTAAAAACTGCTTGAAATTAAAAATATTATTATTTTTTTTATGATTTTATTCTTCTGGTTACCATAATAAAGTGAATCAATGAAAGCAAAAATTAGTCTTAAAAAAACGATATCTCTACTAGATACATTTTTAAAACATCGGAGATACAAGCAACTGAGAAATTTTATTTATAAATATTTGTGCATCAACAGTTTTACGATTTTGAATGAAGCTTCATATTGAATATATTTCTCTTCTAAATATCTTGATCTAGACACACAGTTGAATGATTACAGTCAGATTATATATTAAATGAGTTACAATTATACCTACAAATATTACAATTTTTTTATCAGATTGTGAAATAATTCTTTTTTGTTAACAGGAACAATATCTTGATCTAGACACACAGTTGTGTGTGTGTGTGTGTGTGTGAATGATTACAGTCAGATTACATATTAAATAAGTTATAATTATACCTACAAATGCTAAAATTTTTTATCAGATTGTGAAATAATTCTTTTTCATTAACAGGAGCAACTAATCAATATTAGAAAAAAACACTATTCTTAGAAAATTACAATTTAAGGAGAAATAAAAATGGTAGAATCAAGATTTGATAATTGTTCCAAAAGATAACTAACTCCTTACTTTCGATATTATGCTAGAAATTTCCGTCGAAGTTTCTGAATTTGAAGATAAAATCCCTATGGATACTTTCAATTATTCTTGAGAGAATTGAAACTATAATTATTTTGATTAACTTTCATTTAAGAGCGGATCGTTGAGTAAACCGGAGAACCTTTCAAAATTAAATTTGAGTTTTAAAATTTTTCTTTTTTAAAACACTTTCTATAACAATAGATTGTTATATTGTATAACAATATCTGACAACATTTGTAACAATAGATTCAAATTAGAGAAATCGTTAAAGTTAGAGAATAATTCTCCTGGAACAAATTCGTATATATATATATATATATATATATATATATATATATATATATATATATGTATCATTCAAATATGTAATTTAAAATTAAAATAAAAATCATATGTATTAAACCAGAAAACGATAGTGAAAACGAAAGTTAGAAGAAAAGTTAAAACCAACCATGCAAGCGCCCTGATCCACCAACACTTTCGTTTTCAATAAATTCCTTTTCGTTTTTATTTTGTGTATTTCCTCTTGTTTAAGAAAAAAAAATATGTATACATATATATTTATTTATTTACAAAAAAATATTAATTGGCATACTGTTTAATAATTTATATATGTGTAAGAACCTCTCAGAGGGTTAACTTGGAGCTCTGAAAGAGCTAAATTGGAATTATTTTAAATTGTAGAAACGATTTTATACGTTTTCCTAATAAAATACAAATAAGTCTTTCGTAGACCCTCATTTACAGTTTGAAAAAAATTTCTTGCATAGTTCATAAACATTACATAAAATAATTAAATAATTTATCGTGGTATTACAGAAATTAGTGTTTTTTAAATGTGTATAAACTTCATTTTAACTTACTAGGTGAAATCCATCATACGTGTAAGCAACCTCCCCCTTCGTCCAGCTTCCCTCTACACCCTCTCGGATTTCCCACAAGGACGCATTTTCAGCGGTTTCCATGTCTTTCAGATGAATAATTAGCCTATCTGCGCTCAGACCTTCCATTATATAAAAGAAGGACAAGCAATATCCCATAGGACCTGTACGACTGAGATTTCGACTGATGAACCATGCGCTGTCAATTACTCCTTGTTCCTCCTTGGGATCTTGTGAAGATCCTCCTGCACCCTGGGGTAATGGACGTGCTCCACCAACAACCTGATGTTCGGATTTCTGCATAGTTGGAACTACTGGCTGATGAACATCTTCTTGATAAGATGTTTCGTAGAAAACATATCCTCCTGTAACAAATTCGTATGAAAACAGTTACATGGAGTGGGTCGCTAAAGTATTGGGTCACCTCCCGCATATAGAAAGTGCCGTGCAATGATCTGGGGGTATATGTTGGCAACTGGAGTGGATACATTTGCTTTATTATTTGTTGTAAAATTCAATGTTATTTTTGTAAAATAAATTTGAAACTTTTTGGTGGTAGATTTGAATTAAAGTGCCGATTATGGTCCGACACAACAATTACCCAAAACGCAATGTTTGGCATTGAGAGGTATTATTAGTACATAAAAGATAAAAACAATTAGGAATTATGAAGCAGTTAAGACTTATAATCTGACATTAGTTTGAACATTTGCATTCTATCATTTACTTTATGATGAAAGCTGAAAATATTACATATTTTTATGTCATAAGATAGTGATATCCATTGAAAATCTATCTTCAAGCAGAGTAAAATTATATTGATTCTACACTTTGACCAATACCTAGTGAAAATAATATTTAGATTTAAAGCAATCTAAGATGCAATAAAAAATGCAAGAACTTTGCAGTTTTCTTGTTTAACATATATACATTTTACAGACAGTGGCCAAATACTTTCGTGTATCTTATTTCATAAGTTACGTTATATTTAAAAAAATTAGCAACATTTTTATAATTATTCGATTATTTTAATCCTCCTGGTGGTTTATCTTCACGTCGAAAACTTCCCAGTAGTGACCAGCATCTGGTGAAAAAACCTGCTCCAAACTGTCAACAGTTCTGGGCAAGGGACATTTTTTTTTTTTTATTTGGGTCTTTATTTTCCTTGGAGTAACAGGGCAGTTTTGTTTCGATGAGTATCTCGTCATTTGTCAAAACTAGTCAGATCTAGATGGACGAGAAATCTCGTCATTATCAAAATTGACCAGATCTAGGTGGACAAGATATCTGTTATTACAAAATTGACCAAATCTAATCGGACATAGTATCTCGTCATTAGCAAAATTGACCAGCTTTTGGACGAAATATCTTGTCGAAACATTTGGAGGGGTAATGGAAGACTAAAATTAAAACAGTTATTTCAATTCAGTTTAACAATGATTATTTGAATGAGGAAAGATTTTTAATTTACCTTGTCTATCAGAAGTCGTGTGATCCGCCCTCGGTCCTCCAACCCAAGCAGATAGTTCACCCATTCCGAGTCTCCACTTGCTTCGAGGTGAGGCGTTTGGAGGTATTAGCCAAGTGCACATATCAAGATTTGGTGCTCCAACTCCAAAATCACATGGCGCTGGAGGTTCTTCAGGAACTGTAAGACGTTCAAATTGGATTTCTGGTGCAGTTTGAACTACAGCAGAACACATTACTCTTCCCACCCAATGTAGGGTGGCCATAGAGCCTAGCACTTTGGACGTGAAGCGCGTATTGCAGCACTCCCAGCCTACACATCCTGGGAAATTATTGGGTCTTAATAATCATCCCAAGAGATCAGAAAATTTTAAAAGTAGAAATCGAGAAACCATACCCAGAAGCATAGGAGCGGAGAGCTTTCACCAGAATCAAAGAAACATTTAATGAGAGAATAACGTTCCTTTTCCTACTTGTTAAGTAATTTTCTATTTTATATGTTGGTTCTAAGTATACCTAAAAGAAACTTAAAAGCTATGTTATTAAAAAAAGTTCACTCATTTAATATAATTAAATAAAAAATTAAACCAATTTTCATTGTGGTTGGATGGTGCATTTTTTATGAAAATGATAGCTTTTCAGGGCTTTCAAGCCATTTTTTTAAATCGAAAGCATTGTTTTGTCCAAAATAGACGGCATTGTCTGCTGTCAAATATCATGATCAAATCAATAGAGAAGTGACAACATGACAGTAACAAATTCCTAAGATGTCAGAGCTGAGAATGATTTATGAAGAACTCTTTAGATCTTAAAACCCTTATATATTCTATGTATACCATATACCATATCTCATTCCTAAAATATTTCTCTTTTATTCCAGCGTAATTCACTCCAGTATGATATAATTCGCCTTTCATTTTAGCTTACTCGCACTCCCTTTGAACCATTTCATTTGAATATTGCTGCCTGAGCTCTAATTGTAAAATCTCTCACAGGAGCTCATCGTTTGCATCATACGTCAGCCACGCAGCAAAATCCGTAAATATATTCTTTCTGGTCGTGACCATCATCATGTAAGGAGATCAAAGTCGACATGCTTTCTGTTACGAAGCGTAGACCCACAATACGACTCATGACTGTAAATTACTTTCTTTTTTAAAATGATCTAATTTAAATTTATTCATCTATCATGGTATACGTATATATTCTCTACGATAGTGACTGAGCATTTTGAACAGATGCGTATTCACAAACTACGTTTTAGGGGAAGGTGTAGTACCATGGGACAGTTTTAAACAAATATTTTTCCTGAGGCTATAATGTAGTTGAAGTTTGTTTTTTCCATCAACTATTTACATTCATTACTTTCGGAAGAATTTGCCATTTTTTATTTATTTGTATATATATATATATATATATTCCTCGAACACCAACTGTTTAAAAAATTATTTTGTTAATCTATTCAAATATCCCGAGGTTCAACATGGTGTTGTACCTTGGGATACATGTTGTACATTGGAATAAGAGCTTCCAACTTCACTTTTAGATTGTTTGAAGTAGATTACATTCATAATAAATCAATTCCACACATACTAAATTTCGTATTTATAAAAAATTACGCACAGTTTCAACATTTTATAGATTGACCGTTACTTTAGTGTTTCTCTTGCTGTGATACGCTGTAATGTAGTGGGCGGAGTGGTGTTAATAATTTACAAATAACTTGCACTTATTTTTCAAAAAAACTATATATAGACTATATTACAATAGAGATTTTCATCTCTGTGTCTTGGGCGCTGCAAAACAGGCAAAAATTCAACGGCCGTGGCTCCATAAACGAGCACGACAGAGCAAACACCTCTGTTCATATCAACCTTCTCCAGCACATCCCTCTGTGTCATCAGATTTTTCAGGAAATCAGTTAAAAATCACCTGCACTCAAAACCAATGGGATGGCTGTCGAAGACCATCTGCGCGGCCCGGCCAGATGAAAGGGGCTTAAAAATTTTAGAAACCATTGACTCCAACGAACAACGCGTTATAGATACAAAGCAAGGAATAAAAAATATATATGCTTGCTACGAAGAAATTCCGCTCGAAAAAAAGAAAGCATTGTGTCGTCAGAAGAATTTGTTAAATTTTATGAATTCATCGACATCGAAATAACTTTTTTATGTTGCACGTTAATGTTTTTAACACTTTGTATTTTAATATGTATAAAAAGAACTGCAATTTTATTAAATATTTTTCTTCTAAACTAGTGTTTTTGTTAGTCCTTGGTCTTAATTTAAAAAAATTTATATGCCCCGACTTAAGCGAATTCGACTTACGCGATTTTCTGTCGGTCCCACCCTGTATTGTGTAATTTCAGAGTATTAGTGTATTTGTAAACCCAGACTGTTGTATCAAAAGACAAACTAAATTGTTGTACCTTAGGATGTACCTAGATGTCCCAAGGTACAACATTTATTTTGTCTTAGGGTACAACTGGTTGCCTTTACAAATAAAACAGTCTAGAAAGTTTTATCAGGTTTATGTTTACATTGAAATCGTATCATCATTGAGTAGAACAGATTTTTAACCAACTTTACCAACCCTTAAAAAACGTAATTATAATCAGTGAAAATACAACAATCAAAATTGAAAAATCCAAAATATTTACTTTCTAGGGGACGTATTTTAATTAATTGTTTAGCAAACACAACAAACACCTGTAGAGAGCCAATCTTTGTGAGAAGGTTCTCTGGTGGTAAATGGTAAACTACAATGTGTTATTTTGCTACTTACTCAAAAGGAGGCAGCACAATATAAACTGTTTCAAGGTACGACAACTTTCCCAATATTTTAGGATTCATGATAGTCGATTCATTTTTATGGAAGGTTTAAGGGATTGTCAAATAGAACCAAAAAACATTAAGCTCAAAAGATGTATGAAACTAGAATTCAATTTAGTATTGTAAAATTACATCGCACACACGTGTTTGACTCACAGAAGAATTCCAAATGTTTTTTTAAAAATGAAATATTTCGTTGTCAATTAGTTAAGTAAAGTTAATAGTTCAGTCAGCTAGGAGTGCATGCAGGCGCATAAATAGTTTGTGGGTTATTTTTAAGAGAATAGATATGATATTAAAAATAAAGCACTATCAAAAAATATTATTAATAGAAAATTAGATAGGAAAGTACGTTAGTAATAAACTGTTTTTGTCAGCACAGTTGAACATATTTACCGTCAGCATCGAATTCTTGCCTCTTTATTCTTTGCTATAAAACAAAGTAAGCAATTGTGAATCACACACATTTGGTTGGAAACTATAATATTTTTCTATATTTCAAGGATCATATTCTTATAACTATAAATATATTATTACCAATAAATGCTGATAAGGAGTGATAGATGAAGTGTCTCTGGTTGCATATTTTTGATACGTTGACGAAACCATGGTTAGATTGTGTAAAAAGGTTCCATCGACATATGATGTAAGATGATGTAAGAACAACATATAAGTCACTAATGATGTAAAGCATGACATGTTTGAATGCTATGACACAAGATGCAGGTATAGATTAGTTTTTAAATCTGGATTCTTGTCCTGAATATTTAGAGATGTACTCTTCTTAATTCTTTAAGTGTCCTCTTTTTCCACTTTTCTTTTACTATTCACCTATGAAAGAATAGAAGATAATTTATACATGTCTCAAAAAATCATTTATTCAGCATAATGTTTCATAATTTAGTATTAATATTTAGTATAATACAGTGTAGTTTTTTACTTTTATAAAATCCACACAAAATGAAATTTAGCACTCTGGGTGTTACGAGATTTTTGTGTAATGTAGTATTGACTTTATCCCATTACATACAATGACTAAATAACCACTTTTATATTGGTTGAAAGATGGTCTAAACTCTATTAAAAGTCATGCAGGGAAAACTGGAGGTTATACAACGGATATATACTTGAGAACCCATCAGAGGGTTACCTTAAAAGAAGAATTACATTGGAATTATTTCCAAGAGCAAAAATGGGTTTTTATGTTTTCCTCATAAAAATACAAATAAATGTTTCGTAGAACCTCGATTACAACTTTAAAAAATTTCCTGCATATCTCATAACCATTACATAAAAAGAAAAACAGACAGTTACATAAAATACCAAATGTTGCAAATTTATTTTATATAAATGTTTACATCGATTCCGTGTCAAAATATAGTCTTTACTGCTATTTGCACATGACGCGACTACATGATGTTAGACAAGTAATGATATTTTGAAATACACAACCTATTCAAATAAAAACCTAACCAATTACGTCCCGGATGTTTAAACATCTGAGGGGTTCACACGCATATACCCGTTTTGCAACCTGCAGTCTTCCGGGCATGACTTTTAACCAGTTTTGACTTCCTTGACCAATAGAATATTTCCTATAATTCTTTCAATCAAGAGATGTAGTTGTTTAGTCATTATGCATGTGTTGTGCGGAAAAACAATGCTACACTACTCGAAAATCTCGTGAAGCTCAGATTTAACGTAGGCCAACAGCGTGGCCTACTTAATTACTTATCTTAAATTTAGATACTCCAAAATATGCTCTCAGATGAAAAATCTTTTTTAGGCTTTCTAATGCATTGACCTCTTCATCTGACCGTGGTTCCAAATTACGAGGTGTTGTCCTCTGAGCTTTCCGTTCGTGATTGATCCTAGACCGTTGTCAATACCCCGTTAGGATCAGATATTCGTTATGCCACCTGTAGTTTTCTAGCCAGTTTGAACCTTTTTGACCCCAATAAAATCTTTCCTATGATCATTTGAACCAATAGATGTGATTATTTATTTGTTACGTGTTTTATGGGAAATAAGTAATACTACACTACTTGGAAATCTGGTGACTCTCAGAAAGTAGTAAAACATAAAACATTTCGATAAGTTAGTAATAACTCGAGAATAATGCATCGGGAATCAATTTTTATACCAATGTTTGTGTTGGATGGATTTCATGATGCAAGCAATTTGTATTTGATCAAACTGAGCCAAATACAAGACAAACAAGGTGAAAAAAAATGTACGTACACACAAGGAAAATTTTACTGACACAGAGGAGAGAAATACACTCAGGGTAAGTTGTTGCAGCCCCTAGTCCGTAGATTGCTAGCGCACTCAGCCACACCCTCCAAAAGTGTTTGGGAAATTTACAAATACAAATACAAATACAAATATTGACGACCAGCTACAGGCTCAAGCCCAACAAGGCTGGTTCTTTGTTTATGAATTCTCCAATTCCCACTGACTATCCAATTGTGTCTTAAATTCGTACACTCCCTTTGAATTAACTATATTTTCTGGCAACGCGTTCCAACTGTTATTACCCTATTAAAGTTCTTTGTTGGGGAAGTTTTAGTGTAATAGATTCACGCCTGGGCCGTTAAATTGTGGTGCGGCCCTGAACAACTGACCGGAATGCCCATTTTTTAAGACGGTACTTGAAATTAATCCTCTTTGCGAGATTTCCAAGTTTTTTAGAGTTGCCCTTACCCCCACAACCCACTTAATGACTAATAAATCAATAAATCTAAAGAATCCACAGATTCTTTAAACTTTTATAGAGATTTCATTGGTCTTAGATTACAATCCTTTGGAAATGTTCTATTGGCCCATTCTGTAGAATAGAGCCCTTTGGAAAGATAATACTAGTACTTTCCTTAGAAAAGTTGTATAATAAATATCTTTCAGTAAGATTGCGTTGGTCGTTTCCTTAGAATAGAATCCTTTGGAAATATTCTATTGATCGACGGTCAAAATTATTAGTCATGTAGGAAAGACTACAAGTATGGAATTATGCATATGAACTCCTCACAGGGGTATTACGAACACTTTAGATTTTATTACTTAAAGGTTCATAATACTCTCTAACTGTTAGAATGATTTTTATACAAAGAAAAAGATTCTCTGAATCGTTTGAGTTAGTTACGGAAGTTTCGGGGTAATAGCTCAGCACGGAAAAAAATTCCGTCGAACAGTTAGAGCATGAATGCGTGGCGCATCAAGCGTTTCTGAAAAAGAAGTGATTGGCCCAAAGCGTCTGCATTATTAATGGTGCCGTTGCTGCCCACGACAATTGGGATAACATGAAATAGCGATCGTGTGCTCATATATTATTCAGGAATTCTATGAAAATCAGGGACATCGCTTATGGTACCAGCATTTCCGCCCAAATATTAGCGCTGAATGAAAAGTCGCACATTTAAAACCCAACTCAACCTAATTTCTCGTTTGGTATTTATGATGATTTATCAACATTTAATATCACATTCTTTTCAACAGTTTAAAAGACAAACAATCGATAGCATATTAGCGTTCAGGTTTCATAAAGAACTGATGAAACACTTTGATTTTATGTAAAAAAAATATTTGTGTCATGGTTGAAAAAAGTTCAATGCAAAAATTCGCTAATTTTTACTTATGTCCACCAATCACTTCAAGGGTAATTAAAGTTCTAATAGTAAAAACAGCATGGCCAATACATTCTGAATGAATCAAAACATCAGAAAGCATTTTAAGTACTCTAAACATTAAAAAATGTATTTAAATTACTATACCCCAGCTGCTACTAAAATCTTGTAAAATGGAGATTGTCTCTTTCTACCAAAGTACGAGGTCCTTCAACTTTTCAGAAAATTGAGTTAGTTGGTAGTTAGTTGAGTTTAGGCACACTAGAGTAACACAACGAGCTATTTCAGACCAAGTGAGATTCTTTTAAAATACATATAAAAATTACTAATCTTCACGCTTTATCACAAGACTAATTCCTAGGATAAAAAATAAAGAAAAGTTAAAACTAAAATTAATCACTTAATTGGTATTTGTCACAGCGTTCGTCTACTCCCAGAAGGTGTCGTATTCGAATCCCGGTTTATAACCACACAGAGGCGATTCTACAGTAGCGGGAAAAAAAGAACTCTACCTCCCTTTATTTCGATCACTATTCATAGCAGAGAAAATTCTGTTAAAAGCAGTTAATAATAACTGCTATCGCAAGTTAGCAACAGCCTTTAAAACTGTTATCACTAAAACACACAGTTTTGCCCTTCTCTACAATTAGATTGAACATTGTTCAATTGTACCAAACATAACTAGAAGAAGGCGATGTCCGTTAAGTTACACAAATGATATTTCCAAATATTTTTCAAAAATTTACACTTTCCTCAGGTTTGTCATTATTTTTTCAACTTTTGAATGCCTTTAAAATCACCGCAATGGCAAAAATTTAAGAGTAGCCCGTAAAAGATATTCAGAGAGAAGAACTGAAAAATTTTAAGGTAACAATAAGTCTTTTTGAATCGATTTCTTTCAAAATATATCAAGGTTCATATTTATAATTTTTTTCGAAAATATTAATTTAATAAAATTAATATTGTGAACTAAAATTTATTTAAAAACTAAAACATTACGGATATTTTATTTTGGTAGCTTAATAGCACCATGCTTCAAAATATCAGCGTGATAGGAATATTATTTAGGAAGATATGCATAAAAAGTCTATGAAACGATTTAACCGTTAGAGCTCCAAACTTTCTGTATTCATGAATGACATAAATTTGGTAACCGATGTTAAATTGTGATACAGATTCGAAATTTTGTGTCAAAACAGAGGGTTGGTATGGGAAATTATGAAGTTTGTGCTCAATTTAATATCAAGATGGCCCCCTTATGCAAATTTTATGCATATGAATTTAAAGAAGACGTTATTCCCTGTCGAATGCCATCTTTGAATTTGCTCTACTGTTAAAATTGTTTGAATGAAAAGGTAGGTAGATAGATATTTTAATTAACGTCACACTGGAGAAACACAACAGTTTATTGGCGATGGTCCGGGATCAATCCCAAAGTGAAAGATCCGAGGGCAACACCACGTAATTTTGAACCATGTTCAGATGACGAGGTGGCACCCAACTCTCCACACATTAAAATGCGATAACTCTCTAGGTTTCATTTGAGTGATCTGATAAACATCTTCGCGTATGCAAAGAATATGTGTAGGTTAAATCTCTTGTCCTCTCCATTGGTTCATGCTACGAATATGAAGGATACTTGACATCGCAGTGCCATTAAATTAATATCAGTGGGTAGTGCCATTTGTTCATTGATACTTCGTCATGTTAGGTTCTATATTACAAAACATTCTTTGGATTTTATAAATCAAATCAAAAGTCCTAAGAAAGAAATGTATCAAGTTTATATTTAGGTAGTAATTAAATATACATGATTCAAACGATTGTTCTCATCACATTTGTACGAAATACTTATTCCTGTAAATATGTAAGTGTGGTGAATCGTATACTTTCTCGTGAGTGGTGTATATTTCTTATAGGGTAAAAAATACTATAAACTTCATTGATTCCCCCAGTTTTTAAAGAAAATTAATGTTATAAACATACAAGTAGCAAACATATTTTTTATATTTATTATAACATTTAACAGTGTTTTTTGTTTGAAGCATATTTAAAATAAGTCATCCCATAGGTCAACGATTCCTATACTTTTTAGTCCAAAAACCCCTAGAAAAAAAAATCTCGGGCCCTTTGAGATTTTAAAATTAGGATCATTATCATCTAAATGTATACCATATGAATGCATACATAAGATTCTAAAGATCCCAATTTTTCAATATTTAGTTCTATGTTAGATTATAAAACATTAAAACTTCACGTTAAGGATTAGTGACGTGACGTTTGAAGTTCTGAAACCGAAACACGAGAGTTCCTTCATAATCACCAGTCATTGAGTTAGATGGGTTTGTATGGTACAAAGTCCATAAAAACATCCATGGTCAAACAAACATTCTGCCATGCGGCGCCAAACACAAAACAACGTCAATTAATGGACATAAACACAACAAGACCGTTTTACGGATAACGAAAAGAGAAATAGACATAGGGAGGAATCAAACCTGCGTTGCCAGACATTGGGTAAGTAGTTGAATTAACGTCATACTGGAGCAACACAACAGGTAAACGTCCTAGACCAATCTTGACGGGAAAAATCAGAGGGCAATACCCCGTAATGTTGAACCAAGTTCATAGAACGACCAGTCATTGGGAAATACTTCTTTAACAGTATATTCACCTGCTCATTTTTAGAACATGTGATAAACATTTTAAATAATCATGTTTTGTACAACGGCATTTTTAGAACGTGAAAGAATTGGAGAAAACGGAATATTTTATTTTGAAAGCTCTATTTTGACGAGAGACGTGTTTTTCGTGTACCCTCTCAAACTTTGTCGCGGATTCCAATTTGGAAACCACTGCTCTAGGTCAAGAACGCACATCATATTGGAAATCGGTTCCAGATTGATTTGAAGTCCAGCCTGTGACATTTACGAATTTTCAAAAGATAATTACTTAATTTGGAAGTTTGCCTTTAAAAGAATTTTTTTCTTTGTGTTTAACGAACATCAATTATAATGCTACTTATGCTCGAACTTTCTCCTAGCAGAAATAGGTCACTCGACTTCTGCTTCCACGTATTTATAGGGTTGAGTGCATGCCGCTTCACTGATTATCTCCGAAATTAATATGTAACAGCAGGAAGCCTGATAAATCACGAGGCGTATAATGGATATACTAAACGAAAGTACCAAGAAAATAACTTACCTGGTGCATAAAATATGCTATTGTAGACATTATCCCTTGTGATAATGCTACATATATTACTTTCCTGCAATCAATGATGAGTAATTTGCCTTAAACGTTCATTCGTTACTCATTTCTGTATATAGGAGCATAGAAGTGGTACAGAATTTCGTAACGAAAGACGACCCGTCCGATATTGGGGAAATCAAATACGAAATAATTTATTTTTTATGACATATTTTATGAGAATTAATTTCTAAAGGTCACTTTTACCCTCCTGTTGATTGTCTCGACGAGGTATTTTTTCATTAACAAAAATGACCTGACCTCGATAGACGAGATACATCATTATTATAAGAAAACTGACCAGAGATTAAAATTGTCGTCATAATAAGAAAACTGACCAGAAATTGATCTCGTCCAGACAACCACGTGGAGGGTTAAAGTTTGCACAGGGAGTTTTGAGCGATTGGGTTTTATGGCGCAAAAGCCATATTTGGCCATGCTGCGCCAGACACAAGACAGACAACTTCAAATAATGGACATACAAAAACAAGATACGTTTTATAGACACAGGACAGAGAAATTCTCCCAGGAAGGAGAATCGAACATGCACCTCCTACAAATCGCAGGTTGTTTGCGCTTCCAATGTGCCCTGACGACCCCCTATGAAGTTTTGAAACGCCCTGTATTGTGTACAGAATGGGGAATTGGTTGCAAGTGCTTATTTAAAAAGAATTATTTTCAACATTTAAAAAATTTGCTGCGTTTCAAAAACTAAGTTTACAGGTAGGTAGGTATTTTTATTAGCGTCACACTGGAGCAACGGGCAGTACAGGATAAATACCGAAGGGAAAGATTCGAGGACAACACCACGTAATTTTGAACCACGGTCACACCTGAGATGGCATCCCACTCTCCCAACTTCATCACTCCAACGTGGAGACATTTGAGGCCACGGAAGATTAAAGTGTACCAGTCCCCTTTATAGACGACGGTCTTTGGTTGGACTCGAACTCGTACCTAAGCTTTCAGAAAGGTTATAATTACCATTCATTGAATCGTTGATTTGGAAAACACTGTAACTTGAGAGTATAAGTAGTTAATTTTAAAAAATCTATTGAATTTTTTAAATTTTAACCTGTGTTTTATCATTTAACCCTCCAGGTGGTTGTCTCAACGAGGAATCTCGTCATTAGCAAAACCATTAGCCTATCTTGATGGACGAGATAACTCGACATTAGAAGAAAACTGACCAGATCTTGATCGCATCATCATAAAAAATTGGCAATATCTTGCTGACCAGATATTTCGTCATTAGCAATATTGGTCAGATGTTGATGGGTGAGATTTTTCTTTGAAACTATTTGAAGGATTAACCTTCGTTTTCCTTCTCCTTCCTTCCGAAAGAGTTGAGAGTTCCTTCCTACAAGTGGCATTCTTTTTAGACTACTCACAAATTCCAATTAAAAAAATAATGAAAATCATGGTTTTTATTTTCTCTTGTTGATGATTAAATTTGAATTCCCATAATAAAATTAAGGAATTTATATATATATATATATATATATATATATATATAAAGAAGAGGTTTGCGATAATGCAATTATCCTGGGAAAATATTTAATAAGTCTTAAAAATGGATCGTAACGGAAATAGATTGAATTCTCTTTAAAAATAAACTGAAATATTTACATTGGGGTCCATGCCCATACAGTTTAATTATACAAGTAGACTATTTCGATATTCTTCTTTGGGTACTTGTTAAATTGCGCGATTACAAAAGAAAAGAAAACAGAAATTTTGAGATCAAATGCAAAACTTAAGAGTTATCCACTACAACAATATTGAAGTCGATAGCCCTTAATAATTTACATTTATTCTATCACCCGCAATTTATGATTCCCTTTGTTACATTCAGAACTGAAGATTCATCGTATATACAAGATAGCAATTATCTTTGGTTGTACCAAGATAATAGTACAAGAGTTCTTTTGTACATCTGCATAAAATATAGAACTGCTTCTGTAGTACCCAAAGCTGATCAAATGATATACGCCTGGATATCTGCCAAAAAGTCAACTATTTCAATCACGTTTTAACTGAAACTAGGTAACAAAACTCATCGGGATATGTTTTAATTATTTTTGAGCTTGCTTAGATTCATACTTAAATAATACTGTTTTTCAAAGTAGTTCATATATGCAGCTAGATATATAAGTTTATTAAATTGTTCAGCTATCCCATTTTAAGTTTAGAAGTGCTTTTATTATGAAATTTGGAGGTAATTTTTCTTTTGAAGTGTAATAAGTACGGTACAGCACACAAATTTAAATTAGATGCAATACAAAACCAACCACATTCAGGTTTTGATTTTGTAAGTTTATTTTCTATTTTTTTAAGCTTCTTAGAAACAAATTCATTTTACTATATTATATCAACAACAAAAAACGCCTCGAAAATATCATTTATTTTGGCATTTTCATAAACCCTTTCTAAATATTTTTTATTAAAATACATTTTTTCCAAGGCCGTGCAGAGGGGAAGGGCTATTAGGGTAAGCCCTGCCCTTTTCTCATTGAGTTTAAAGTGCCATTTTGCAAAACATATTTCTTTTGAATTTCGATCAAAAACATTTTCAAAATACATAGTAATACATTTTTTTCAAAAGATATTTGATAATGCGAAATAATCAGTAATGCATACTTTTGAAAAATTTATAGTAATCCACACATTCTTCAAAATCCAATAGTAATATATATTTATGCAAAATATGTAGTAATATATATTTATGCAAAATCCAATAGTAATATGAATGTTTGAAAACTTTGAATATGAAAGATAGAATTAGTTTGTTCCTAGCCATATTCTGCAGACTTCTTTGCAAATCTAAACACCAAATCTCGGAAGATAAATAGTATCCCAAATGTCATGATTCTTTTAGCTTTTTACGAACATCTATTTGCTAACATATTTGTCCACTAACGATAAATGCACACATTTATTTGAAAATTATTCAAAATGTCAGTTTTTATTCTTATAAGCTACAACTGACTGTGTGTGGGTGGTGTGTACAATCCAAACTACGGTGCCTTTTTCATTTCAGATCCTCCCCTAACAAGTTTTTGTGTAATGGCCAAATACTGATACTACGCGTATTTTATGCAGAAAATTCTACGAAATTTACTCTTGAAAAGAATAGAATTGCATATGAATGTATACAACTCGGTTGATTTCAATCAACAGTTTCGTTGGCAATAGGAAGCGAAATTTTAAATTCAGCAAAGTTATATTATGACTGAAATTGTGTTTTGTGTGTGTGAATATCTTATTATCGTATGTATATTATTCTAATTCCTATTGAAATAGAAGAAATGCTATTAACCATACATTTTCACAGATCATCCATAATTTTTTATGAGAAGGCTGAAAATGGTAAAATCATTCTCATGGTACTGATGCTATCACTTAAGGGGAAAGAAAATCCTATTCCTCTTCAAACTTAATGATTTATCCCTTATTCAATAGTCTTCCTCTGTATAGAGCAGCAGGATGCTCTGAGGAAATATTGAAAACGATTAAACTTTTGTTTGTGCGAAATTTATTGAAAAATTGATTTAGACCAAATAAATATTTGTTACATTCTTAATCAACAAAAATTGTTTCCCCTTTAACATCAGAAATACGCAATTTATTACTCTCTTGTCTCCACTAGAACTACTCCCATCACCAAGTCTGGATGGTGACGGTCACTATGGAAGTATTCATTTTGAGTAGGGGTGACTCTCGGAGCTGAATAAATTGTAGTTTGTTTTTCGCGAATGTTGGCGGTGGAAAGAGGTAGTTTACTAATTTTTCGGCTACAAATAAACATCTTACGAATGCATTTCCAATTGGTCAACAAGTGCGTCAATGTACAAACTCGAATATTTCAAACAAGAATATTTAAAATATCAACAAATATATGTTTGTATGGAAAATGGGATATTAGGCCCGTTTCTACAGCGACAGCCAGGGGGAGACTTGGAGTCTGCAGTAGTTCTCGTGGTAGACAGACAACTAGAATACATTTTTTTCAAACATTCCCTATGGAAAATTGGATAAGGTCCGTTCCTACCGAAACAAAAAGCAGACTTTTGGAGCAGTTCCCGTAATAGGCAGACATTATGTATGTTACCTTCCCTTCAAGTCAAATATATAAGAAAAACAAAGACTAACCATTTGTCAGCGAAACTAATGTAGTGTAACAAGTTAATTTTTCCACTATAGCCAAAATTACATTAGAGATTGGTGAAGAATATTTTTAAAATCTTCTGAAGACCGATTGATTATGCTTTCCAATCGATGCAAATTTTTAATGACCTAAGCCGTTAGCTCCTTTGGGTGAGCTACTGCATTTAAAACTTTACTTTAAAAGTTTTTTTGTAAACAAGAAACGTTAATATTCATCACTTACCAGTATGTTAAGATACAACTCACTAGGTTGTGTGTAAATTCCCAAGTATCTATCCGTTTGTCTGGTCAAGTTTAAAGCGGAGATCGAAGAGCAATGGTTCACATAATTTCCATCGAGTTATTGAAGTAGATGAGGGTTGTTATCCTGTTTGCTTCTCAATCTAGATGAAAGGAAAGTGAAAAACTATGAAAATGGCCTTGTCCTTGTAAAATTGCCGTGTAAAGTCAAAGTGAGTGTCTACAAACATTTCGAAATGATGTGTTTGGTTGTTTTACAAACAATTTACACCGTTCAAACAGTTTTACAAGTTGAAAAATATCTTTCACATATTACAACATGAATTACACAGAGTTGTAAGCTATCAAATTATTGGTTTACAATTAAATTTTAAAGCTGCTTGATTGAAAAAGTTTGTGTATCATATCAAGTACAATAATATCGTCCGTGTTATGATCCCCTAATAAAAATAAATCGAATGGAAAGTCTTAAGTAATAGTGCAATATTGTAGGGTCATAATCTTTATTCCAGTATAATGCAGAGTTCTCCATCCTTCTAAAACTGCCTATTGGGAACTTTGAATAAAAAATAAACTAATTTTCTATTATTTTCTATTAGTATCTCATTTAATATCAAGTAAAGGTTAAAAGCAGTAATTATGCTTATCAAATCAATAGTACAAGTACTTAAGTCGATCAGACATATTCCTAAATCAACTCCAGTCCCATTTTATATATCATCTGTCACGTTTCACACATAATCAGATACCATTAGACATGTAAGGAAATAGCAGTTCAATAAAGAAAAGCTTTCTCTACTCAGAACTTCTTATTATTGTCAGATGATTTATTCTTGTTGATCAGGGACGGAATATATACAAATACATTAAGTTGGCCACTTTTATGAGTGGTAAAACAATCGGATATTTCAAATAAGGACAGTCAAACGAAATTTGTATTTTCAGGGAGGAAAGCAATATGATGACAGTGATAATGGTACACGAATTTCCACGCTTTCCGAATATGCATTGTTAGCGCTCAGTCCATAAATGAGGTGCTGAAACATTTTTTAAAACTTAACAGAACAAACTAAACAAAAGTCCAGATTTTATATACATAGACGATAATATAAGTCTAGAGCCCAGTTGTTCGATGACTTTATGTAAACTGAAGACATCAGGCGCACAAAATAGGAAGCCATATCTCCATATTTGAATATATCGGAGTATACATATGATGCTATGTGTTTAATTAATTAGGAAAGGGAATTGCATTTTTTTCTATCCTCCCACTACTCAAAGTATTTATAGATATAAATACATTTGTGCATGTAAAGTTATCACTAATTACATTGATTTTTTTAAGTTGAAATTTGCAAAAGTTAGTAATAAACGGGTAAATTGTCAATTGATTTCAGAAGAAATTTTGAAAATTGGCATGCTTTGTTAATATAATACAAAAAGGTGTTATATCTTCTCTCTCTCTCTCTCTCTCTTTATCGTTGGCATCTTCATTCCTAATTATTTATCATTCATTAATCAAACCCTAGAAGATCGATATTTTAATTTTAACTTATTGCACTTATATATAAATGAATCGCATCGAAAGTACCAACTAGCTTAGTATAAGAACTTTATAAATATTAAATATTAAAAGAAAAATCTCACGAGTATAAGCTATAAATTAAAACATTATTTAAAAATACTAGTTTCAATATTTTGGGTGAAACGAGTAAAATTGATTGGTAGTTACATTTTTGTACCAGTTGACAATGAACACGGACTTTTGATTTATGTGAGATCAGTTTACAATTTGCAAGAAACGACAGAGAAAAAAAAAAGAAGAAATGAGGGATCAGCAAGTAATTGAAAGATTACATGCGTTATGAAGAGGGGAGTAAAAAAACAAGGGGGTAAACATTATTTTTTATGAATTTCCATATGGATTTAGATTATATTATTTGCAACCGAAAACATTTACTTTCAGTTTTGGGTGGAATATTAAAGAAATTGCGGAATTCAAGTAATATAGATTAATCTTAGAATACTTAGCCACTTTCATCTAGACTTTAGGTTCCAGTATCACGTAATATATTTTCCAATTATTGAATTTTTAAGGTAAAAGTTTATACATTTTTTTCTTCTATACACAAGTAACTTTTATATCCTTATAAATTCAACTATACAATATGTATTACTTTTTAAATACAGAATATGTATACTATGATTTAAATACAAAAAACAGACCGATATTAGAGAACATAAATTTTCGGCTAGCAGTTTCGGTACCATGGTACCGGTAACCACCTTTTTGGGGCCTGATTCCATTAGACAAAAATATGTTCTAGATATATTTTAATTTCTAGAGTAAGGAACTAATGTCGTACGACAAAAATATTTTTGGTTCAATGTATATTAAAAATTTTAAATAACCTCATAAGACATTTTAAAATGTCCCGGTGAATCGTTTGTAAAGGTTATTGTTAATCTATTAAAATTAAAGTGTCGTATTAAAATACATCGTACTTTTAAAGTGCTAATAATGAGTGTGAAATCGTCATTTCGTAAAGATAATGTTACGTAACTCATATTAGATTATTTCTTTCTGTGTTCTTTTATATCGAGTTGTACATAAAATAAATTTTTTATTTCAAATTCTAAATTAATATATACCCTGTCAGCACTTCTATCCTGTTTGTGTAAAATCCGCAATTTATAATGGAACTCCATTTGCTTGGGGTTATTTTCTTCAGGCATAGCTTTTACTTTGAATGATAGAAATAGTTCAACATGCGCATCTACGATAGAAAGGGCTTCAAATTGATAAAAATCTAAAATTCCTGAAATTAAAGTGAATCTCATAATTTATATTTAAGACTCTCTCTCTCGAGTGCCGCTTTGTTTCATTTATAACAACGGTTACAGTTTGAGTTCATAAAACTTTCATTCAAGTTCTTAGTTTAAAAAACAAAATTTAACAACCTATTTACAAAAGTTTAAAATTTTTAAAAACGATTTAAAAGATTTAACATCTTTCTTTTATTTAAAGTTACTTGAAATGAACACAGCAAATTCAAAAATTTAAATTTCTTGTTACAGTACATTTTTTATCAAGATAAATACTCTCTTGGAACCTATCTTACGTATACATTCTTCTATTTAATTATTCTAATTAATATTAAATAATATTATAATGTAATTAATTATATATAATAATTATATATAATATTATAATAAAATAATTAATTTAATTATAATTAATATTAAATTGTTATTTACTGAACGAAAAATCTTTCATGACGAACACACACTTTGGCATTCCGCATAATTCTTACACATTTTTATCAATACCAGAGCATATATTTACTTTATAAAATGTTATTCAATAGAGCACTATTATTGGAATTATATTATGAATAATTAAAAATCTCGTAAAATGGTTATACAGAACAAAACAATCACCAACATATTTTATATTTTCTCGTAAACATTTCAGTCTTTTGTGCGTTCAACAGGTAGGATAAGTAAAACGTATACAGTATCCGCGCATTGTAGAAAATTAGTTTAAATTTTCCTTAAAGTCATACAAATTTCAAATTATATTTAAAGCTTGACTAAAGAAACTCTCATTTATTGTGTATTTCTTTAGTTAGTACTTTTATTTTTAATAACGGTGAAAATTTCAGAAACAATTTTTAATTCTAATTTAAAACTAGGCTAAATTTCTACACTCCTTTCCCACAAGATTCAAAATGATAAAAAGCTTCACAAATAAGATGTACTACTCACAAGATAAAATTCAAACAGCTGATTGCAAATTTTAGGCCATAGACTTTAATTTAATTTGAAAAACTTTGTTCACTTCAACGAGATGTATTTAAAATCGCTTAAATATCTAAGTAAAAAATGCATATACAGCAAAGTGTAAGTTTTGGAAAGTAGTCTAGAATTCAATAGTGTTGCTTACCTACTTGGAAATCGAAGTATCTATGGCTATTTAGACTGGTCAGTCGGATCTGTTCAAGTGGCCCGTCTAGCATCTGTTACCATAACAACACTTGTCATGGACCGCTGACTTGGAGGCGTGGAGGTGTGCCTGCGAATGATATTGCGCGTGCATGATGTGAATCTTCCAGCCTTTATGGGTTACCCACAAGCGCTTTCATTCATTTCAAACAGAAAAAGGCAACATAGTTACAGGTTATAGAGCGCAAAACGAATTGACTTATTTCCTTTGTCCGATAGAAGCCTAAAAGTTGCCTCCTCGTGACAATTTAGAAGTGGGGCAAAATATATTTGACTGTCAAAACTTTAAGGATTTTGAAAAAGTTTTATAATTTAATCAGCACCGTTATATAAGACAGGAGGACTAGGACGGAGATATTTATGTAGGGAACTCAGAGTTGCTATGGAATTTTCAAAACTTATTATCTTAACACATACTGAAAAAAAAAATTATTATAAAATCAGGGCTCAAATATAGGAGGGTGAGGGCTTCAGTAGTAGAGTAACTAGGATTTTTTTGAACGGGGCTTAGAGGTATAAATAGAATTTTATACAAAGTTAAGGTCTTATCACATTGTGAAAATGTTTTATAATAAAATTAGGGCTCCTACAAAGGAAGGAGGGCTCGAAGAGTAGTACAACAAGTATTGCTTTGAACGGGGCTTCAGAGTTATAAATGAAATTTTACAAATTTACTGTGTTATCACATTTTGAAAATATCATGGTTCCTGCATAGGAATGAGGGCACGAACAGTAGCAAAGCAGGAATTTTTTGGACGGAGCACAGTTACAAATGAAATATTTCAAAGTTAACGTCTTATCACATTTTTAAAACGTTTTACAGTAAAATCAGGGCTTCTTTATAGGAAGGAAGAACAGTAGCGTATCCAGAATTTTTTGGGACGGAACTCGGAGTTATAAATGAAATTTTACAAATTTACTGTCATCACATTTCGAAAAAGTTTTGTAATAAATAATAAATTTGTAATAATTCTACTTAGGAAGAAGGATGGCAGGTACAAACGTGCATCCAGGATTTGTTGCGACGGGCTCATAGTTATAAATGGAATTTCTTACGAAGCTGAGGTCTTATCACATTTTTGAAAGGTTTTTTGAGTCATTTTTGTGTTACCAGACTATTACTTTAAAAAGATTACCGAAAGTGCGTAAACAGTGATACATTTTGGTTGATCCAAGAAACAAATGATAGCGAATGTTCGCAAAATAAATTACATTAAATCGAATTAAGCAAGCACCAAGCTCTTACTTTTGAACCTCATTTTTTACTTTAATATCAGTATTGAGGAATTGATACGATACGTACACTACCCTATATTAATGGACCGGACGCCAGCGGATTTGCATAAAATCCGAATGCTTGTTTGGGGGTATTTTTCGTGGTATAGCCTGGGATCTTTGTATGCTGTTCCTGGTAAATTGAACGCCAACGCCTACATGAACATTTAGGACAATCAGGTTCTTCCTACGCTCTGCCAATTTTATGGCATGGACGAATGTTACTTCCAGGACTACAACGATCCATGTCCTGTTGCAGCCTCTGTCAAGCAGAGATATCAAGATATGGATGTAAAACGTTTTCCTTGGCCTGCTCGGAGTCCCGACCTGAACCCCATAAAACATTTGTGGGGTGGGACGTGTTAGAGCGACGCTTACGGACCAGGAAACCACGTTAGAAATCTACAGCTGAGCTGGCGACATTCTTGTAGCAGGAATGGACACAAACACTCATAGCTGTGTATCAAAACCTTGTTGAAAGTATGCCCAGGAGGGTTGTTAGTGTAATTGCAGCACGTGGGGGAGCATCAATCTATTGAAGCATGTATTATTTCCCTTATACCACCAAATCTTGCTGTCCGGTCCATTATTGTAGATGTGTCGAAGAAGTGGCTGAGTCAGAGCAGAAAAACTCTCCACCATTCTTTTCATGCTTTGTATTAACGTCATTAAACTATTATATTATATATGGAAGGTAGATAATAGCTATTTCAAGAAGGAAATAAATATTTACTTGAAGAATGTAACTTATCTGATTGTTTATTTGTAGAGCTATTTTATAAATTAGAAAACAACCAACTCCTTCCGAGTGCTCTGTTTGATCACTGGTTCTGAGACTGGAAGTCTAATAGGGCTAGGATTTGTGAACTTTTTTATTATCACGTCAGTCTGTTTACTGAGTTCAAAAATGTATACATATTTTCATCGTTCTTATAACAATAAAATTGGACAATTACAAATCGGAAAAGAAAATCTTACTCCTTTGTGAAAGTTATACATCGAGTACTTGGGATATAATATTTTTATTTAACGAGGGGCCAGTCATTTAAACTGGTATTGGGTAATGGAGTGTAAATGGAGGTCTGAATCTAATCTGGGCGTAAGATTAGACTTTGTGCGAAAATTCGCTATGGATCATATTGAATTAAAATTGTAAAAAACTAGAGTACCTCATTTTTATTAGATACCTAAGTATTACCAATCTTTGAAGCATTTCTATTAACGAAGGAACGTAACTGATTAATTCAATATTTCCCTATTCTGAAGATAAACACAATTTTATTACCTTGAATTTCCGCATCACCTGACACAACAGAAAGTTTAAAAATTTCATTAAAAAGTACGAGTGGTTTTTATAACAAAAATAATACGACTCACATAGAAAATTTCAAGTTAAATATCTATGAAAGACCTGGACGCAGATCTAGAATTATTTTCAACAGTAGTATGCCATTTCTAAATTTCAATAATAAGGAGTTTTTTCAAATGTGGTGAATCTTCTAGTGATTAACCCTCTGAGCGTCATGCACGTATTTTCCCACCATGTGAAAGGCAGTCTTTCTTGTATGTCTTCTTAATAGATTCAGACTTGCATGACTTCTTAATAGTTCGCGAAAATGTTTCCTAGGATTCCTTCTCCCAATAGATATGGCTATTTAGTAATTAAGTGTGTTGTAGGGTTAAAGGTTGTTGTAGGGTATATAAGTCTCGGAAATCTCGTGACACTCAGTTCATTAAATCATATTTTTAAGCCACTTCTACTCAGGAAGATCTCTCTGTGTGTGTTACTGCATCTTTTTTAAATGACACACATCCTAATTTTCTCAGGGGTGGTGAAGTGTCTTTTGAGGTTGTTAAAGCCTCCTTGAAGTAGCTAGGGTACGATTATATGTATACAGGAGGTAGGCATTTTGATTAACGTCGCACACTGGAGCAACACACTTGGCTATTTATGTATACTAAGGTTTAGATTTTTAAGATTTAGATTTAAAATTTTTTTAAATGCTCTCTCATTTAATATTCTGGTATATAGGAGTGCTTTAGATGGGTTTGAGACAAGGGATTACCTCGCCTTAACCGCCATGATGGTTGTCACGACGAGATATCTCGTTATTAGCAAAACTGACCAGATCTTGATGGATGTGATATCTCGTCATTCGAAGAACACTGACCAGATCTTGATCTCATCAGAAAATAGTCACTATACTGATGACGAGATGTCTCGTCTTTAGGAAAATTGGTCTCATCTTGATTGACGAGATATCTCATAGAAAACACTGGATTTTATTTCTGAAAAATAAATTGATATAAAGTTATGATATTTATCCATAAAGTTTAACAAACCCTTCAAAGGGTTAAGGAACTCCCCTAAAATCTTCCGGTCTAATTAACCCTCTTGTAGCAAAACATGACCCTAGAGATAAAAAATAAACCAAGCCCTATAAAGCCTTCGAACCGAATTTAAATAAGTAAAAGCATAATCCTAAGTGCCATTCTCGAAGAATGAAGTCACAGAATAATGCGTCACATAGTTGGTTTGCTTACTGACCTAACAACCTGCAAGTTGTTAGCGGCGTAAGTTCGATCTGTCTTAGTATAGCTTTCATTGTTAGTGTATGCCCATTACTTTTGTGTTTGAGCAGCTTGGAAATATATGGTCCTTGTGCCATGAAACCCAATCACAGAAAAGAGCTCCAGAAGCCAGGTTTTGTTTGATGGTGCATAACCATATTTGGCCAAGTAACGTCAAGAACCCAAAGATAGAGCAACGTCCAACACCCAAAGATAAAGCAACGTTAAGCACCCAAAGATAGAGCACCGCTAAGCACCTGAAAACCGACTTGAATGATCCTTAAGCATTATAAAGGTGCATGAAAATGTGCTAGGCAAACAACTGGAACGAATATTTTTATTTTAATGTTGTAGCGAACTCTAATGAAAACTGCAAGAACATTTTTGGTTACTTGATAAATTTAAAATAATCTATTTCAGATTTTGAACTGCTCTAAGATAGTACATAAACTATTTGTAAAGATGAAAAAAGATTAAAAAATTTGAAAATTTTATCAAAACACAAGGGACTATTTGATTTTTGTACTGTATATATTTGTTGGTATTGCAAATTAAAGATCAGTATACCTTATAAATCATTACTGATTCATGAAGTTAATGAAACTATGAAAACTAATAGGGCATGCAAGATTAACATTTTTTCATAGAGGAAATAAATGTTTTCTTTGTATAGTTGGTAGGCAGGCAGTTTAATTTACGTCGCACTGGAATAACATAACGACTGTTGGTAAATAATTCTGAATCTATCCCGAAGAGAAAGATTCGAGGACAACACATCGTAATTTTGAGCCACGGTCAGATGACGATGTCAAACCCTGTGTCATCCCATTCTTCCAACTTTGTATAACTGGTATAGCAAGTTCAGAATTCAACTGCACTATAATGGATTGTGGTAACTTTTAACAATTGCGGAAAATACAGTTGTTTTTTGTACTGCATTGCTATATGGAAATAGGAAGAATGGAGGAAAATAAATTTTATTGATGAAACCAGTCGGAAGTATTTGTCTAATGGAAAGACGCGTTTAGCGAGCTAAAACCGTTCAACCGGAAATAAATTTGGGAGAGACACCAATTTTTTGTGTGTTAATTTATTTCTTATCTGTATCTAGGCTCGTATTAAAAAAGAATGGAATAGGAGGAAAATAAATTAGTTTTCCATGACGTACTCTCACGGGGAGCTCTTCCATATCAGAGTGTTTTCCCATCGCTAAGTGAAATCCAGAAAATTATTATCGATGTATTTCGGGACGAATGTTTCGCACTCGGGGGACTTTCTTTCCATCTGTTTGGCTGATTACTGGAAGGTAGCTAAGTAAATGAAGCGCTTTTAACCCATTTGCGAAGATTGTTGATCACTTCTGGAACATCATTATTACGGCTAAGGCGGAATGTCCGAGGGCACGATCACACTCTAGGGAGAGGGATATCCTGCTCCCGGAATATACAAACAGAGCTTTAGGAAGAATAGGCATTAAAGTTATCAGAGTATGGCTCGCGTAGGTTTTATGTGGCTACACAAATAATTACATAAAGTTCCGTAAGCTTTTCTGAAGGCGGATATTTCTGGCATTGATGGGGTTTTTATGCTTTACGCAGAGGAAATTAGAACGGTAGAATCAAGCTCCCATATTGGTGTGTATGTGTTTGTGTTTAGGGGTCTACCAGTACCATGGTACCAAGGCCCGAAATGCATGAGGGTCCCAGAAAATATTAGAAGTTTTGTACTTGTTTTTGAAACTTAAAAGGTTTATAAATCTTTACAGGTATTTAAAAAAATTGAACAAACATTTCAAGGAAAAAGAGAAAATGCATACTTTTTTACAAGTTAAGTATTAAGTACCTGAAAAATATATTTTTATTTCATGAAAGGACTGCCATCTAATCTGGTACCGAGACTCATCGTCTATCCTGGTACTGAAACGTGTTATCTATTCTGATACCGGGCCGTCACCTAGCCAAGTACCGAAACCCATCGTCGATTCGGCTAATAGGTCACATAATCTAATCTGGTACCGAGACCTGTCGTCTATCCTGATACCAAGACCCGTTGTCTATCCTGGTACTGAAACCCGTCGTCTCTTCTGGTATTGGCCTGTCATTTAACCCGGTACTGAAGCCCGTATCTAGCTCTGTACCTGGACCTATTGTCTACGTATTAACGTCGTACAGGAGCAACACGACAAGTTATTGGTCCGGGATAAATTCCGAAAGGAATTAGCCAAGGATAACGCCTCGTAGTTTTGAAAAACAACTGAGCTGGCACCCCACTCTCCACACTTCAACACCACGACAATGTGAGGACATTTGACGCCACGATAGATTTAACGTGCATCATCTCCTGTGTATACGACGGGACCAACATTAACTGTGGTTACATCTGTTATATTTTCTATAAAGTTTTAAATCTTACAAGTTACTTTGTGTAAAATTTGTAGTGTACATTTTGTTTCAATAACTGACAATATGTTTTCTGTAGTGATCGAAGAGTGACAATAGTTTTTATTTTTGTGGTAACTGCACTATTCCAATTCAAAAATGGGAACATTAAAGACATAATTTTAAAAAATTACGTAGCAAACTACAATTTTGGGTTTTTACTTAATATGAGGTTTCGATAATGTTGGACGAACAAATTTTAGACAAAAATACTTTTAAAACTTTTATAATCTTTGTATAATTTCTGTATAGGATTGTAATAACGAAATGTTTTGCACTTGTGATTTGATTATTTAATATCACCATCAGTAGGTAGGTAGTTGAATTTACACTTCGCGCTAGAGCAACACGACTCTTAATGTCATCATCGTTATTACTTAAAGTAAATACTTAAATAGAATTTTAATGAATTTATTGATAGATGAATAACATTCAAAATAGTTTTTAGTGAACTTTATTTTAGAGATTCACCTATTCGGAATTCGGAGTAAAATGTATAGAAAACTATTTTAAAATAATGCACTGTTTCAAAAGCAGAAAAGGACATTTGTATGAAAGGCATAGATGGGGTATCTTTAAAACTTAAATTATGCATTTCAAACACTCAATCCGGATTTTTAAACAATCATATAAACTTTTTCTGATTCTTTACTGAATTTAACATTTTATATCCTCAATGTTCATATTATTTTCTCTTTTCCTGTAAAGAAAACCGTCAGATGATAGTCAAGTGTATTAACGTTAAGCTGATTACGGACGATTGCAGGACCAATCACACAAAATAGACGTAATTTCCTATTTCGAGGATATCGTGACAATTCTTGCTGTATTAACATCCGTTACAGCATGCGTGCGTTCCCCTTCGAACTACAAAATCTGGTTGACATTACTAGGTCATTAATGGTATTCAAAATTCGAATTAGTTCAGACGGTGATAGATACATAAATAAATTCTATCTTTACGTAATGAGAGGTCTTAAAAGTGATATTGGAAAAGTTTTAACCATGTTCTATTTGACGTAGTTTGGTTTGTCGCTCCACAATCATTTTTGTCACACTCGAAGAATTAGATTTAAGAAAATTGATCCGGATTAACAAATACTTATCTTCCAACGTGTCATTTACTTACGATTGACTAATAAGGATTAATATATAAACTTGAGTTTATTTTTATTGTTTAATTTTGCAGGAATATTGGTTTAGCTAGGTCACAAACTCACCTTCAGTTCTGTAGCCATGACTTCATCTCGGAGGCCCTCAAATTAAAAAAAACATAATTTTTATAATATATATATATACTATCTTATCTAATATATACTATCTCCAAATACTATCTTTGAGCTTATAATTTAAAAAAACTTCATCAAAGGTCTACTCTTATATCCCTGGATAGGATTTAAAGTAAAGAATTAGGTAAGCACATAAAAAAAGTGTTTCCTCTCAGTTGATCAGTGTATTGAAATCATTTTAAAATGGTTGTGTTCTTCAAAGCTTGAGCATTCATGACATTTATATAACTTTAAATGGCTATTTAAATCTTTTTTTTTTCTATGAAATCCCTCTCGAAACTTTGATTCATATGTACACAGGCGAATATGTGAGATGGTAATGACAGTAAAAATATTTTAATGCTTTCATATTTCCAAAAAAGGATTTGTTATAAAATTATTGATTTATCTAACTATCGATATTTAAAATTCGCAAACATATTGTACGTGCTTTTAATATTTAATGTATGAAGAGTATAAAAATTAATTGACTGCGATGACATCCTTATTTGATTGCAATTTCTTCCCACAGAAACAAATTTTCAAGTTTGGGAACAAGAAAAAGTCACAGGGTCAAGTTAGGAGAATACAGAGGAAGATAAATCAATCCTGATCCTGATTTGGGCAATTTTGTCAATGCAATGGTCAATTTTAGGGACGGCATATTGTCTTGGAAAAAGAGCACTTTCTGAGCGCCAATCTTGGACGGGTTTTGTTTCAGTTCCTCTTTCAAAAGGTCATAATAGACTCTGCATTCATTCTCATTTGCATAATAAACTCTAATTACTGTTTTCCCTTCTACAAGTAGTCCATTAGGATAATTTCCTGAGTATCCCAAAAAACATTGGCCATCACCTTCTCAGTCGACAAAATTATCTTCGCCTTCATATGCGCACTTTCACCACTCGCTGCCTGCTGTTTTGACTACTGTTTAAAGTCAGGCGTGTAGCGGTGGACCCATGTTTCTAGAACAGCTACGAATCGACGCACAAGTCCTGCGGATTGCAATAAAACTGAGTTGAAATATCATTTCACGTGCGTTTTTGGTTTGCAGTCAACAATCAAGGCACCCATAGTTCGCCCTCTTTCATCTGCAATTTTTCATACAGGATATTGTGCACTTGTTGGGATATCTACAGCCTCAGCAATATCGTGGACTTTCACTAGGCGGTTTTACATAATGATACCATCGAATTTATAACTATATACGTTGTGGTGACCATAACTGGGGGATCTTTATTAGACGTTCAGCCCCGTGTAAACTCATTCACCAGAAATAAATCATCTTAAATGCTGGTGGAGAGTCCCCATAAACTTTGATCTCGGAGGCAGTACACTTCTTTTATTAAAGAGGTTTTATTATTGCACGGAATTAATTTGGGGCTTTTCATTTTGTGGTAGCTGTTACAATACTAGCTTCAAACGTCTGTAGAACCCGAACAAAGCATAGCTTCTGGCTGAAAATTGGCATGAGCTAGTTTAAAGAGTGATACTTGCCAGCCGGGACATCGCCAAATTAATTACGGAGACATTTCATAAAAATTTACCATACCTATTCCAACGACCCTGGTATTGTTATAATTTAAAAAATTATACCAAGATATGAATGCAATAATCTATTAGAATGATTGACACTATTCGATTCTTCATTTAAAACACTTCATTTATTTCACGTCATTACAACAATAATGTAATGAAGTGAAAACATAGTCAGGAAAATATCTACATAATTGTGAAATCAAAGGAATCCAAGAAAAAGAAGACCGTTTAATCATGTGAAAAAAAAATTTCGTTTGTCAATAACAAACTATTAAAATATTATGGCAACTCTGATTATGTGCTATCAAAATCTAAAACTTTCTAACCAAACTGTTTAATTTCATACGTAAAATGTTTAAAACGAATCTAAGGTATTATCCTAGTGTCACATTTTTTAAGAATACAAATTGAAAGTACTGTTTATTTAACGAAAATTAAACTTCTTTTAATTCTAATAAATTCAATGCTTGTTTTCTTATTCTCTCCTGCTAACAAGAAAAGCAAATACACTGCTATGTTGCTTTGTCAGTCATAATATTTTAATATTTTGGTCAATGACAAACTCTAAAAATGCTATGCGACTCTTATTATGTGTTGTCAAAATCGAATACAATCAAGCTTTCCAGTTCCACAGTCAGAATAGTTTCAAATTCAAAGTTGATTATTCTAAACGAACTGTGATTTCATGAGCGAAAGGTTTAAAACGAATCTAATAAATTCTAGTCACAATTTTTGAAATACAAATTGAAAGAACTGTTTCTTTTGCGAAACTTTAACTGACCACCACGCTAATTAATTCTATGCTAGTTTTCTTGTCCTCTCCTGGCAATAAAAAAGCAAACACATTGTGTTTTTTTAAATTCTTTATTTCATCTACATAACAAATGCAAACCAAGTGCATGCGCATAGAACTGAGCGCATCCTACTTCACCTATATATACCGTCTGTTCCTTCTGAAATAAAGGTTCCACCCGAAACGAAATCCGCGTTACACAAGGTTTGTCATAAAAGAAATACTGTTCAATTTTGCTTTTTCATTTCATTCTTCGTCAGTGGCTTCGAAACAGCTTTCCTAAGACAAGCTCTGCAAGGTCACCCATTGAAATCTGATGGACCTCTTCTACAGTTTGGTATTAAACCTGTTCTTCATCTTTTCCAGTAAGTAACCCAATTAAGTTTTTCAGAAAAGACGTGTGCTACTTTTTGAAGTCAAACTTTTCCTTCTGCGAAGATAACCCGGCTTTAAGCAGAAGTATCTTCCGCTTTCCCTTTCATTAGTACAAATACCGCTACTGATATTAGTGAGAGTATCATTCTAGGCGTGTGAAATTATGCAACAAGCATGAAATTTTTCATTCATTACAAAATTTATTTATTTATATGTGCTTTTGGTATTTAAATGTTTCATTTTGCTTTCTACTATACTGTATCAAGCAAAAGTATCATCCGTTTTTTCTTTCGTTTGTGCAAATACTGCTAGAATCTGATATTGATGAAAGCATCATTCTAGCGTGTGAAAATTTGCGTAAAATATTTCACCTGAGATACTAAATGAGTAGTAAGCACTTCAAGCATTAAGATTTTTACTTAGCTTTGAACTGAACACTATCAAGTATAAGTATCCTCCACTTTCCGTTTCGTTTTAATGCAAATACCGCTAGTCTGACACACAGGGGAATATATCATTCCAGAATGTGAAACTTTATAATCTCTTTACATTCACTTCATTAAATGAGTAGTAAAATTTTAAGGTATTTAGATTTTGATTTTACTTTCAACTGAAGCAAAAGTGCCTTTTACTTTAACTTTCACTAGTGTAAATATCGCTAGCCTACCAGTGACAGCAACGTTCTAGCGTGTGAATGTCATCTCACCGTGGTTCAAGATTACGTGGTGTTGTACTCGGATTTTACTTTTCGGGGGTAGAACCCGACCGTCGCCAATAGTCCTGTGTTACTCCTGAGCGACGTTAATTAAACACCTTCCTACCTTCTCTAGCTTGTGAAAATTTGTATGAAATATTTCATGCTATACATTAAATGAGTAATAAATTTTTTAGATATTTTGACTCTAGTTAGATGCTCTGATTTAGACTTTGCTTTCTACTGAAAACTATCAAGTAAAATTATCTTCCAATTTGTCTATCGTTAGTGCAATTATCGCTAGAGTATTGTAATTGAGGAAACTACCATTCAAATGCCTGAAAAATTGCATGCAATATTTCATTCGATGCATTAAATGAGCAGTAAATGCTTTAAATATTTAGATTCTTACTTGGCTTTATACTGAACTTTATCATTTAAAAGTATATTCCACTTTCTATTTCGTTTATACCGCTAGCTTCTCACATTAGTGAAAGTAGCATTCTAGCATTGTGAAACTATATAATTCATTATTCATCCACTGCATTAAATTAGTAGTAAATACTTTAGGTATTTATATAGATAGTTTCTTTAACTTTATCTGCATATTTTGACTTCAAGCCGTTAAGAATATTATTTTTATAGCTTTATAAGCTATTGATAATTAATCATTTGAATACTTAGAACTCAACTTTTCTTGAATTTCAAGTCCACTGAATTTCAAACCTTGAAGTCAAATTTTTCCATTCTCGAAGATAGCTCGCTCCAAGGAAAATATCTGCCCCTTTCCCTTTCGTTAGCGCAAATACCGCTAGTTCCGCCTTCAAGCAGCGTTTAAGCGTGTTTAACTGCATGAAACTTATATTCAGTTCATTAAATTAATATAAAATGCTCTAGGTATTTAAAAAAAAATGGTTGATTTTTCTTTCTACTGTATACATTGTGATCTCAAAGTTTAAAAAAATTGTACTCTCTAGATTACAGCCCTTAATTTTCAGCACTTAACTTTTTTGAATTTCGAATGCTCAAACATGCAAAAGTAAATACACAAAATAGCAATTCTTAAACATTACGAAGCTACAGGATGGACGAATGGTTTATTTTTACTGCACAAGATCAACTTAGACTATACAGCGCAAGGTATGCCCAGAACAATTAACTGTATATTACATAAAAATAATTCGACGTTTTGGAAGAAAATGCTACTTGTAATTAGATATGGATAAAAAGAGTTACTTATATTTAAAGCTAAATTCGTTACTTCATAATATGTTATTTTTAATCAGTATATTTTCTATTTCAAACGATGATTAAAAAGTGTGAAAAGTATATATATTCCTCCTTCAATAAAATACATCCATAACTAATTATAAAGTTACTTATTTACTTTTATGAGAAGCCTTTTTGTCAAGCTATATGTATGTGGCGGTAGTGTTTTTGCTGCGGAACAGTTTCGCTAGTTTTAAACTATATAGCTATGTGTGCTACCAGTATTCAGGACTTGAAGCCACTCGACTTGTCTTTTGAATACGGTTTCAGCACCGTCGCCAATAAAAATTCCAAAGAAAAATTTCAAGTTTTATTATTGCTGATTTGTCAATGATAATTAGATTATACTCAAAAATGGTAATAAACTATACTTTAAGGTAACCCCGATATGTATCATGCATTTATTAATAATAATGCCACGTCTGTTGAGTTCAAATGCAATTTTGTTAGAAAATGTGTTCCTATGCATCTAAGAATTTTTCTTTTACAATCCATTTTAGATATGGATACTGCAGAACTTTCACAACAGTGCCCCAAAACCTTCAATCTGATAAACGGAACAGTGCGCTTTCAATCCCGTGGTGGAATCACTGCAGTTTTCAGTTGCGATCCTAGTTTCACACTGCGTGGCAGCAACGTTTCCCATTGTCAAACTGACGGCCATTGGTCAGCGCCATTACCTTCGTGTGTAAAAAATGGTAATTATTACTTTTGTAAAGTTATAATGTGTTTCAGCTTTCCATTCAACCAGTTTCGTTCCTGAGGAATAGCTGCATGTGTGCAAACCTCAATAAGCTGGTAGTCAAAAACATATTTGATATTCTAAATAAATCAGTAGCAGAGCGTGAAAAGAATGTAGCTTCAGTCTACTAAAAAGTACTGAATAGATAGAGCTGAGGAATAGCTGCAAATGTGCAAGTCTCAACAAGCTGGTTCTCGAAAACATATTTTGTATCTATATAAATAAGAATAGAGTGTTTGTTTGAATATTTTCGACCAATTTCAAGTTTTTATCCGTTTTGGACCCTTTTGATGCCAAATCCGCCTCTTGCGCGTTTGGTGTCTGTCTGTCTGTCTGTCCGTCTGCATTGTATGTGCCCTATACACGACCACACGGTTTAATATATTTCATGAAAATTTGCATACAGTGAGTACTTATCTTCATCTAGTGAGTGAACTTGGTTACGAAAGTCTGTATGTCCGTCTTTCTGTTGTTCTATGTTCGATTTTGTGTTTGTGTATTTGTACAGGCATCACATGAATTTTATTCCATATATTGGATTACAATGTGCTTTATTTTATACATCATATATTAGTTTAATGAATGCAATATTAAACTTTTCTTTATTTTCAAATTTAGATAAGTTTCATTCTAAAACACCTGAGTAAGTATACTTAAATCCACAATAATTTGGTAGTTTTGGAAAAACTGGAATGCATATTGAGAATTACGATTACTTGGATTGCTTTACCGGTACTGCTCGAAAATCAATTATTTTTTTTCAAAATTATATATTTTTTTTGTATGGAATTTCAGCTCTGATACTTCATTTATTTCGAGTCTTATTTTTGTTCTTTGCGCAAAGTAAACGATTTCAAAATATTTGGGACAGACGATATTTTTCAACGATCGAGAAGAAACGGAAACTCGTGTTGATTGATCGCGTGCAGTGATATTTTCTGCTTCTTTCGCTCTGAATTAATTTTGCATTTCTAAATTTTGTGCACTTTTAGTAGTAAGTTGTGGCAACTGTGCGAGATCAAGAGATAAAAAAGAATCACGAATTAATATCTTAAGAACAACGTTTTACCCGACAACTTTTATCTTGTTTTATTTTGCTGTTTTAAATATTCTTTAAAATTGCATTTTCTTTTCATCACACGCAACACCGCAACAAAGTATTCAACTTAAAGTGGCAGGTAAGTCATAACAAAGCAAATCGTAACTGTTATTATGCTATTATTGATAGAATCATAATGTTTAAAAAATACGAATTATAACTATTCAAACATTAAAAAATTATTTGTCATAATGACAGAAGATGACGAAATTCGACAATGTCGCATGAATGATATAAGAGGGCCACAAGTTAAAAAATTTTGTTTTTTGACTATGAGTGCGAGAGCACTCGCCGTAAATCGTCATTTTTATAAATTGAGTTAATCATGAAAAGAACTTAAGAAAGGCAATTCCAAATTTCCCTCAAAATCGTATTTTGTAGAGTAATTTTAATGTCACATTTCGTCATTTTGTAGCTTTGTCATACAGAAAGAGTGCGATGTATGTGAAATGTATTACATGAATGGATACGTATGTGTAGGATTTGTGTCCAAAATAAGTTGTAGAAGTTATAACGATGGCGAAAGGTGTTAAAATATTATTTTATTCTAAGAAAGACATAAGTGATTATATATTTTGATCATCTCTTCAATCTAGAGTTAATCAAATCAAACCGAGTAAGGTCGGGTATTTTGCTAGTTTAAAATAAATCTGTATCAGAAAGGGAAAAGAGTGTAGCTTCAGTCTACCAAAAAGTACTTCATGGTTGAGATCCATTTCACTGCTATATAATGCAGAGCAGAGCAGTTTATACAACAGGGTAATCTATCTCCACCATGAAGTATTTTTTGGTTGATTAACGGTTGAATTGGACATGAGTTGCACAATTGCTGACCTGGACGTGATTTGAGTATATGCAATTTCAAACAAGGTATATGATGCTTCTAACAAATTTCAGATGGCGCTTGCCTCAATCGGCGCATACTTATTTTGTGTTTTGTGGTGCGAGAGGGCCATATTTGGCCAAGATGCCCCCAAAATAAGGCTTACAATGCCAAATAATACTGAAAATTAAGGATGGAGAGGAGAAAGTAGAGAAAGGTCAACTGGCAATCAGTCAACTAGGGTAGCATCTATCGAATTCAAGCACTCTAAATTCTGAAGGGGTAAAATTGAGATGTGAACATAGCCATCACTTCAAAATTAAATCACAATATTATATTACATATTACAAAATCCTAGGATGTAATTTAATTTTATAGAGGTGGTAAGGCTTGTCCCGCTATGTCTCTGGCTCGTAGTGATGGCACCAGCTCTCGTCACCTGTGAAGATCCGCTCCAGGGAAGCGGTGTCTTCATGATACCGAAACAGATGTTGAAGTGCCAGTGCTTCGGAACCCACTGCCACACCTTCCGATAACGCAACCTGTCGTGAACAATTGTCCACAATGTTCCAACGCATATGATATATATATATATATATATATATATATATATATATATATATATATATATATATATATATATATATATATATATATATATATATATATATATATATATACAGTCACTATACTTGTGTTTTCGCATATATGTGTTTGTGAAAACAGGTAAGAATGCAAATAATAATATTAAAATTATTTGACTGCAATATTTCGAGGATTTCATTAACAGACATGTGACGAACGTGCTTGGATAACCTTGTCAATTTTGTTATGTTGGGTTTTTGTTATTTCTGTAGGTAATTTTGTATTTGTATAGTGAAGTGATTTGCAATGTTAAGTTTTTATGTACTTGTAGACTATTTCGTTTAGTACTGTTTAATGTACCATTTGAGTTTTATAGTAAAATTTTAATAATTAATTTCATATGCAACGAATTTTTAGGTTTTTATTATTTTCTATAAAATGTCTGGTTAGAAAAAACATGGGAATATGGGATACGAGGGTATCCAAGCGAATGATATTTCTTCACCTGCTTGCATTCGCTCGATAAATAATAGTTAGTATGCAGTTTACAGTATCTTATAACAGTTTTATACTTTTACAGACAACATGTTAAAAATAATATTTTTGTTTAGTTCTAGTTTAAAAATTTCTAAGCAACTGTCGGGTGCACAAAAGATGACTATAAGAAAACGAAAATTAGAAGATTAAGTCGCAAGTTAATGTCGCAACAATTTGTTAAATGGCTAATAACAGAAACACCAGAGAACGGAGGAAGTGCGGAAGAGGTCAAATCTACTACTGCTTCACAAGCTGATGATACACTACATTTGACATCTACTTCTTCAATGAACGACGATTCTCATAGAAGCAAAAACAAGTAGCCACTGCAAGAAGATAAATCTACTGCTTGACAAAATATTTTACTACAGTTGTCCCATAATAATTCAAAAGAAGAAGCGCCTGCATTAAGTACTGTCTCACATATCGATATTACCTTACAAAATATGTGCTCTACTGTTCCAGAAGAAATACCGCTAAATTACAACGATCCCCATTCCTTGCCTGCTATTACAAATAAATTCATATATTCCCTTGTCACATATGGTCCAGATCAAGGCGACAACATTAAGATTAATACGATGAAAGCACACGATTCAGGGTGAAAATTTACAAAGGACTAGTTTATGTTATACAAATTAATGGAGAAACTGTTAGAAGAAAATTGATTTTGTAATCCATTAATCAAAATGTAGTATTTTGCTTTCCTTGCACGCTTTTTGGACACAAATTGCATAATCTTTCCTACCCACAAAGAGGATTTCATGATTGGAGGCATTTTCATCCCGTTATTCCCCAACACAAAAATTATCCGAAGCACCGGAATTCGTATGTGAAATAGAAAGTGATGGGAAAGAATCTAAATTCTGGTAATGCAATTGATGATTATGTTGTTAATTCAATAAACAAAGTAGATATAAGGGAGTAAGTGGAAGTATTTTGGAAATTAATAATTTAGCAATATTTGTACCTTGTGCAGCTCATAATCTAAATTTATCTGGTGTCCACGCTGCATCTACAAGTTCAGAAATGATTACTTTTTTGGTACTGTGCAGAGATTATTTATTTTTTTCTAGTTCTCAACAACACGTTAAGACATTTTAATGAAGTGCCTAAAATTATCACTTAAAAGTTTTTCTGATGCAAGGTGGTCATCAAAGGCCAGTGCAATAAAGGAGCTGCATTTACAAACTACCTGAATTAATGATAGGATTGGCAAGCTATTGCAAACGATTTTTCATATCCGGAAGCTGTATCGAATGCATAAAGTTTGATTTTGCGAATTAATTATAGATTTATCTGTACTCTTTATATGTGTAATAAAATTCTACAATGAATCGATCGAACAAATAAAGCATTACAACAGAAAGATTTGTCAATCGATTGTGGAACAAATTTAATTGCTGGATTACATAGTCAATTACAAGGGCTTCGAGATGCAAGTCTTGAACAAAATTTCCAGGAAGTACAAAATTTGGCTGAAGAAATAGGTCTAAAGAAGGGATTTCTTAATAAACGAAAGAGAAAAGTAACGATAATGGAAATAGATGAAACACCAGATGAAGGAAGTAACTTGACACCCGAAGAATTATTTAAAATACAAATTTACAGTGTTCTTGACACTATTGTCTCAAATAGATTGGCGCTATCAAAAAATGAAAACCATCTGTAACGATTTTTGCTTTCTCTATGGTTCGTCTTTACAATATATGAGTGTTGCTGATTAAAAAAGAATCGGCAGCAGATCTCGCGCTATTATAAATATAGCAAAGATTTAAAAAAGTACGAATTCACATGTGAAATTGAAAGTTTTAAGCTTGAAGTAACGACTCTTATACAAAATATAGAAACTGCATCTCCTCTTAATATTCTACAGGCTCTTCATGATTTGAGTTTATTTGAGTCTTACCCAAATATCAATGTCGCTCTTCGAATATTTGTAACTCTTCCCGTTTCTATTGCTTCATGCGAGAGAAGTTTTAGCAAGTAAAAATTAATAAAAAATTATTTAAGATCAACTATCGGACAAGAACGATTATTCAATCTTTTTATTATTTCAATAGAATACATTGTTAAAAATATTAATTATGATGATGTAATAAATCAATTTGCTGGAATCAAAGCCACAAAAATGCAATTAAAATAAATCTTATTAAATACCTATTCTAATACAGTTAGCTTTTTATTTTCCCAAACGTAATTAATTAAGTGGCCTAAATGCAAATTCTTGCACAGGGCACAGTAATGGCTAGTTACGGCGCACTGTGTGTATATATATATATATATATATTCCCATTTGGTTTATGTGTTGGGAAGAAGCTGGTAGAACAAAAGTGACGGACTTTTGTTTCTACGAATTATTATTAATGCGCAATAATTCTTTATATTTTAGCAATATTTATTTACTTGTTTAATGTATTAGTTTATCAGATATTTTAACTTATTTACTTCTTTAATAATAGTACAAACCATTACCATGTTTACTTTTTTAATATTCGATTCTAAGTTTTACTTAAAATATCATGCAAAATATGTTTAGCCTAGCTATATTTCATGCAATTAAATTGGTGATAGCTGAAAATGTTTGCAAAAATGGTTTCAATTTAAATTTTATTTAAAAAATAAATAGTGGCCATTAACTGGGTGGGTAGTGGTTAAATACTGGATTTGTGGTTGTCCAATCACTTTTCTGAATTTTGGAAAAAAAAATTCTAAAAAACTATCAAAGATTAAAAATTGTACTATAGCTCACTTAAATCACCATTTTTACAAGTACGAAAACCTTGAAAGTGCAATTACAAATTAGTTTCAAGAAAATTCTTTTATGAAAGGAGCACTAAATGGTCAATTACCAGTTGGTTTATCCTACATCAGTTATTTATACATATTACCATGTGAATAGTGTTTTACTAAAATTAATACTAATAATTATTTCAAAGGTCAAATGTGAGTGTACACTTTCTATTTACAGATTGAAAAAATAAATCAAAACTTCTAAAAATTACTTAAAAAATTTTAATTTTAAAGATTTTTATGAAATAATTATTGAAGATCACTTTTCTATTCGTATAGATCAAAGATGCCCTTCATCGGAAATAGAAACCATTTTGGTACCTCCAGGACAGTCAATCAACATTAACTGCTCAATGGAGCCATCATCTATAGAAACGAATGTTTTCTGGACTTCAAATGGAGCCTTTATTAACAACTCTTCTAGCGAGAACGGAACACTCATGATTTCACCAATCATTCCAGGATTGTATATATGTTTGATGCACAGCACAAGCGAAGTCAACATTTTAAGAACTGTAAATATCGTATTCACTCCAAAAATACCAGCTCAATCTGAAAACTGTGAGATAGAGTTTGAAAATAAAACTACAAGTTTATTTCCTGTATTCGGTTCAAATGTGTCACTTTCATGTGAAGTGAACTCATTTTCAGTTCAGATATTTTGGTTAAAGGATGGAAAATATGTATCACATGGCAGTGGATTTTATTCAAACTCGCATTTCAACATATCCAACATGGGAAAGACAGACGAGGGTAATTATACTTGTGTTGTGTATGAGCAGAGGATGCATCAGTGTTCTATGACGAAGAGTATGATACTAAAGATGAAAGTGCCTACACCACAGTCGTCAAATTTTCTTTGTGGCCAGCCTATTACTGGCGCAACGCGACGATTGAAGAGAGTTATTGATGGAAGCCGAGCAGCCCCATTTTCAGCGCCTTGGATGGGAATGTTGTCAATTGATCGTGAATCCCCATTTTGTGGGTGCAGCCTCATATCTCATAAGTGGGCTGTTACTGCAGCTCATTGTTTCAAGTCTGAAAACAAACTGAATACGAATTTCATGACTCAAGAAGATATCCACCAAAGAGTCCGAGTGAAGTTTGGAAAACAACAAAGAAGGCAAACTGAAAAAGGGGAAGTAGTACGAAGCATTCTGAACGTAATCATCTATCCAAAATATAAGCTTGTTTCCAATGCTCAAAATGTAGCTAACGAGCATGATATTGCCCTTATTGAATTAAACGCACCGATAGAATTTCAACCAAGCATCCTGCCTGTGTGTCTACCTCCACCTGGATTCATGAAAGCAATTCCAACTGGAACTCTAGGAATAGTAACTGGTTGGGGCAGAGTAAGTGTTCGTGATTCTGTACTGGCGCTTACTCTACAAGAAGCGTTTTTGCCCTTGGTAAACAACAGTTCTTGCCAACAAAGTACAAACTACGCAATCACGGAAAACATGTTGTGCGCTGGATATGCCGAAAGTTATAGACCAGATACCTGCTCTGGTGACAGTGGAGGACCATTTGTCATACAAAAGCTCAATAGCTGGTTTTTGGTAGGTGTAGTTAGTTGGGGAGAAGGTTGCTCAACTCCAAAGAAATTTGGAATATACACAAGAGTGGAAAAATATGTGCCTTGGATAGAATCAATTCTTAGAGGAAAATAAACAGAAATTTAAAATTAAGTACAATAATTTTTCAATTAAGAGGGACTAAGAACTTTATATAACCCTTGTACCATTATCATAGCAATATATAAACAATAATATTTGTGATATTGAAAAATGAGGATTTTGCAGCTCTATGAGTCTCAGTATCTTTGAACACACATATGTTTATTCTGTGTGATCCTCTTAGTTACAAAAAAAAAATAAGAATAATTTAAATACTACTGAACAATATGAAATGTCCCCTAAACATAGTTATCGATACAATTTATTCTGGTGTGGTCAATATGAAATCCCAACATTTACAATATGGTAACTTATTGGAAATACCTATTTTAATTAAACCTAATGATCCTGTCACAGCTTTTATACAAAGTCCTTTAAAATGTTTTAGTTACTGTCGTATTTGTAAATTTTCCGCACAGTTCAAAATTTATTTTTTTGTTTTCAAACTTTACAACTTTAATGATTTCTAACAAAATTAGTTATTATTTCTTTAACGAATTTATGAATTAATAGTAAAATAATTCAAAACCTTTTTTTAAACAAGTTTTTACAAAAACAACCATTCACTTCATACTAACTGATTTAAATATTAAGAAATCATACTTTAGGATCCATATCCAGTTTAATACATAGAGATGTTGCATTTCATTACTAGATATAATACCTTTGACTCAAGATTTGATTTGTATGAGATAATTTTTCATGACAAATGGCAATAATGTCTCATTGCCATTTGTCATAAAAAATTATCTCATACAAATTTCCGCATAATTTTTATTAAAGGGTTTAGTTATATCTTTTGACCAAGTTAAAAAAATATAAATAAAAAATGCTTTTGAGATTGTTGTACTTTGAAAATAAAAATGGCAATTTTGTTTAATGATATAGTAAATGTGTGTAGTAAGAGGTAAGCGAGTAAGAGTTATAATTGTGTCCGACTACTAACTTGAAGAATCTAAGAGGCCAATACGAAAACAGATGAATTAATCTTCACTTTCTGACTTTGTATCAAAATAATATATAATTAACTGCAACAAGCACTTTTTAATTTACTGCTGGTAGCATTAACCCTTCAGGAATCTTTTGATCACTGGAATACAAAATGAACATCCTCCTATTTAACCCATTGAGACGAAAGACTCATCCACATTGCAAGAGGTGTGAGAGTGGAAAAAACATTTTATCCATAAATATATTTTCTTATTAGATGATACATCACATACGGTCATTACTGATTGCAACCCGATTTCTAAGTTCCCCAGATTGAGCCGTTCCTCAACTATCTGGCCTAGTGAGATGAAAGACATTTCCCCATTACAGGAGCACTCTCCTTTTGAAAGTTAGGTAGAATTCTCAAAATAGTGAAGGAACTTTTCAGTTTACTCAAGAGATGCCTTTGACCAATTCTTAACGGGATTTCTGGTTTTTCAAAGTTGGACCTTGTGAGGAAAGTAAGCTTTCCTGTTTTCACCATTCAGAGACAATTGTCCCAAGCAGAAAGCTATGAGGGTTGCTATGAGTTTGGGAGATTAGGAAATTTTTAAAAGGGCTTGAATTCCACCTCAAAAAGACCTAATGACTGTTAAAATACGACTTGCTTATGGGAAACAGGATTATCTTTAAATGAAAAAAATGTTTACTGTACCGGTGCAGAGCAACGTGTTGGTTAGAAGCAGGGACTAAAATAAAAATGAGCTGTTTCATTTTTGAAAAACGCAGATTCTCGAATTCTTTTTCTTGCACTCTTACAAGCAATCAAAGCTTATGAGAGATAAAACTGGCAAATAAAATCTATTTTATAATATAAGCAGCTTTATTTTCCTGAAAAATGTTAACTTAAAACCATTCAGTTTTGGAAGCTGTTTAAAAACCGAATATAGGGCCTTGAGAGTAGTGCTTATTGTCTCAGATTCCAATTTCACTTAACAAAGAAATCTATCTTAACCCTCCTGGGGGTAGTACCGACGAGGTACCTTGTTATTAGCCAAACTGATCAGATCTTGATGGACGAGATATCTCGTCATTAGAAAGAAACCTGATCAGATCTTAATCCCGTCATCTTAAAAAAATCGGCAGCATTTGATTTAGAAAAACTGGGAAGATATTCATGACGAAATATTTTGTCATTAACAAAATTGGCTAGATCTTGATGGACGAGATATCTCGTCGAAACCACATAGAGGATTAAATAAGACTATCAACAAAGAAATTCGACAATGTATATTCAAGGTTATATTAAAGGGAAAATGTCTTCACAAATGCTTGAATTGAGGTTAATCTTCGATAGGACATCTTATCGCTATGCGTTGCGCCTCGAGGAAGCGAGTCTATCAATGCACCCAGTGGATGTCGTGGAACTCATTACAGATAATGAAAGAGAAATCGTCTTGTGCAGTGGATTCCTTCTCGTCACGCTATTCTTGGCAACAAAGCCACGTTTATAATAAATCAATCGAACTGCCATTGCAACCTTATACGAATCAACAATCTCCAAGTACACGTCAAAAAGTTAGACCTTAACCAACCTCGATGAATGTAGAAGAGCAGTGGTCGGCAACATCTTTTACTAGGAGGGCATATCTCAGACATGTGGGGGTTCGGCGTACACCGTGGGATGAAGAAGGGGAAGGGGAATATTTAAACATTAAAATATTAACGCAACATAAATTTATTACATAAATTTTTAATACATTAATTTAAAACAAAACAAAAATCATTGTCATTACCGGAAGACGGAAACTAACTCGCAAACCCCTGATCCAGAGTGGAACCTAGAAAATCCAAGTAGTCAAGCTAGGGCCGCCTATAAGAGGGGACAAACCCGACAAATGTCGGGGGGCTAGGACGTTTAAGTGGCCCGCGGTCCCAAGGTTTGTCCAAGAAATTATTTGCCTCATTTTAGGGTTATTTTACGAATTTGAGAAAAAAAATATCAAACAGAAAATATTATTTTCAAGTCCTTAAAACAAGGTGGTCTAGCATTTTCACTAGACAACAACTAGTTGGTTTACATGCCACAAGGAGTAATGAAATAGTAAGTACGTTCTTCAACTTCAAAAAACCAGCTTTACAATTTATTTAGTGCGAGACTACGGCGATGGGAACGGCTTCTAAAACACACTGATGGGAGTTCTCTACACGGTCTTTGTGAGACAAGATGGAGTGCAAGAATTAAGGCAGTGAAACCCGTATCAGAAAAACTACCTGATGTCTTAAAGGCCCTTCAAAATGTAAAAAATCAATAGTTTATCGTAAGAGGAAACGGCGGAAGAGTAAATGGATTCCTCAATTATTTTCCAAAACTTTTATTCAGTTAAATATTTGGAAGGATATACTAGGGCAAATTAATACAAGAAATTCACTCCTTCAATCATAATATATCTCCCTTGAAATCGAAATGAATAACATTAAAGCGTTAAATGAAACAATAGATAAAGATTTAAGAAAACAATGGCCTGTATAAATAGAGCTAAAGAGACAGCTTCTATTATGGGTATAGATGCAGAATTTTCCAAAAAAAGAGGACGGAAAAGGAAGCTTTTTTTTAAAGGAAGCTTTTGAAGTGAAAAGAGAAATGCCTGAAGTATTAGAAACCGAAGAAACAAAATTCAAAAGTTCAGTTTTTGATATAGTAATCAATAAAATAGATTCTCAGTTAGAGTCAAGGTATGAGCAAATGAAAAAACACATGCAATACATTCGAAGCCATATTAAAAATAAATTGTAATTCTAATGACAACAACGAACTTAAAAAATTAATTGAAAGCTATCCAGATGATTTAAGCCACAATCTCATTAATGAAATTCAGATGTACAAGACCGTTCGCGAGGCTCCAGGATCAATCCCGAAGAGAAAAATCCTAAGGCACCTCGTAATTTTGAAGCACGGTGCGATGACGAGGACACCTGAGCTAACTTAGTTTAACAAAAAATGTCTTTCATGTCTTTACATACATTTAAAACAAGAAATCTAACATTAAGAGCTAAATGACTGTACAATCTGAAGTATGCAAAGCTTCAAAAAGCTAAATATGCTAAATTGAAAATTAATAGATTTCAATAAGAGTTAAGTTCCATCGTATAAACTCTATGGAGGGGTATTTTCAGTGTAAACCAGGGATCGGCGAACATTTTTGACCTTCGACACTTTCAAAAGTTTCTTGACTTTTTATCGATCTCCTCTATTTTAGTAGTACGTAATCATAATAGGACAAGCAAAACAAGGCGCTTTTGTTATTTTTAGATTGTTTATTTTATAGCAGTATTTATATTGTATGTATAATACAGAATAGTATATTATTATATTGGCTTAACGTCAAAGGGATACTTTATAACGTCCTTCTTAACATTACAAATTTGACAGGATGGATAAATCTCTCTATATTAAAAAAAAGTTACCGCCCCCGCCGCAGGATTGAAAAATGTGTTGTTAAGCTCGATTCTTAGACGGTTTCCCGAGAAAGTACTGATCGGAAAAAAATTAAATTAACATGCTTTGTTCTTCATCGTATTCCCTGGATAATTATTAAGATTTTTTTCCGATGCGGCTATTAGTTTAGGTTTTATTAAGTGTTAAAGTTGAAGAAGTGAAATTTCTTCCGCGAGTGAGCAAAACACATTCAAATTTTCAGTCTTCAGTCGTGAGTTTTTTTTAAAGAGTACCTCTCAATGTAAATTTTTGCAGCTCGTCGAGTTTTTTTTTAAATTTCAATTTGGTTCTTGATAATATTTTTTTGAAATTCGGGTAAAATCGGGACATTTTTGTTACTTTTTTTTTTTAAACTTCCGTATCTATATCTTATTACTATTAGTTTTTAATTTTTAAAATATCGCAGTATACCTCAGAATGTACTCTTTCTTACGGTACTATTATTTTTGAAATCGGTTAATAATTAAATTGGATGCGATCAAAAGTTGGTGATACAAAACTCGGAATCTTTGGATATTTTCGCTACTTTTTGTCACAACAGTTATATCTACAGAAAAAAACATTATTTTTTAAATTTGAGAACATCACTGAATACATTACATTACACTCTTTCTTATGGTACAATTATTTTTTAAATTGGTTAATAAATAAAATCGATGCAATTAAAAGTGGGTCATACAATTTTTGGAACTTTCACAGATCGTAATTTCCGATACAAAACTAAAACTGTCATATCTATATCGTATTACTATTAGTTTTTAATTTTTAAAATATCGCAGTATACCTCAGAATGTTCTCTTTCTTACACTACAATTATTTTTAAAATTGGTTCATAAATAAATTGGATGCAATCAAAAGTTGGTGACACAAATTTCGTAATTTTTATTTCGCGGAGCAAATTCGCGGAGCATTGCATTCGCGGAGGGTTGTATTTTTTACTATCGGGTTTGCCAGATATCAAATTTATCGTAGCACCAATTGCCATGAAAACGATTTCTTTTTATTTGGCGAGGAAGAAGGCTCGCTTTTTTCCCTCTCTTTTCAGACGGTTTACCGAGAAAGTACAAAGTACAGATCGAATGTTTTTAGATTAACACGGTTTACTTAAAATTGTACAGGGAACAAGATGCAGAAGATTTTTTACTGATGCGGCTATTAGTTTAGGGTGCATCAAGTGTTAAAGTAAAAATAAGTGAAATCACTTGCGAAAGAGGTATTGGTTTGCGAAGCAAACCAAACAGGATTGCGTAGAAATCCCCGGTGGTCGGCGAGCAGGTTGCGAAGCCCTCTCTGCGACGTCATGGACCGGAAAGTGAAATTAGGATAATACAAATTATTCAGATAGTTTCACTGTGCGAAAGGAATGTTGGTTTGCGAAGCAAACCAAATGGCATATGTAAAAGGAGTGTTGGTTTGCGAAGCAAACCAAATGGGATTGCGTAGCAATCCCCGGGGGTTGGCGAGCGTAAGCAAGCAGGGGGCGGAGCCCCCTAGTAATATAAAAAATGTTACGAGCATCGTAACGACAGGAATTATTTCCTCAAGAATTCAAGAGCAACCGATTACATTAGAAACAAAGAAGCTATCGTGGCGAAGGTCGATTCTTCATTTTTGCAATCCGAATCTATCCAGAATCTCGTTGCATCCTTAAAGAAGATAAACGTTTATATTGACTCAAAAGAAATAGAATCCATCGTTGACTCTGGAACTCAAATCTCGATTGTTCATTCATCAGCTGTACCTAATTTGAAGGATGAAGAAAGAAGTAAAATTTTATTAACTCCGGCTTTCGGTGGACAAATAGAAGCAAAAGTGTTCCGGATTCTCATATATTACAAAAACTGTGAAAATAATTTATTGAACTGTGTCAATGCTATATTAGCGGTAACAGATAAGTTGAATGTTCCCTGCTTGTTAACCACGGAAGTTTATGAATTGCTGATTAATTCAACGAATGATGAGGGCTGTATCTTTGAAAATTGGAAAAACAACGGCGAAGTAGTATTAAGCTTACATACTGAAATGGAAGCAAAAGAAAAGAACGATTCTGCGGCGCCACTTGAACACATCTGAGACGTGCAGACACCACAAGAATCAAAAGAAAATATAAGCAACGATGACGTCACTACTCAAACCGCCAAACTAAGAGGAGAGCAAATGGCTTGTTTATCATTAAAGGAATCGTTCCGACAGCAGAAATCAAAGAAAGGAAATTATTTGGTTATCGATGGTCTTTTTCACAGAAGCGGCTCAATCCCATGATAATACTTTACGCAAGTCCAACTTGATTGGCTAGTTTCACGGACTTGGCTTCACTTGGATATCTCGCCAATCTGATTGTTGCAGTAACCATTTGATTTTGAATATGCGCGTTGATTCGTAGAAATGCAATACATACACTAGCGCCTGAGCGTACAGCGTAAGTGTCCGACAAGTTGACTGATTTGCTCCTCATATATATGTTGTATGGTTGTTGTTAGTAGTATTTCTTGCCAACTTATATTAAGGGTACTTATATTTTAAATAGCTTCTTTTCGTGACGCAACGATGGCCTAACGGCTAAAGTCACCCACCTTCAGATTAGCGTCGGCCGCGGAGAATAACTTCCTGAGTTCGAACCCAGCTGGCCGAAAAATTTTTAGATCCTCCAAATTATTTTTAAAAAATTCCAATTTAATTCCTTTTTATTCTAATTTACTTTTCCTAATTTTTAATACCCTTTTCACATTTTTCCAAGCTTCCGTTGATTTTACATAAATAATCTAAGAACCACTCCTGAACTCACTACCAGCTGATATTTTTCCGCCCCTCTGCCGTCCCCTTTGCTTTAGGATGATAGTGTCGTATCCACCGCTGGCTTAGGACCATTCTGATGTAACAAAAAGCATACATAAAACACTAACTTATATAATTATTAACTTATATAATAAAAGGATACAATTTTCGTCTCCCACCCATAGTCATGGATCTGAAAAGAAAAGAAGAAAGCAGAAAGGAAGAGATAAATCGCCAACAACTATAAACCTTGATGACATACGTATCTAGGTCATGTGATCCGATTAGCCAATCAAGTTGGACTTGCGTAAAGTACTATCATGGGATTGAGGCGCCTGTCTTTTTCACCATATGGATAAGACATTGGGACAAACCGTGACCCAATTGGTACTTCCTAAGAAGAAACGACAACAAGTTTTAAAGCTAGCCCACGAGTCTGTATTCGGAGCACATATGGGAATACGAAAAACTAAAGAGAGGATTCTTTATTCATTCTACTGGCCTGGACTTTCTCAAGCCGTGGATACAATTTGCTAAACATGTAAGGAGTGTCAAGAAGACCCGAAAAATATTCTGATAGAAAATCTATTACACCTGTTTCAAGACCTGACTTGCCCTTCCAAGTGGTGAACATTAATCTCATCGGTCCAATTGAGCCTCCCTCTGTACATAAGTACATCCTGTGTCTGATGGACCAACATTCTAGCTGGCCCAAAGCAGTACCATTGAAGAGTTTGACAGCGAAATCTACCTGCGATGCTTTACTAGAAATATTCATGAGGACCTGTATACCAGGTGTCATAGCAAAGACCAAGGAACCAATTTCATCTCGACGCTCACACAAGAATTTCACAAGAGGTAGGATCTTGTCCTAAGTTTTCTTGCCCTGGATATAATGCCAGCAACGAATTAATAGAACGATACAATAAAGTTTATGAAGCAAATGCTGCATCACGTGATAAGATCTGATCCGACGAATTGGGATAGACACATCCCATATTTACTGTTCGCTTACCGTGAGGTGCAGAACTGTACCACTGGTGTTTCACCCTTCCAACTTATGTACGGAAGATAAGTAAGAGGACCTTTGGCAGTGCATCATCATGATCTGGAGAGATTCCCCTTCCCCTAAACACAAGTCAATCTGCAGTGGATTACTTGTAAGATCTAAAAATGGAGATGGAACAGACCGCTGAACAAGTGAAAATATTTGCCGAGGGAAAACAACAATCGTATGCGGATTACTTTAATAGAAGGATTGGATCAAAAAATGTTTCATACCTGGAGATGAAGTGTATCTACTAATTCCTGACTCAAACAAGAAATTATATGCTCGCTTTACTGGTCCCGGTGAAATTATCAAACATTTTCTGCCTCACTCCTATTTAGTAAAATTACCGGATGGAAGGAGAAAACACGTTCATGTGAACAGAATCCGAAAATTCCAGACAAAGTCAATGTAGTTGGAATCATTTTCGAAGAAGACGAAGAATTTGGTGATATCTATACTTCTCCCAGGACTCTCAATCAACAAGAATCATTTGATGGAATCCATGAATTAGACTTGCAACATTTGGCTGATAGCGATAAGAACCTGCTCCTTAAGTTGTTACAGAAGCATAGAAAACTATTTACAGGAAAAGTGAAACTTGCAAGTGTCGGTTGACATAGAATTAGGTTAGACGCCCAACTTGACGAGTTAATTCAGCTGAATTTAATAGAAAAAAATTCGGCGGAGATCGCTCACCCCATCATCGTGTGTGTAAACAAGAAGGACGGAGGTATGCGACTTTGCGTTGATTATCGTTCTTTGAACTCTGTGACCAAGACCGATGACTTTCCGATGGAAGATGCCATTCAACTACTTCATTGCATTGGAAAAGCTAATATTATTACCACACTCTATCTATTAAAGGGATAGTGGGCTATCTCAATGGAAGAAGAAAGTCGTGATTTTACTTCGTTCAAGACCCATAGATTTGCTAGATCAGAAATAAGATATTTAGGCCATATAATTGAGTCTGGGAAACATCAAGCCGATCCAGACAAAATCAAGGCGATTTCCCAACTACCAAGACCTGACACCAAGAAACAATTGAGAAGCATGCTTGGATTATGTAATTATTATCGAGAATACATACCTCGTTATGCAGAAGTAGCTTTAAATATGACAGAACTAACAAAGAAGTGAGTTCCTGACAATCTACCGTGGTCGGATATACACGACGAGGCGTTCAACAAACTGAAGTCTGCGTTAATGAAAGCTCCTGCTCTGCACACTCCCGTTATGAGTGAATCATTCATAATTCACAAAGATGCGTCACAGTATGATATTGTCCCTTGTGTATCACAGAATATTCAAGGGAAGCCCCAACCTAAAGCGTATAGCAGCCAAAAGTTAAACAAAACCCAACAAGTGTGGTCTACTATAGAGAGGAAAGCATATGCCATTGTATGGAGTTTAAAGAAGTTTGAAACTTTAGTTTTGGATTCCAAGATAGAACTTTTTACCGATCACAATCCCTTATCGTATCTCACGAAGTGCGCTACTCAATCTTCCCGTTTACAACGTTGGGTCTTTGCTCTTCAAAAATATGGCATCACGATAGAACATTGCCCAGGAGGCAAAATGCCTCACGCGGATGCATTATCAAGATTTTTTATCTGATGCGTAAATGTGACAGTTAGTATTAACTTTAATGCTTGAAAATTTTGAATTAATTTCATATCATTGGATTGCATTTATTCAGTATCCTTTCAGAGTTTATTTACATTTATCTTGATCTTTTTTTGTGCATCCTGATTTCATTTGAATAGATGGTTAGCTAGAGATATTTTCTTTCATTGAGATAATTGTAATTTTGTACTTATAGTTCCTATATATAATTTTGGTACATAATTTCGGTATGAAAATGATATGATTTCATAATAATATAATGATGTAATTTTATTCCAGTTTATCATATTGCATAAGTGTTAGTTTGTGTGTAGTAAGTGTAGTTAGAAAAAGAGTTGGCTGGGAGTCTATTCTTATTTAAGAGATACATAAATGTGTATATATATATATATATATATAATATATAATATATATATATATATATATATATATATATATATATATATATATATATATATATATATATATATATATATATATATATATATATAATATATATATATATATATATTAGGTATACAACTTTGCTTCCGCCGATTTTTTCCCGAAATTCGAGGCTTTATTGTAAAAAACTGGTTATACATTCATGATTCAAAGTATTGTCCATCGGTGGCCACTACTTTTTGCCATCTTTCGGGTAAGCGTACGAATTCCACGTTGAAAAAAATGGTCATCTTTTGAAGTGATCCACGAATCGATCCAATTTTTTACTTCTTCATAAGACCAGAAGTGCTGGTCAGCCAGGCCGTGTGCCATTGATCGAAACAAGTGATAGTCAGAGGGAGCAACGTCTGGAGAATACGGCGGGTGGGGTAGGACTTACCCTTACAACGTTTCTAAGTATGTCTTGACCACTTTCGCAAAAAGTGGTCGAGCATTGTCATGCTGCAAAATCATTTTATCGTGTCTTTCGTTGTATTGCGGCCGTTTGTCTTTCAATGCTCGGCTCAAACGCATTAATTGCGTTTGATAACGATCGCCTGTGAATGTTTCAGCCTGTTATAACAGCTCTTCTTCTCCTTATAAAACCTTCTTTCTTACACCGCTTTGCCGGTCTTCGACGTGAAAATCACCGTTCTTGAAGCATTGAAACCACTCACGACAAGTTCGTTTACTAATAGCGGCCTCACCATAAGTATTTGAGAGCATTCGATGAGCCTCAGACGCAGATTTTTTCATATTGAAGCAGAAAATTAAAACCTCCCGCAAATGACTAGAATTTGGCTCGTAAACTGTCATTTTCAATCGTGAATAACTTTATGATGCAGACACAAATCGACTAATGTTTCTATGGGATTATGTAGCCAAATGTCCAAGTTTACTGCATGACGTCTATGATCTATTTATTTTGACCACTACTTGCCGCTAAAGCCATCTGTAAGAAAACGACGGAAGCAAACTTGTACACCTAATATATATCACTTTGTCGTCTGATGTCAACTTAGTTGTGCTTGTGATTTACAACTGATATCGAAACTGTATTTTTATGTCTTGATCTGTTTAAGATTTTTTTTTGCTAAAAAAATATTTAAGATATAGTTATTTCATATTTTGCGAAAATAGAGAGGTAAATCGATCGTAATAGAAGGCTAATTTTGTTATCAGATGCAAGTTTGATTTGAAGATAAAACTCCATCTTGGCGTGAAGGTGTGATATCTGGCCGCTGTTAAAGATCATTTTAGGAGAGTTCTTGGCGACTAATCTCCTGCATGGAAGCGTTGCCATAGAGAAAATTGAATTCGGATATTTGGCTCGGCTGAAAGAGGCTGCTTTTATTTTTGAGGTGCGATGTACTGTACCGGATGAAATGATGTTCCTTATTGTTTGTACTTTTATCATTTAATTAAATTTTTTTTTTTATAATCTCGCGTGCTTCGTTATTGAAAGAGAAGAACATCACACCTATATAGTCCAGTCAACAGGTATTAAAAAAAGAGCTTGCCTTGCAAAAGGTGGGGTTGAAGATTTTTTTTTAGCTTATACATCATATTAGTACCAATATGAAAAAAAAACCAAGCTATCCAAAATGGCCGACCCCGGGAGAACTTCTGGCGGCTAAAAAACCACAAACATTTACAACTTTTGGGTTTTTATTCGATAGATCTCAGAAATGGTTGAATTCAGCAATACTTTTCTTATATAAAATTTAAGAAGGATTAAATTTCCGACAATTTTCCTCATTACAACTTTTTTGTAGTACGAATAGCAAACACGTTGCAGCTTATTGAAAGTCGGAATTTTTTCTCAACAATTGAAGTTATTGATTGAGAGCGTTCTGAACTTGCAAATATGATTAATACATGTGATCAAGCCATCATACTCACAGTCTGCTCCAATACTATCTCTCTGAAGGATATTGTTGGAAAATTTATACAGCCTTTGTGCGCTCTCGAATGTAAGGGACCCACTGCAAAATTATGCCTCTAATACTTTCGTATGATAACACTCCTCAAACAGTTTATCGAGGCTGAGCGTACAGGCAACTGAAAGCTCCATCTTGACACCGTTCAAAAATCACTACCATTTTTCAAAGCAGCTGGACATTTTTTATATGCTACAAGTGCGCACCTCTACCTCCAGGACATGTTGAAACAAGAACAATTAATAGACTCAACTGAATTTTACGATTTTACCACCAAAGGGAAGTGTACCATAAGACTCTCTAAGAAGTACTGGTGTGGAATTTGGTCAGATCAAACCTTTGAGCAAACATGAAAAATATGAAATCCCGTGGAGGTATTACACGTGGGAGAGGATTTTCAGGCAACGTTTAGGCAAAATAGATTTTGGCAATGATTGTCATACAGAACGTTTGTGATGAAATTGAAAACTTCTGTGATATACATTATGAAAGATCAGAGCAACATGTGGACATGCGAAGTTGTTCTCGTATCGGCAGAGATAGAAGCGACTCAATTAAACTGCTGGAGTGGCTTTCACTGCAGTGGCTGTTGTAGATGGGGGATATGTCCTACATAAAGTTATTTGGCCTATGAATGCTTTCTTTGCAACTATATCTCAGAGTTATTCTTCATTTCTAAAAATACATATAGATCACAGGTTGTGGTTGTATGTGAAGGATATCCTGCACGTACAAGCACCAAAAGAACTGAACGATTGCAGCGAATGAAGATGCACTCTTCACCTGAAGTAATGTTTGAATCCAATATGATCAATCAAATCCCTCAAGAAAGATTTTTGGCAAATGATCAAAACAAGAGTCGTCTGATCAAACTTCTAAGCACAAATTTTGAAGAGTGTGACATTGAAGCCAAGCAGGCTCACGAGGACGCCGTACTAATTGTCAACACTGCTATTTCGAAGGCCATGAACTTGAAAAGGTTTTTATAGTTGGGGAGGATATCGATAGAGCTGATGACAGCGTTTGGACAGTCCTTCAGAAACTTGTCCTATCTTAAGCCTGGAAGAGGGAGTGCTGATGATGTGTTTTTCTCAACTAAATCATTTAAGTTTGACCCCGGTAGTATCCTGTTCATCCATGCATTTAGTGGATGCAATACGACATCGGCCATCTTTCAGTGACTTTGAGGGTGCCTTCAGTGCTTTAAAACTATTAGCAACAGATGCTAGGGTTATGATCTTATGCTTCCTCTTGAAAGTCAAATTTTTTAAATTGCCAAAAGCGACCATTTTTGTAACCATTTCCGTGCCAACTACTTGGGCCAAATGACAGTTACCATCTGCCCCTCCAACAATACCACTGCTGAAAGACATTATGGTTACAGTGTCTGAAAAGGGGGGGGGGTGAAAGCCACTCCAGCAGTTTAATTGAGTAACTTCAATCTTGGTCGAAACGAGAACTTCGCATGTCCACATGTTGCTCTGATCTTTCATAATGTATGTCACAGAAATTTTCAATTTCATCAGAAATGTTCTGTATGACTATCATTGACAAACATGTTTTGCCTAAACGTTGTCTGAAAATTCTCTCCCACGTGTAAAATCTCCACGGGTTTCATATTTTTCATAAGTGTTTGCTCCAAGGTTTGATCTGACTAAATTCCGCACCAGTACTTCTTAGAGCGTATGATGGTAAACTTCCCTTTGTTGGTAAAATCGTGTAATTCACTTGGGTCCATCAATTGTTCTAATTTCAACATGTCTTGGAGGTAATATGGATGGACATGTAAGGTGCGCACTTGTAGAGTATAAGAAATGTCCAGCTGGGCTTGGAAAAAAGGTAGTGATTTTTGAACGGTGTCAAGATGAAGCTTCCAGTTGCCTGTACGCTCAGCCTCGATAAACTGTTTGAGGAGTGTTATCATACGAAAGTATTAGAGGCATAATTTTGCAGTGGGTCCCTTACATTCGAAAGCGCACAAAGGCTGTATAAATTTTCCAACAATATCCTTCAGAGAGATAGTACTGGAGCAGACTGTGAGTATAATGGCTTGATCGCATGTATTAATCATATTTGCAAGTTCAGAATGCTCACAATCAGTAACTTCAATTGTTGAGAAAAAAATTCCGACTCTCAAGAAACTGTAACGCGCTTGTTATTGGTACTACAAAAAAAGCTGGAAACTGTAGGAAATTTAATCCTCATTAAACTTTATATAAGAAAAGTATAGATCAATTCAACCATTTCTATCGAAAAAAACCCTAAAAAGTAGTAAAGTTTCGTGGTTTTTTCCACAGGTTCGGTTATGTTGAATAACTTGTTTTTTTCATATTGGTACTAATATGTACAAACTAAAAAAAAATCTTCTACTCCATCTTGTGCAAGGTATAATGCATCTACTGACTGGACTAATAGCGTCTTACCTGTAATAAGATGTCATATTGCAAAGCGTTGCGATAAAATGCCCAATCGGCCAACAAGTAGATTTTTTAGAGCAGTCACACTAGTCAACAAGTAGGTCATACTTTTGATGGTTGGCAGGTTGGTCTGACACTCTGATGTCATTATTTGCTACTCGAAGGTTAATTAGACCGTTTAAAGTGGATTCCAAACAAATAAGAACATTTATGACGGATAAGGATTCTAATAGCCAAAGCGTTAAACATTCGGCCACCAAGCTTGCCGTATTTTTGAAGCTTCTCTCATTGAAAGGTAATGGTTTAAAATTAAGAGGTGTCCTTGAATCCATCCCTGTCAGATAGGTGGTATTCCGAACGCGACGTTGGCTAGTTTGTTTATCAAATACGATTTCAGCCGTCAGGTTGGAGTGGTTCAAAATCACACGGTGTTGTCCTCGAATCTTTCCCTTGGGGTTTGATCCCGGACCGTCTTACTCCAGTACGAGGTTAATTAAAATACCTAACGTTAAGTTGGAGTGGTGTGGATAGGTAAGTAGGTTAATTAACTTCGTACTGGAGCAACACAGCGGGCAATTGGCAATTGTCCGGGATTATTCCCGAAAAGGACAAAACCCCGTAATTTTTAAACACAGATAGATGACGATCAGTCCCGACAAGAAAGATCCGAGGATAACGCCTCATAGGTCAGATGACTAGAACAACACCACGCCATTTGAGACCACAGAGAAGTAAAAGACAGAGGGTTCACTGCCATAGGAAGCAATGGATTTCTGCATAACATGGGAAATAGCATATACGCTGCCGCCCTCGGTGGGATCACTTGACATTACAATGCCGTTGGATCTAGGCTTCCTTTTCATAAAAACCAAACTACGTTTCCATAACAATCGAATAAGTTTTCATAACAACAATCTCACGCTGTTTTATTCTAATTGAAAAGCCCTTTTTCATTTCTTATGAAAAGCTAAATATTCTTTAAATATTTTTAACATAATGCTTTAAAATAGCAATGTTTTATGTCTTCTGAACTTAAAAAGAAAATTCATTTATGAATTATGAAATCTTACTAATGTATGAACTTGTTTCATAATTTTAGTTTATTATTTTATGGGAATGCTTTTTTTTTTAATACAAAAATATTCTAAAACAAACTCTTTTCGATTTTTATTTATTTGGAAAATTGTTGATCTCTGTTGATATAGTCTGAAAAATTATTTGAACGAAAAAGTACACAACAAAATTTTTTTATTCAAATAATCAGGTATTTAGTCTGAGATCAGGTGCATCATTCATTTTTGAACAAATTATACAATTTGAAAAAGGAACAGAAATGAAGTATTTATGTCTGAAACTTGGGAAGGCTAGTACGGAACAAAACAATCATTGTATTTGCACAGAACTGTCCATAAAAGCCTTTAGAATCAAACTTTTAAAATTAATTTTCTTTTCTGTATTAAGTTCACAGTTAAAACTTTTTCTGCAGTATCACACAAAAGCATTCCAATTTTGCACAAAAATCTAAATAAAGGTTGACATAAAACCGGTTATAATTTAGAAAAAGGTCAATTTTTATCACACAAAAACAGAATGTTAATAATGAAATCAACACATACACAAAAGGCAATATAATAAATAGAGCACCATTGTACAGAATTCTGAATACCACATTTTTCGTAAATTTAAGAACGATTGATTTTGAAAAATAAAAAAATGCACATACTAAGTGGATCTCTAGACGATCAATATTATTGTCAATGAGGCTCATTGACGCAACCAATTGACCGTGTAGGAGGCAATTGACGCTATTGTCAATCGATTGACGCACATTGATAGAAATTTTGATTGATGGACATTGACGGGCGCAATTGACGGCTCTGATTGATCGTTTAAAATACGCTACTGTCAATCATTCGGGCAGTATTGCTTTTTTATTCTCTAATCCATGTTTATTATCTTCGCGATCGTTAAAGGTAGAGTAATCGTGAAAAACAATACAAAGGGTGAAAAACAATACAAAGACTAATACTACAAAGGGAAAGTTAATGGGTGGTTAAAGCAAAGGGCCAATAAGATGAACGGGTTGTTAAGGGATTTGTGTGAGAGGGAGGAGGTTAGATTTTTAGATGTTTGGAAGGAGTTTAGGAAGGATTGGATAAGCAGGGACAATTTGCATTTAAGCCAGATAGGTAATAGGGAGGTTAGCAAGAGGGTTTTGAATACTCTGGAGTCAAAAAACTAGAATACAAGAAGGGATGGGTAGGATATAGAGGGTTGACAGTACACAATAATTGTTTAGGAAAACTAACAGGGTCTAAATTACAGGAGACAAACAATACAAAGGGAAAGTGCAATGTAAGGGAGAAAAACAATACCAAGACAAATAATACAAGGGGAAAGTGCAATATAAGGGTGAAAACGATACAAAGACTAATACTACAAAGGGAACGTGCAATATAAGGGTGAAAAATAAGCTAAAAGTATTTTATTGTAATGCTAGAGAGAGCAGTGTGAGAAATAAAATGGATGAGCTCAGGGGAATTGCATAAGCAGAGGATATAGATATCATTGGGATAACTGAAAATTGGGTAAGCAGCGAAGATGCACAAATTTTAGAATTGAGTGGATTCACAATGTTTAGGGACAGAGTGAATAGGAAAGGGGGTGGGGTTTTGATTTATGTGAGATAATTCTTAAACTTTACGGAAATAAAGTTAAATAGTAAAACTGAGTGTATAGAATCAGTCTCGGTGAAACTGAATACAGACAAAGGCAAAGGACTAATTCTGGGTAATATATATAGACCTCCTGTTTGTAGTGAAGAGCAGGAAAAGGGTATGTGCAATCTGATAAACGAAGTATGTCAAAAAGGAGAATTAATTTTAATGGGGGACTATAACTATCCAAATATTGACTGGACAAAAAATCTAGCTACTAATGGGAAAGGGGCTGAATTTTTGGAAGTGATACAGGATTGATTTCTGTACCAGATGGTGTATGATGATACTAGGGACAATGCAATATTGGATTTGATTTTCAGCAATGATGAGGGTAGGGTGCAGGATTTGGTAAAAGGTGAGCCACTAGGAGAAAGTGATCATAGAAGTATCAGATTAAGTATAAATTTTCAATCAGCATACACAATCAATAGTAGGATAATTCTAAATTTCAGTAAGGTAAATCTTCATAGGATAAGGGAAGAGTTAAAGGAGACATTCAAAGGGGTATTAATAGCACCGCATCATTCTGAACAATGGGAGGAATTCAAGAATAAGTTAGACAGGGTGATAAAAAACATGTAACGTTCAGGAAAAAAGGAAAATCTAGAAACTTGCTCCCTATGTGGTTTTTAGAGGAAACACACAAAGCTTTAAAATTAAAACAAAGAACATACAGGGTATATAAAAGCACTGGTAACGACAGGGACAAGGAGCCATGTCTGAAAGCCAGAAAGGAGTTTTAAAATATTAGTCGGAAGCAAAAGGTGTCCTTGGAGGAAAAACTAGCAAGGGAAATAAATATAAACCCAAAAGAATTTTTTGCATATGCAAGTTGTAAAAATAAATTTAGTATTACACTTGTCCCGTTGGAGGGGAGGGAGGTGAATTACTTCAAGACGAGGTGGGATTGGCAAACGTGTTAAATGACTTTTTTCTGGGGGTTTTCAATGGTAACTATATATTAAAAAAGGATCCCAAGGATGGAGCCTTTGCAGGGGGTACAAATAAAATGCAAAGTTAACAGGGAAGAAATAGTACATCAGTTGAAAATAATTAAGCCATTTAAAGCACCAGGGCCAGACGATATTTACAGAGAGTACTAGTGGAATGCGCGGAAGAATTGGGGTACGTCATTCACTTGATATTTAATTCAACATATAGCACGGGTTGGGTACCAATGGATTGGAAGTTGGCCAACATAACTCCAATTTTCAAAATGGGAATACAAAGTGATCCGGGCAACTATAGACCAGAAAGTCTAACATCAGTAATTTGCAAAATATTTGAATCTCTGTAAAAAAAAAGCATATAATGTTATACTTGGAGGAGGGGGACTGTTATCAGATAATCAGTATGGGTTTAGGAAGGGCAGATCCTGCTCTACAAACCTTTTGAAGTTCTACGAAAAAAGTACTGAGGAACTGGATAATAAGAGCAGTGTAGATATCATGTACATAGATTTTCAAAAGGCTTTTGATAAAGTACCTCATGAGGCATTACTGTTTAAATTGGAAAGGCTGGGGATTCAGGGGAAAACATTGCTATGGATAAAGAATTTTTTATTGGGTAGAAAGCAGAGAGTGCAGGTAAAAGGAAATTATTCACAGTGGACAGAAGTTATAAGCGGGGTGCCTCAGGGATCAGTTTTGGGACCAATTTTATTTATAATTTTCTTAGATGATATAGGTCAGGGGATTAAGAATAGAATCGGTATATTTGCAGATGACTTAAAAAGTATAGGGGACAGTGGATACCAAGTTACAGATAGAGAATTTACAAGGGAATTTTGATGAGATATCCGAATGGGCTGTAAAATGGGGGGGGGTATGTCATTTAGTATAGGGAAAATTCAAGTTCTGCATATGGGTTACAGGACCAGTGGAGCCGAGTACTGTCTGCAGGGAGTAAAGGTAAAGGAGGGAGAAACAGTCAAGGATCTTGGGGTGATAATTCACAGGGATTTTAAAACGGGTCACCAATGTTCAGCAGCGGGTAAAAAGGCTAATAGGTTATTGGGGTATATTAAAAAGACTGTAACTTCAAGGGATAAGAATATAATCTTGCCATTATATAAGGGCTTAGTATGACCACATCTAGAATATGCTGTACAATTCTGGGCTCCATATATGAGAAAGGACATAGAATCAATTGAAAGGGTTCAGCACAGAGCTACAAAAATAATAAAGGGGATAGCAAATCTAGACTATAATGAACGTTTAAGTAAGCTAAACATGTATACACTGGAAATAAGAAGAAATAGGGGGGACTTGATTCAGCTTTTCAAGTTGGTAAAACAAGGGGACACAGAGGGCTTAAATTTCAACAGGGATAACAGAACAATGGGCCATGGGTATAAATTGAATAAGACACATTTTAATCGGGATTTAAGGAAAAACTACTACTTTAATAGAATAATATACAAATGGAAAGCGTTTCCAGAAAATATAGTTAATTCAAAGGGAGTGTACGAATTTAAGATACAATCTTATAGTCAGTGGGAATTGGGCAATTCATAAACAAAGGACCAGCCTTGTTGGGCTTTAGCCTGTAGCTGGTCGTCAATATTTGTATTTGTATTTGTAAAAATTTCAACGGATTCTAAATCTACTTAAAATTTTACACCAGATAGATACCTTAAATGTAAATTTATCTTAGTAAATAAATTTTTAATAGAAACTTTTATATATAAATTTTATTCAATTTTGACCAAGTACTAACAAAAATACTAGCTTAGAAGAAAATAATTTAATAAAATTGCAGTTCTCATAAAACATATTAATACAAAATATTTAAAAAATTAATTAGTTACTAAAAAAATTATTTCGATGTCGATGGCTTCATAAAATCCAACAAATTCGTCTGACGATAGACACAATGCCTTCTTTTTTTAAAACAGAATTTCTTTGTAGCAAGCTAATATATTTTTTTATTCCTTGTTTTGCATCTATAACGCGTTCTTTGTAGGATTCTATGTTTTCTAATTTTTTTATCCCTATTCAACTAGCTGAGACTAGAGATGCGACATCGCCTAAAAACCATCGATGTTTTTAAACATAGATGTTTTAAACTTTCAATCAACTTTAAAACCACAGTGGATTTAAACTTTCCCCTCCAATTTCTTAAAACTGGCTTAGTAACCTCAAACATTAATGCTCGCCGGGGGAAGGGATACTTAATTCTTCATTTGCTGTGCTTATTAATTTGAATTAAGATTTTTTAATGTTTTGAAAACATCCACATCGATTTCGCATCCCTAGCTGAGATCTTTTGTGATCTGTCCTTGTCGCGCAGATGGTTTACGATAGCCGTTCCTTTGGTTCTGAGTGCAGGTGATTTGTAACAATTCCTTCCCTGAAAATCTGTCGACACAAAGGGATCTGGGATACAAATCTCTATTATAATATAATATATAATATATAGTTTTTTTTTTAGTAAAATAAACGCAAACTAATTGTAAATTAGGCGAACCCCATTAGAAGTGATTGTGTCTGGGAACGGGAGTTTGTGAAGCTTATAATTACTTTGTATCGTAACGCTATAAGTCATGTCTTCAGGGAACCATCTGTCCTTTATTACTCTGTGTTCGAGACCACAAAAGATTTAATGTGCACCAGTCCCCGTGAACACGACGATCGTTGGCTGGACACAGTTTTGAACTCACCACCCTCCAATTGCTAATCCTCTGTTCTTTCAACTGAGCTACCTCGACCTCTGGAGTGGTGTGTAAGTATGGAGAGTGAAGTGCGAGTTCAGATGTTGACCTCGTCATCTAACCGTAGTTTAAAATTACGGGTTGAGTTTCCCGAATTTTTCTCTTCAAGATACATCGTGGACCATCTCCAATAGACAGTTTGGTTGCTTCAATGCAACAATGTAAATTCAACTAAATACTTACTTACCTACAGCAACCTAGAGTGCCTATATAATAAGAGTGGCGACAAGGGACCAAATCTCGCCCAATGCGCATGCACGGCAGCCATTTTTCTACCAGAATCGTCTCAAAGAAGATTGCTGGGCGAATTAATATATTATTTCAGGGAGAACAAAAAGCATATGATTGTTATAATATGGATACATTCGGTATAAATGAATCATATAAACGCTCAATTACATGTGTAATGGATGAGATGGATTGCACAACGCGCTAACTTAGATTGCGGGAAACACCAAGTTGTTCAAAAAAAGCTATTTACTCAAAAAGTCTTCAAATTTATACTGACAAAACAGTAAAAAAATAATAAATAAACATTTTAGAACACGAAATAAAACATGAAAAAGCCGTTTAATATACACACGTTTTTCTGGAACACAAAAAAGTTCCCATGTTAAGTCTACGGGAGTTAGGAAAAGACCGCCTCGGACGGTAGAAAAGGTCTCTAAGCCAATCAGAAAGTGTTTCCCGTATGTCGTCACTCTTATTATATTGGCACTCTACTGCAACCTAGAGTACCTATCTACTGCAACCAAGTCACCAAGACAGATTGAAAAATTCAGTTTCAACATTTTGAAATTTCTCTAAACACATGTGCATCAAAATCACTTTTGGAAAGTCCTCACGTTGGGTTGGCGTGGAAGTTTGGAGAGTGGGGTGCCAGCTCAGGTGTTGCTTCGTCATCTGACCGTGGTTCAAAATTACGAGGTGTTGTTCTCGGATCTTTCCCTTAAGGGACTGATCCCGGACCGTCGTCAATAGCCCGTTGTGTTGCTCTAGTACGACGTTAACTAAAAATTACCATTACCAAAATCACTTTTGTGTCTTGTAGAATCGCAAAAGAATCGCTATTTGAAAAACAACGCTGAAAATTTTCATTTAAAAAAAATAAATGAAACAGAAAGTTCTATATTTAGTTGTATGCATCTGACATCAACTCTTAAAGCAGACGACATAATTTGCGCATGCGTCGTACATTGAACTCACTTTGACAGGAGTTTTGAGATACCGGTTTTACAGGCTGTGGTTGCAAACGTTTCGTACTTTCGTTGCAGTGGATAACTCGATTGCTGCTCTTTTTATTTACATACGTTTCGATCTTATGACAACATTATGTATATGTAAAAAATATGTAAGGGGATGAACGTGTAGCTTATTTCGGGGAAAATTTGAAGGAACTTTTGGAAAATGAATAAAAGTGATGTTTATTGGTGGCTGGCGTTTGGCATTTTAACTTTACTCGGAGTCGGGACACGTCTTTATAAAATTGAAGAACCTGATCATGTTTGGTAAAATGCGATTTTGTTCAAAATTTTGTCACATCTAATGTTCACACATGGCCTTAAAATAAAATTGTATTTTTTTTTTTTAGTTGGGATGAAACCCATTTTGGCAAAATGGGGAGTTGGTATATCAATCACACGTTTTTCTTTGATGTCCATCCGCCACTCGGAAAGGTCAGTTCTTAAACCCACATGAGTTTTCTTTAAATGTTGAACAGGATCTTCAAAATCTGAGCGTTAATTCTCACACAATTGTATTATACACAAAGTTACACTATTCTATCAATTGTTTTAAAACAGTATCTACATCTTTTTATGATTAGACAACATTATGAAAACCATTCCAATGCAAAACTTCCAAACTGTTATATTGAACATAAATGTTTTCAAATGTTGAACATGTATTTAACGTTAGGATATTATTACTTCAAAAAGTTGAGATTCTTCAATTTATCTGAAATCTTGAACATTTTATTGAATTGATTAAGGAAATTGTTGTATGCTATAAAATATCCATAAAACGAAAATTAAAGATGAAAGGATGTTGACAAAATGCGTATCTACAGGATTTATTAGATTAATGTATATTGGCAAATTATGTTTTCAAATTATTAATACAATTACGTCTACTCAACAAACGATAGGTATATGAATTATTCATGGTTACTACGAATAATATGAGTGTGGACATGTATAAATTAATGTTTCACGAATGATCTTGTTCTCTTCTGCCCCTACGGTAAAATCAGTCCTACTTTTGACCTGTTCATTGAATTCTTGTGCTGATATTACTTCCCTCATGCTTCAAAATGCATTTTCTGGGGAAAACATTTACGATTTAAGTTATAGCAGTTTTTTCAGGAGTGCATCAAAACTCAAACCCATGTTTTAAGCATAGCAAAAAATTTTTCTTGTAAAATCTCTGATTGTAACAAAGATAAAAAGATTAATTTTAGAGTTTTTCAGATTTTAAACTGGAAAACTGAGGGTTTTTTTCAACCATTTTATTGGAACTGAATAGCCCTTTTTGAGATACATTCACCTTTAAAAACAATCGATACAACTTCTCTGTATTCTTTATTAAGCTTGTTTTATGGCATCTGATAATTTTATTGTCTCTCATTGTTGAATTATTCTGTTGGATGTCATAAGTGTAAAACACTATTAGTATAAATTTTGAGACTGTTTTTTGCAGATGCTTATAGGTTTGTCGGGGAAGCTTACTGGTTATAATGGAACATTTCCATTCAATAAGCCTGGTGATAAATATGCTGACCATAATTACTTGGGAATGCGACTTGTAAGTGATAATTTTAATTTAAATTGGTACTGTTGCATATTTCTGAACAATGATTTGTTTTTATGAAATAACTTCAAATAATGTTGATGAAGTTTATTTTTGCTTTCAGTTTTGTGTGTTTCTAGGTATTTTCATCATTCCATTTTCATTTTTAATTGTATGGGAACTGACTTATTCATTGTCTGCATCATCATTAGCTGCAGTCTTTATTATTTTTGGTAATATTCTTTTAATTTCTATTTAAGAAGCATTTTAACTGTGTTACTTATTACATCTGTCACTAATTCATTGCAAGACTTGGATATTTTTATTTTTGCTTGATAGGGTCAGGTGGAGTAAAGTGAGTATAAGAACAGTGTTTTCAATTACTTACTATTTTAAATAAATGATTTTATGGTGGAGTGGTAGCATACATGACAGTGGCGATTTCTCACCAAATGTAACAACCTTCAATTTATGCTGTTTTAAGGTAACCCTGTGAAGAATTTTCTAGAATTGAAGGCGTTCTCTGATTGGAATTAAAACGTGCTCTGATTGGATCAGATTTGTATTTCTTGGTTAACGATAAGCAATAATGTCGCTTAATTCCAAGGTTTAAGGAAGGGGGCTTAATACACAACTTCTTTTTTATCGATGTAATGTGCAGTTGCGTGACATCTTTGCTCCGTATTTTTTTTGCGATTGCGTTTCACGTCTTTGGAAGTAAGTTGCACTTTTTTTCCCTTTTGTTTGTCGTTCGCTTACACGATATTAGCTATGGCAATAGATGGTTTAACTGTTGTAACCATCAGTGGCAGTAGATCTTTAACATTTGAAAAAGATCAGTTTGACGGCTACCTTGCCGAATACATTTGCGGACGGATGTGCAGAGGAAGTTTCTGTCCTTCGTCCAGGAAATAAACCGGATTTACAATGTAGCGGAGGAAACAAAATGAGGGTAGGTTTCATTTTTCTATATATTTTGGCTGACTTATCTACCAAAAAATTACCATCAAATCCATGTATGCAAAGGTTCACAGTGTGGATTTTGCTACATGGGCGCCACCATCTTGTTTTGGCGACAAAATAAACCCACCTTGGCGACACTGTCACGTATACTACCACTCCACTGACTTTATTACTTTCAGAAAATAAATAGTGATATAAAAAAAATTAAAAAACAGATTAGCATAAATTACATAAAGTTTCTATAACATTTAAACAAAAAATATTAATGTAATGTTATGTAAAATTTACAACACAAAAATGTGGCATATCAAAAGCAAAAAAGTCTCCATACGTTAAAAATATTTCATTAAATGTTATAACTCCCATATTTCATTACTTAGTGCGATCAGTTGGACCTCTTGCTTTAATGATATCTTGGACATTTAGGCATGACACCCACACTTGTTTTGTTTCTGAAGAATTCTTTTCAGTTTATCTTTGTTGCTGGTATCGTAATTTTTCAGTACACAACCAATTTCTTCCCATAAGTGTTCTATGGGGTTTAAATCAGTTGACTGGTAATGCGAAGTTGCTGTGACACATGGTAAAGACATGTCGTTGTAGTGTGCTTAGAATTGTCCTGCTGGAAGTTAACGATCTTCCAAGTGACAGTTTCGTAGCACTTGCAAGGATAATTTGTTTCAAAATTTCTTGATACACATATCTATCCATGTTGCCTTCACCAAAACCAATTACCCACACCATAGAATTCATGCAATCCCACACTATTACGTGGCATCCAACATGTTTTACAGTTCCACATAAATTTCTTGTTTGCATTTGCTGGTTTCTGTACACGATAACTCGTCCATCTGAATCATAGAAAAATAATTTTGATTCATTCCTGAAAAGTACAGAATCCAAGAAAGTTATAAAGGCATACATGGTTCTTTGCAAACTCAAGATGCTTTCTTCTGTTAAGTTTGTTAATGATTGACTTAACTGCACATCCATTGTACTTCAAGATTGTAATCAGTTTTCTATAAGGATGCAAGTTTTGGTGCTCTAATTCATGGATTATCAAGAACCTTTCGCAGTTCATCTTGCTCAACTTCTGAGGTCTTCCAGATTGTTCCTATTTTACAATTTCTACCTCATACCTTTCAATGATATTCAACTAGTTACCACCGTCCCAGTCTAAGACATTCAGTGTATTGCCACGTAATTTTGAACCATGGTCAGATGATGAGGCAACATCTGAGCTGGCACCCCACTCTCCAAACTTCCACATCAACCCAATGTGAGGACTTTCTGCCAGGACAGATTTAAGGTTCACCAGCCACCTCTACATCATACACTTACAAATATCCATGCCTTGACCCGGTTTTGAACCAGAAACCTTCCGATGTAGAGGATACCACCTTAACCACTATACCGGTTGGTCGGCCCTTCAATGATATTCACCTAGTTACCACCATCGCGACCTAAGCCATTGGGTGTATCGCCACATAATTTTGAAGCATGGTGTCAGATAATGAGGCAACATTTGAGCTGGCACCCCACTCTCCAAACTTCCACACCAACCCACCGTAAGGACTTTCGGCCATGTCAGATTTAAAGTGCATCAGCCGCCTCTACACCATACGCTTACAAACATCCATGCCCTGATCTGCATTCGAACCAGGAACCTTTTGATCTGGAGGCTAACACCTTAACCACTATACCGGTTATCAGCCCTTTCAATGATATATTGAACCGTATATTTAGATTTATTTACATTCGCCAATTTTCACTCATTGATAAACCGTTATTTCTCAACTTTATTACTTACTCGCGAATAGCTTCCGGAACTTCCAATTTACACTATCCACTGGCATGAGAATCATTTTTTAGATGAATACTTATACTATTCTTAAGTTCTTTCTCATTTGCTAATCATGATAATTTAATGCAGGACAGCTAGACTAAGTCACAATTAATTTGCATAGGTAGTGCACACAGTTTCTTTTACTTTTCATTTTGCTTGCTTTTCATAGCATTATAATAAATTACTTTTTATTTGAAAGTTAAGGAATTTTTGTTGCAAACACACTAGTGAAATTAGTTTCTTATGTAACTTCTGAATATGTGCTAAATATTGCTTCTTTTAACTTTGATGTTAGTTTCTTCGATGTTTTCTTCTGGATCTGTAACTTATTTTCAGTAAGAGCCTGTGAAGGTGTTCTCATGTTTTCATTTTGCTTTTGTATCTTAACTTTAATTAAATGTTCTAGGATGCTAGAGCCTCAATTAATACCTCACTTATTTTTCGGAACCCTTTTTCTCAATGAATTTTGAAATGCATTTCTAAAAGCAATTAACATAGCAGGTAAGAGGGTTCTTAATATAGACAATTTCAGATCCTTTAACAGTGAGCATACTTTATCTAGTGTGTAAGCTGCTTTAAAATGAGATATTACTTCTGAAGCTTGCTTTCCTTCATTTGTAACAAGCTTATATTGACATTACACATTGAACTTCATTCTGAGAAAGTAATGCTTTTTCTGTCCCTAGAATTCTGCATTCCACAGCCTGTCTACCCACTTTATTTAAAAACATATAACATTAAAAATAATATTTTTTTTGCCTGTTTATTGGAATTACTTAACAAGTCTTTTCATGCTCAAAACCAAAAAATATAGCTTAAGAATGGTCAACATAAATGAGAAGTTTCCCAGATAATCACAACCCATATGACTGGATTAAAATAAAAAGAGGGCCACCAGTTAATAATTACACATAATTTTTTTGAACGAAAAACTTTTTAAAGAACCTAAATATTATTGCTGAGTTTTACTTTCCATCTTAACAGGGTTTGTAATTTATAAGATGGCTTTTACATAGACACACACTCACCTGACCCTATTGATAACTTTTTGAAAATATGTATTTGATGTTTTGAAAATTTTTAACTTTTCTTACATTTATTATACTTTTACAAACTCATCTTCTGTAGAACCACATCATTTCCTGCATTGGAGTGTCCAATCACTTTTGTTTATACAGTGTATAAAACAAATCCACTTTGAAACATTGAGAGTTACTTTTTATTATTATGATATCCTTTCTCTAAATAATCAAACATGATAGTTTGAAAACTTATTTGTTTCACTTACAAGATCAATAATTTTGTTCGTAGATGTTGGCATGATAACTTTGTCGCAGTATATACTTTTGGATCCTATTCTGATCTTTTTTATAATTGGATCAGTGTTGGGGATGGTTAAGTTCGAATCTCTGAATCATAGGTATGTCTATTTTGATACAAATAAATACTGTTTCTATTTGTTAATGTATGTTTCAGAAATAATCTTAAATGGAAACATCTAAATCTAGTTTTTGAAAGAAAGTAATTGATTAATGCTTTTCAGTTTAAATTATTAATCTTATATTATTTAATCAAACAGTAGCAAGTTTTTAGCTTTTAAAATCAATCTGTTTTATATACTGTGCTAAAACAATTGAAACACCCAGCAACATTCATCAATAACCATGAAATTTGGTATGCAAAATCGTCTTTACCAGACATGCAAATGATTCAAGTTTGGGCACCAATGAATATCAAGAGTGTTTCCTGGCACATATGAAGTGGGTGTGCATCCTGAGGGTCACTGGAGAGATGTCAAGAGGCACATTGTGAACATTTTGATTTGGTGGTTTCATTGAATTGCCATCAGTTGTGACTAAGAATGCTGTGACTTTGTAAAGGGTTGCATCATAGCACTGGGAAGCGGGTCAGTCTTGTCGACAAATCACTCATCATCTGAGACTTACACCGTCTCAGTATAATAGACTATTAGTTGCAGTGCTGGCACTCTTCGGAGTCGCCCCAAAAATAAGTGATAAATCATAAGAGACATACACCAACTTCTGTTATAAGGTACTGACTGCAGTGGATCAGTGAAGCTACACATACACAAGACTAAAGCTCTGGTTGGCCTAAAGGACAAGTGCAAGAGAGATTGATGGAACAAGCTGAAATTGCTCCAACAGCTACTTTATTGACCATCTAATGATGCATATCATCCACTGATGCCAACAGCCTCCTGAAGCATTGCAAACCATTGCTAAAATACCTGGTTGAGGCAGGATGCCTATTGAGATTTGCTTACACATTATCCAAAAAGACTTGGCTTAGGTTATCAGACATCCAGGGCTTTGCCTGGAGTGTTGCTATGCCAGAGAGTTGTGGACAGGCATGAAATGACAGTCTATCATGTTTATTGACAGATCCCACTTCTGCCATTGGGCAGATGATCACCACATATGATGGACACCTGGTCTGGCATTAGAGTGTCACTCTGCTGTAGCTCCTAGTGTATTGTGGGGAGACACTCCACTAACAATAGCCAATGCCCTCTACGTGTACAAGATATTTTGACATCAAAACTATAGGTCTAGAAGATCTTCAACTCAGACAAAAGTGCAATATTTGTAGTTTTCATGCAACCTCTGAAAGTCCTCCACTCTCATCACAAATCTTTCTGCAAATTCAGACGCAGCACCACTCCTTGCATAGTAGAATGAGAATCTCCACCTATCTCAGATTGCTGGCCCCTCCTGCTCTTCACGAATAATTTCGACACCTTTTAAGATCGATAGATCATCTAATAACCCAGCTCAACCCCCTGAACTTCTCCTCTACACCCTATGTGGTGCAACAGCCAAGCCCAGATCCTACATCTGTTTCCCATTGATCTTGTCTGGGGTATGCTAGACCAGGGTTCTTGAAACTGTTCCGCACAATCCTTAGGTTTTGGAAAAAAGTTTTAAGGGTTCCTCTGCATTTATGGGACAGACTACTTAGACGAAATTTAATAATTATATTGTAATGAAACAAATATCCATAACTGCTGATAACACAACTCGCTGTCGTTACACCTTTCTTAATTTACACCATATTCTAGTAATCAATAATGCTAAGCTGAATGAAAATGTCCAACATAATTGGCTGTAGCATTTATCAGGTTTATACGCAACATTTTTGGAATATATTCCTGGCAAAAAAGAAAAATCACTTTGGATTCAAAACTCTTTTGAAGAATTTTGTTGTACCTCTCAATTGCCAGTAAAAGAAAGAGAACAACACATTGATATATTATATATCTTATATATCAACAAACTCCTTAGTAAGAACAACATTAACTTAAGTTGCTATTATTAATGAATAATCCTGAGATTGTGCTAAATGAGCTGTAAAATATTTAATGTCATTTGTTTCAATGTACACTCATTGACATAAAAATTTGGGCACCAAGAAAAAGTCGTCAAATTGAAACGAAATTTTACACATGTAAGTACTACTTTGATATAAGTAAGTGATTAGAAAATTAAAGAAAGTGGATTATTTATTGCAGAAAAAATTACAAATGAACAGAAGTTTTAGTACTCTGTTGGACCCCCTCTAGCGCGAATGCATGATGCGATATGAGCAGGCATTGAGGCATACAAGTTCCGTATGATGTTGTGAGACATCTCATTCCACAGTTGCTGTAAACGCGCCTCTAGTTCGACCATACTCATAAGGTGTCCAACTTGCCGTCCCAAATGATCCCAGATATGCATGATTGGTGACAAATCTGGGGATCGAGCAGGCCAGGGAAGGTGGTAATGTGGCGGAGGCAGTCTTTTGTGACATCCTAGCTGTGTGTGGCCGAGCATTGTCTTGTTGAAAAATGGCTCCTGGGAGCCCTGCCATAAGTGGCATCACATGTGACTGAAGGCTGTCATGGACGTACTGCTGGGCTGTCATTGTGCCAAGGATCAATATTGGGGTGACCATGTATCGTAAGCAATGGCACCCCATACCATCACACCAGCTGTGGGAGCGGTGTGTCGCTGTAAAGCGAAGGCAGGGTTGAGGTGTTCACCACGGGGCCTCCACGCATGAACGCGATTGTCATCACTGCTCAAATTGAATCTAGATTCGTCGCTGAAGACGACTTGGTTCCATTTCGTTGCAGTCCAATCCCGTCGTGCATGACATCACTCCAAACGGAGGCGTTGGTGGGTGGGTGTCATTGGCAGCACACGTAATGGGTGCCGCGATACCTGATGTCCTTCAGCCAGGTGCCTTGCGATGGTTTGGGAAGGCACAGGGGCCTGTAGTGAAGGTGCTGCCTGTGTGGATAGCAGCCAATGAGGCAGTTGGCTCTAGGCATGCATTTCGTATGATGTGACGGTCTTCTCAACGACTGATCTGTCGAGGGCGTCCTGAGCCTGGTTGCCGTGTAAATGACGTATCTTCTGTCCACTTTTCCCAACACCTCCTCACAGTAAAATCAGATCAGCTTACTTGACGAGCTACTTGCCAAGCTGACCACCCAGCTTCCATCATCCCGATGATTCTTCCCCTCTCAAACTCTGACAGCTGTTGATATTGTCTTCGATGGCAGCGTAACAGCATGTCTACCTCAGCGTTTCCTTTGCAAAAGATTAAGTACACTCAAACAAGCTTTGCTTACCTGTTTTATACTCCAAGGAGAACAAAGTTCAACGCCCTCTAGTGGCATTACGCAATGCCCAATCACGCTGCATTTCTAATCATTTGCATATCTGGCCGACATGTACCTTCATGCCAAGTTTCGTTACGATCCCACAATTATTTCTTGGTGTGCAGATTTTTATGGCAATGAGTGTATATCTGTGAAAGATCTTTCTCTCTTCATGCAGCAACAAAGACTGAATACAGAAACATCTTAGATGGTGAAAATGAAACTCGTTTGCAAATATCAACCATTACTCCGGATATAAATATGCTTTGTGATAAAAAAAAACAGGCCCAGCCTAGTCATTAACGATTTTTTTGTATTAAATTTTATTTGTGTTACTTTGTATTCTTTTGTCCTTGTGTTTTTGTGTAATAATTTGTCTTGTATTTAAGTGTTTCATAGAAAATGAAGTTTTATTACTTTTTTTTTTCACTTCCTAAACCAGTGTTTCTCAAAGAATGGTCTGTGGTCTTTCTGGCGGGTGTAGTCTACCCCACAGTTTTTTGTGATATGTAAGAGCATGTTTTGGTGAAACTTGAGAGTAGGTAACTCAAGTGTAAAAACACTATCTAAATTTAGGATTCCTTGAAGAATATTATAAACTTGAAGGGTTCCAAGCTGTGGAAGTGCGAAGACCCCTGTGCTAGACCATCAATTGCACCACTCCTGGAATACAAGGGATCTGAAGTAACAGCTGCAAAATGCTTGGCATTTGTCAGAGGATAGAATAGGAACTCCCTTTGACTCCCTGCCATGCATTTTATTTGCTGTATTGCCACACGAGAGGGCTTTACAACACACTAATTTATGTGACATTTCTGTTGCAATTCTATAATAACAGTCCTAGATTTGATATTATGTTAATTTCTTTATCTCTTCATGTACATCACTCTTGTTCAGTTTCATTCATATTAAACACTGACTTTTGTTCTTGGATATTTTGGGCTGAGTGTATTAGTATATAAATATTTTTGGTTTAATAGTTCATTTCAATAAATTTGTATTACTATTTCAGACCCTTTTCTGTACTATGGTGGTTTTGGATAATCTGGACTGGAGCTTTTATGGCTTGTTCAATTAGGTAATCTTTAAATTATTTCTGTTGGGTTCTATTTTTATCTGCAATATAATACTCTGAATGGACTATATAAGTACTGTTTACATGAGCCAAATACCCGGGTAAAAGGAGAGTAAAACCGTTTTTTTCTACTCCGCTTCCCCTACGTGGGGAAAATGCGAGGAAATACGCGGGTTGATTTCAACCCTAGTCAAGTCCGGTGTCATTGAGATTACCCTCCTTTCCCATAATGCAACGCGGGTAATCTTCGTAAATCCCTTTCACCCTCAAATTACCCGGGTCGATTGGTTTGGTCATGTAAACGGCACTACAGTCTCTAGAACTTATTACATTGGCTCTTCGTTCACAAAATGGCTGCTGCTTTATTTGTCAGATTGTTCCATTTTGTCCATTGTGATTTTAGGTGTGAAACCCTTATGTCTGATTTTCATGCATATAGGATAATTTATTATACCAATTAATTTGACATAATCTTAACTATTTTTGCAATTAAATATACTCCATAACAAAAAAAAATTGACGTACCAAGAAGGTGCAGAATTACAGTGGTGCTGTGCTCAATTAACTTGGAATGGCACTGACTGGGGACATATAGTCTTTTGTGACAATTCACGCTTCCAACTGTGTCCTGACGACAACCACAGATGTGTCTGGAGACGTCCATTGCAGCATAGGGATCCTGCCCTTACAATCGTATGCCACACATGCCCACAACAGGGCGTTATGGTCTGGGGTGCCATCTCCTTGGATAGCACGACCCCTTTAGTAGTCATTTCTGGTACACCTACAGCACAGCGGTAGGTAGACGACATTCGTTGACCGGTTGTGTTACAGTTCTTTTTGAAACTCCCCGGACTTACTTTTCAACAAGTTAATGCCCAAGTGCACGCAGCTTGTGTTGCTATGAACTGTATTCAAGCTTTTCCTACACTTCCTTGGCCAGCTAGATCTCCTGATCTCTCTCCCATAGAGCATATTTGGGATGTTATGGGAAGGCGATTGCAACCATCCCGGAATGTTGACCATTTAGCCCGACAGTTGGAGACTGTTTTGCTAGAAATTCTGCAGCACACCATCTGGGAACTTTTTCAGTCTATGCCACACCGGGTGACAGCTTGAATCCAAGCCAGAGGTGGACCAATGCCTTATTGACCTTCTCCCTTTGTAACGGTCATATTCTGAAATAAATCATTCAATAGTTCTGAAATTTTAATCGTTCGTTTTTCTATGTATGTTCTTCACTTCCACCAATTTTTATCGCAATCAGACAATTCCTTCTTGGAGCATCGATTTTTTGTTATATAGTGTAGTTAAAAATGATCTCATGAATTTTTTGAGTTTTGGCTTCTTTTATCCTCATATTACTTAGCAAGTTGGAAAGTAATGTTGGTGATTACAGGCAAGAAAAATTTATTTATTAATTTTCTAGTGCCTTTTCAATACTTTATTTTGTATCAGATTACAGAAAATATCAGCTTTGTAGTCCTTCACAGTATAATGGTTTTAATTTTATATATAAAAATTACTATTTTATACTTTCAGTGTGAAATTTGTTGGGCTCTTTGTTGTTCTTCTTGTTGGACTTCATACTTTGAACGATTTATGGAATATATTAGGAAACCTTGAAATTCCTTTTGTAAGTATTTTAAAATTTAATATTGTGCTTAAAAGTGATCAAAAACAATTTGTTACACCATAACGTAAATATTCCATTGCTTGTAAAAAGGATTAATATTTCTCTTATATTTTGCTATAATATATCTTTAATGTGTAGCAGTATTATAAACTGATTTTTAAAGAAAATATTTCATCAAATTTTTCATTTCGAGTACTATTATGATACATGATTTACAGTTATAATTTTCAGAAGTTTACTTGCTTTAGCTTAGTTTGAAACATTTTTGCAAATTTTCATAATATGTATTCTAGATAACCTCAACCACACACAATAATTATTAATTCGCTATAAGTCTGATCATGGGTGAGAGTATTCTATGCTTAAAATATAAAATCATGTTAAAGTAATTTTTGGTTACATCCTTTTGTATGCCAGTGTTAAATCATGTAAAATATTTTTAATTATAGATTCAAGTTGTGAAGCATTTTATTGCTCGTGTACTTTGCCTCATTCTGCTTCCTGCTGCTTTGTACATTACATTCTTTTACATTCATCTGAAAACACTTTATAAAAGGTCAGTTTTGTTTTTTATTTAATATCATATTTACAATATGAAATAACTATGAATGAAGCTTTTTAGCATTATATCAACCAGTTATTTATAACAATATTTTTTATTGAACTTAAATTGTAGAAGGTGAGGTTTGATACTTAAAGCTAGAAAAGTATATGAATTCAACAAACAATTAATTATATTTACAATTAACTTCCGTTTGTATAACCAATTATTATTGATTTGTATACTTTTGTATATTTTCAGTCATTTACATAGTCATAAATTTCTTCTCACACAAATTAAAATATAAGTGATTAAATGCTCTGATCAAAACTAAAAATATGTAACACTATTTTAACTATGTATCAAATATGCATAAAGTGCCCTTTAACTTAATAATTTATCCACTTTGCATCCATTACTATGCAAGTGTATTTACCTGTTTTATTAAATTTTCTGCAGAAGACGGTCCATAAATTTTATCTGCTTGAATATCTCTCAATTTTGGTCACTAGTAATGCAAGGTTATAACTGGGCCATGCTAATCAAGGTATAAAACATTCATGGTTAGTTAAAAATTAATAAAAAATTGGAATAATTATTTTTATACTAACTAACAAGGCTTGTTAGTGACACCTGTTTTTCAATGGCCCAAGAGAAATGCATACTTGTCTGGTAATTATGATCCCAATCAACGAATACTGTTATTTAATGTCTTCAAAGGAAGGATGATTTCAGTATCAATTTTGGGGTTAGTTAAGTACAAGCCAAGTTCTTAACGTATTTGAATAAAATAGCATGCATCTTGTTTATAGTTATAATTTTTAATATTAAACTTTATACATAAAGAAAGATGAAGTTTAAAATTTGATTTAAATCAGTGATTTTTTAAAATAAAAATAACTTGATTTAAATCAGCAAAATAAGCAAATCGGCTGTGGCTGACACATCGCCAATTTTAATGAAAATTAGTTTTGTAATAGATCACATATAGTAAGGAGAAACTGCCGCATATTGGTTGTCCAAAATGTATAGTTTAATTTTTATTGAATTTTAAAGTTCAAGGTCACACAAATGTAGATCTTTTAGCACTAAGCACTAAACTTTTAGCACACTTATAGCCTGTTTAAGACCCTGTGTTTCAATAAGTTGACACAAATTAAAATTTTTTATATTGTTACGTTTTTAAGTATAGGTCTTTTAGGAAATGACAGAATATAGTTATATATCTGTCACTGCTCATTCTCAGGGATCAGCGAAAATAAATTTTGCCTATTTCATACAAATTTCAAATTGCTCTAGTAACTCTAAAATGGGGAAAGACAATATCAAAAATTATTCTTAACAAAGCACTTTTTCTATCTAAAAGTTTGGTATAATTTAGTGATTGTGTTTCTATTCCTTAGTTGAGAAATAAATAATGAAAAAGTTAGATAATTGAAAACAGCGATTTTTCTGTTTTTTTAAGTAAAAATTTTATTATGAAGGACAACTCTGAAAACCGCACAAATTGGTAGTATTATTGTCAAGATATATATTATCTGTCCTGAAATTTTCATCATTGTAATTTGTATATTTTCGTCCCAGTAATATTTTTAACTAGACGGAAATTATTGTTTTATTTTATCACATGATGAATCAAAAAAGCCGGGAACATGCCAGTAAGACATCCATTTCCGTCTTTGAAAGAGATGCTATTACATTCAAGGTCAGTTAACTGAATAAATAAACACTATTAAATGGCTTATGGTTATAAATGTGCTTGGTTTGCTAAACTGATAATGTTTTGCTGAACAGAAAACTTTCGAACACCGGCAAATGTTCTACTGGCAATCCAGAAGTGTTCCATCAGTGACCGCAGCCATTATGGGGACGCTTAATTATACTACATTCCTATTCCCAACTGTATGTCGCAAATTCGTGTTACATATTTATCACAATCACCAGCATAAGAAGTAAAGAGTTTAAAAAGAATTCGTCAGCACACACAAAAAAAAAAAACGACATTTCAATAAAAGAAGTTAAAAATGATTTGGTATTTCTTTGCTGGAGAAAATATGGATGAAATATAGGTTGAACAAAAATATGGAAACACCTAAAAAAACACGTAACCTTGCCTAATATGGTGTAGGAAAACTGTTGGCATTCAAAACAGCTTGCAGTTTTCTCAGAATAGAGAAATACAGTTCCTGTATGCTTACCAAGGGAATCTTGTACCATTCTTCCTGCAAGACGGTGACAAGTTTAGATAATGATGATGACAGTGGATAGCAATCACACACTTTCCTTTCCGATGTAGACCAAAAAGATTCAATAATATTGAGGTCTTGTGACTGGTGGCCAGGGGAGATGTGACAAATCATCCTCGTGCTTAGAAAACCAGTCCTGGACAATGTGAGCTATGTGATCAGGGGCTTTGCTGTCTTGGAAGACACCATCACCATTGGGGAACAAAGTTTGTACCATGTTTGACTTGCTCGGCCAAGATGCACATAATCCTTGGCCTGAATGTTCCCTTGCAGAGTAATCATGGGGCCCACAGAGATAACCATGATATGGCTGCCCAAACCATCACAGAACCTCACCATCTTTCACTCTTGGCAACAGGCAGTCTGTATTATAGGCTTGGGATGGCATTTGCCAGACGTAAACTCGGCCAGAAGTGTGAAACAAGACTCATCCAACCAAATTACTGTCTTCCATTGCTCCATAATCCTGGCTTTATGACTTAAACACCGCTTTTTCCTGTTACAGGCATTAGCATCACTGATGAATGGTTTTTGAATTGCAGCTCAGACAGAAATAACCTGCTGATGGAACTCCCTTCTTATTGTTTTGGTACTCACAGGGTTTGTGAGCACGACATTCATTTCAGCAGTAACTTTTGCAGCTGTAGTCTTCTTATTTTTATTCACAATCGTCCTTAATGATCTGTCTGTCACGATCACTCAACACACACTTTAGTCCACGCTGTGATTTAGTGGATGATGTTTTTTAGTTTTTCAAATATGCGGAATGAATCTTAGATACAGTGTCTCTTGAAACACTAAACACTTCAGCTACCTTGCTTATGGAAGCACACACCAGACAAGATCCAACAATTTGCCCAAGTTTGACGTCTGTTAGATCTGACATGATGCAATTACAACTTCACAGAACAGTACCCTGACAACAACTGACCTGCGCAGCATGTTTACAACGTTGTATAGGTGACTTCAGTTGGTGAAAACACCAGTGCCACCTACACATTTCACTAGCATAAACATTTCTTTTCAAGCATGCATTTCACAAGGTGTTTCCATATTTTTGTCCAACCCCTGTACATAGACTGGAAAGCAAATGTTGTGATTTTGATTTTATTATGTTGCTTTAGGACTCTGATTACAATCCCAAATTTTTTTTACAAGTAATAAGCATATTAAACTGTATTCCTGTGAAATGTCGGTTTTATCAGAGTTGTCCTTCATTTGATTTCATATGCCTATTTAGAGTAGAAAAATTGTCATTTTGTTATTTTCGTTAGCTATTTTGAAGATGAAAGAATTAAAATGCGAATTCCAAACTCTCAGTAATATTATCATACCTAGCAATGTAACTGGGATGAATTTAAAGGATGTCTTAAAATTTCTTTATAGCCCATAGAAATGTTTTTAATTCTGACAAAAATGACAAAGTGAAAAAAAGAAAATATTGTACAGATTATAAATATGTAAAACATATTTGTCTACGTTAAGTAGTTTTTGAGAAACAGAACTTCAAACATGCAATATCAAGCGATTTCACAACTGCTCTTCGAAGTTCTAAGTCCTTAAAATGCCTCAAACTTCGAAAATATTTAATTTTGAACCTAAAATCTTTGAATATATTTATTTATACGTAAACTAAACCCCTGTACCAAGTTTCATGAAAAACCCTTTCCATACAGCCACAGATTTTTCCTAATTTCATGTGGAATGACCCTTCTATTTCTGTGTGCCTCAAAATTTATGCTAAAACTTGAAATTCCAAATTTTATTACATTTATACAAAATAAATCATAAAATTATACTGTTAATTTTTGTAATAAAGTTTCTTAAATTGGTTTTCTTTAGTGGATCAGGTGATGGATTTTTCAGTTCAGCTTTTCAGTCACAGTTGGAAGGAAATTCATTGTATCGTGCTCACATGCCTAGAGGTAAGAATTTTGAAATATGTAATTGTTTTGTTTAATTTTTATTTATTTCGTTTTCAAATGGCTTCCATTTCAAAGATTTTGAATGACTTTAAGGTTTTTTAGTTTTGAATGTAACCCTTTTTTGTGATTTAGTTGCTTGATTTCCTCATTTGTCAAAGTTTATTTCATGTTATTTACATTTATAATGCAATACTATATGGTTTGAGGCAACTGTTAGCAATATTAAACCAATTTTTTCACATGTGATTTTTACATTCATTCAATTAATGAGGAACAGAATAATCACATCATGTTTTATGTATTGAATATTTTGTAATAAGTATATATATATGTATCTATCTAGATGCAATGTTTTCATTCACTCTGTTCTTTAGTTCTTAAGAACAGAGTTTGTTAGAAAAGTAAAGCAACTTGAAGAAGTTTACCAAAGGTTGTCAAATGGTACCTGTCTTTTGAATGTCAACATTGCAAAATGGTTTTTTAGTTTACATCAAAACTCATAGAGGAAGTGCTATACTCAATCTTCTTACTTTCCACCCATGAGTCGAGAGGACTTATATTCCCTATGGACATAATAAACCAGGTATGGGCAACCTTTGGAAACTTGCGGGCTAAACTTTAGGATATTAATGAAGTCGCGTGCCGTATAGAATAGGTAGTTGTGGAAAAGAAATAATAATGACGTTTATTTTATATATTTATAAAGTAGAATGGTAAAGTTACGTGAACAGAATAATATCCTATTGATTAAGTATTTACTTACAATCAGCAGAAATTAATGAGAAGTTTGCGCTTGAACTTGAGAAACAAGAAAATCAATGTTGGGATCAATCCCACTAATACACAGGCACAGAGTGTTTTCCAAATTCTCATCTGTAAGCCTGGTTCGATACTTCGATTTGTTAGTTTTCATCATGGAAAAGAACTGTTCATATTTATAAGTGCTTCCAAATGCGCAAATCATCAAGGTATGTCCTGTAAAAATCACTTAGCTCCACGTCTTCAAATTTTGACTTCAAATGAACGTCTTCTTGCAGCTCGATCAACTCCATTTGTAGGTGTGTGGGAGCCTTTCCTACGTCACTTTTCATCGGAGTTGCAAAAAGGTTAAAACAGCTATCCATGTTTTTAAAGTTGGAAAATCTATTAAAAAATTGCTCCGACAGTGATTTTAGTTCTTCAGCATATTGAGCGTAATCAATATTTTCGTGACTGGATAGTGTTAAAAAATGATAACAGCTTCCAGATCGCTTTTGTGTTTCCCACAAGCGAAGTTTGTTTTGGAATGCTTTTAGATGGTTGTGCAATTCGTTTACCAACTGACCTTGTTTTTGAAGCTTCAAATTCAACTCGTTCAAGTGACCCGTTATGTCTACTAGAAATGCTAAATCACATAACCATTTCTGATCACTGACTTCAGGCAATGATTTTTCCTTGATTTTCATAAAATGGGCTATTTCCTGTCTAAGATCGTAAAATCTTTTCTTCATTTTGCCTTTGCTTAACCACCTTAATTCGCAAAAAATATGTCACATCACCGTGATCTGAAGAAAGGTCATCCAAAAATGCTTTGAACTGGCGATGGTTAAGCGCGCGGGATCGAATAATATTAATTCTCTTTATCACCACATCCATAACGTTCTGCAATCGAATTGACTTAGTGTACAAGTTTTGTTGGTGAATAATGCAATGTAGGATTATTAAATCGTCTTTTTGCAAATTCAAGTCAATTGCTTTTTCTTTCAAAATTCGTATGAAACCTTTTCGTGAACCGACCATAGAAGGTGCACGATCTGTGCAAACCCCAATTAATTTGCACCACTGCAAACGATACTGTTCAATAGCACTTTTAACCTCATGAAAAATATCTTCTCCAGTAGTGGTCCCTTTTAGAGGCTGTAAAGCCAGCAATTCCTCAGTTACAGTAAATTCTTTGTCAACGCCTTGTATAAAAATAGCTAGTTGTGCTGTATCAGACAAGTCGGTGCTCTCGTCCAAAGCAATTGAAAATGCTTCAAAATCAGTCACGCGATCAGCCAATTTTTCCTTGGTATCACCAGCCATCATATCGATACGTCGAACAACAGTACGTCTTGATAAGCTTATTTTCTCAAATTCCTTTTTCTTTTCGGGGCATAAAATATCTGAAATTTCTAACAGGCACTCTTTGACAAATTCTCCTTCACCGATGGTTTCGATGACTTCGCTATTTTTGAGCTGACTATGAAGCTAGCTTTCACAACATTGTCCAGTTGTGTCCTTTGTTTACTAAAAATGTGTTGCTGTTTGTCCAAATTGGTGATTAACTTTTGAATTTTATGTTTTCACAACTGACCCGTGAGTGTATGCTGAGTAATATGCTTACTGGAATAATGGCACTTCATATTGTATTCTTTTAAAACAGATATGGATTCATTACACAACAGGCAGATAGGCTTACAATTATGCATGATAAAAAAGTATACATCCGTCTATCTTTCTTGAAATTGTCGACATTCCGTGTCTACTTTTCGCTTTTTAACACCAGACATCCTTTCATACACTTTCCGAACTAAAAACTCCAAGCAACGTAACGCGATGCGTGTACCACTGACCTAAGAGGAGTAGGACATATGACTGGGCGCGCGATCGGACATTCCACAAAAAACGGGGAAATGCAGGGGTTCCAAGGACATATTTCAAAACAATTTGAAAGATGGTAAAATCGAACGGAGATGGTTTTTGGCAAATTATTAAAATTGTAACTTTGAAGTATTGTATTTCTCCGAAAATAGGACCTAATCAAAAGTTAAACTCTAGCACCTCTAAAATAAGACCTAGTTGTAATGATAGAAAAAACATGAGATAGAAAAAATTGTAAATAAAAATAAGAGGACTTATCGTTATCCTGTAGAATCGTTGATGATGACTCCTTGGCTGTCTTGGAGGAAGAGACCAATGATACAATGAAACTATCTAACTCCTCTTTAACAATAACAACTAATCTTTATTGTATTCTAAATGCTATGTGAGGACAGTTCAACTTTTCTATGAGGGAAAACTTTCTTAATATAATGAACTACAGTCGCTTCAGATCGGCAGCCAGACGGGCGTCAGCCTTTTTGCCTAAGTTTCAGAATGTGACCGAGACACCTGCACAGGAAGTATCGATTTTTAAGCCGGTGGGCGCCAGAAATCCGAGTATTGTTGGTTTGTATCAGTGTTTTTTAAACAATCACATCCGTTAGAAAGGAATGGAATCAATAAGTGCAAGTCCATTTCTCGGATACAATCAATAACAAAATTTATAATTATTATTCCCGATTATCCGTAGAATTGGGTAGCGTGATGTGTCGCCGATAACTTGTCTGCCGACTTCGAAACCTTGTTCTGATTTAATTTATTCAAGAAAACAGGCTCATCCATCTCATATATCCAATACTAATTTTATTAGTAATAATAACTTTTTTAGATAGTATTGAAAATACCTACTTTTACATTTTTATATTCAGGTTTGCCGCAAATAATTCAAGATATTTTTAGTGTGCCCGTGCCGTCAACTGAAAAAGATTGAGAAACACTGACCCACGTAGTTCAGGCTTTTGTTTCCCTCCCCCTCTCACTCTCTTGTTGGCGAGAACAGAGAATATTTACTTCTTTTCGAGCAAAATTTTAAAATGTTCCGCAGGCTGGATCAAAAGCCGGGCCGGAGGTTGCCCATATATGTAATAAACCCTCACCTAGCATGTACATATATGTTTCTTATAAATATTTTTCCAGATGTTGCATATGGTGCTATTGTTACCATTAAAAATCACAGAACTGGTGGAGGTTATCTTCATTCTCACTATCATCTTTATCCAGAAGGTGTTGGTGCACGTCAGCAGCAAGTAAGTAGACTTATTGGAAAGTTTTATTGTTTTCATATGACAAATTGTACTTTTTATTTGGTAACAGAAATGTGATATTGTGATTTCCATCAATAATATACTATTAGACCTCAGTTAAATTTTCATTTAAACTATTTTATTGTCGCAGGAAATTAGTAAAAGTGTTCGGATACCATCCACAGGGAAGACTGCCCAATTTTGAACTTTGAGCCAAAAATTGTGGACTTTCTTATTGATTTTTCAAAAACTTTTTTGCATTATGTTGTTTAGTACAATTGAGTTAGCTCAGTATAAATACACTTTTGCTTCAACTCTCTCCAGTTGAAAAATCAAAGACCAGGTGGGCAAAGTTACCAGTTTTTTTAATTTATTTTTCATTATATTAGGAGTAAATTGCACAAAGGATAGCAAAACCCTTGTAGCGGTCAATGTAACTTAGAAGCATCTGTGTATGCTGGGTTAAACATATGTAGCATTTATGAATGCTGAGTATAATCTTTCTTTTCTTAAAGGCTCTACATCAAAACCTGGCAATACCAATTAAAAAGAGAATGAATTCTTGCAAACGAAAGATTGTTGTTCTGCTTATTATTCTGATTAAAAAAAGCTGTTGAGTAGTAGTTCTGTTGTAGTCAATATGTTCGTTCTTTGCATGCTGTAATAAATATTATTACTTGGAAGTATTGCTTGTTTTCATCTCTTGTCTTGTACACTCCCAAAATAACTCAAATATTTATTTAAACTCGGGAATTGACGAATCATTTTTAAAATGACTGAGTATATCTTTGTTTCTCTGGGTGGGAAGGTGTGCACACTATATCAGATTTGTTGTCTACCGAGAAACCCAAGTGACTTTTTTTTATCATTTGTACTCAAGAACGAAATTTTTACATAATCTTCACTTTCATTAATTATTTGTGTCGTATAATGTTTCATAGATTTCCTACTGAAAAATCTTAGGACCACGAAATCTGTTAATCAAAATTCTCTTCACAAAGAGAGTGCGACAACGCTTCAGAATCTGAAGTGTCGGAGCTTGTATAATTGTGCACTGAAAAGTCATCTTTGTAACTACTTCCTCTAGTAGTTTACTACTATCTTTTTGTGCCAATGCTGTCTAGTTAAAATATCTGGAATAGAGCCACTAGTCTTATTGTTCTTGATTTGTAACAAATAGATTACCCCTACATGAACCTGTATTTTTCTTCATATAGTTCTGATGGTTGGCTGATTGAGTTGGTTTTTATGGTGCAGGGGCTATATTTGGTCATGTTTTGAAATTGGGCTCAGATCTTTGACATTTCAGTAAATATGACAGAAGCCTCTCACTCACTCTGTTATGTGCTTGTTGTCTACTGTACCAGGGGGACAAACAATCCTTTGCTTCCTGTACCTAAATGTACACATATTTATTCATATAGTGACTTGATATGAATATAAAACTCAAAACATGGTTTATATTGTAAGTATAATCATTAGATATAAGGTAAATATTCATGTTATGAATGCTAAAAATTTAAAGCCACCTCAAAATTATTCTGATTTATGGTGTGACTGCCCAGGACCATATTTTTTTCTGGTGAGATTTATAAAAAACAAGCTAGCTTCTTTCAACCTTCCACACATGCCTGCTCTGATTTATAGATATATTCAATTGATCTCAGCTGGCAGTATGTTAAGTTGCATTAATAAAAGTTTGAAGTACTTAAAATCCTTTGATTAGCAACTGCGTCTGAAAAAACTGTGAGGACTGACAACATATCAAGATACAAATCATCACTTCTGAATAAATAGCAGAATAGGTTATGTATATTCTAAAGAATTTCCAAGAGACAACTAATGACTGCTTTCGTAACTACTATTTGTGCTTGAATCATTTTTGTTAAGTTGACAAAGTCATCCTAGTTGACGGTTCTTAAAATCTAATCTGGTAAACACTGCTATAAAGCCATGGTGTAATTAAAAAAAAGTGACACTTTAAAGAGCTTTCTTGCAAAACTTCAACTGAATTATGCCTGTATACCAATCTTTTTATAAAACAGTTACTATCTTATAATAATTGCCATAAATATTCCTGTGGGATATTTAATTTTGTAAGCCTGAAAATATGTTGCAGTGTACAATTTTCTTCACTGTATGGCAAATTACAGATGACAGCATGCCTTAGATCTTTGTTTTAAATGAGTATATATTTACTAATAAAAGGCCACAATTCTCCAGCAATGTGGTGGTTGAGTCAGTTGCATAACTGCCATCCATAATTCTCTAATAAATGAATGGAATAGGTGTTTCTATGGTTACTGATCACTCATAGAATTATAGGCTGCATAGCAGGTGGAAACATCTTTTACTGTCAGTTTTTGGCATTAATTAATTAAAGTTTTGTTTTCTGTTAATTTTTATATAATTTATACTCTATAATTTTTGGTTCTATTTTTAGGTTACAGCATATTCCCACAAAGATGAAAATAACAAGTGGTTGATTAAAAAATATGATAGCCAACCAGATTTGTTGAAACCAGATATTCCTGTAGAGCTCATTAAAAATGGAGATTTGATAAGACTTGAACATGTGGTGTAAGTGATTCACTATTCCTGATTATAATATTTAACTAAGAAACACAAGGGTTAATTAGATCAATATCTACGACTTTAATGAAAACGTGTCCAAATTTTGTAAAATGTTTCTTGGTTACCTTTAGTAAATTTGTTTTTACATTTAACAAAAATCTAAATTTTTTACAAGTTGTTTAATTAATTACAAATCATATGGGTCTATTTTTGAGCAATATGTTGCTGAAGCGTATTTACATTCTTACAACTCAAACTAATTTACAAGATATGGCAAGTGAAAATAAAATACAATTTTAAAGCTATACAAGAAAAATGTTATTTTACTTTTAGAATTAAATTCTAAATTTATGTATTAAAAATTACCTTTCTAATGATAATCTGGAATAGAGGATACTTATTGTTGATTTTATTTTAGATCAAAAAGAAATCTTCACAGTCATAAAGAATCTGCACCAATTACAAAGAGGCACCAACAAGTAACATGTTATGGTGAGGTAAGCTGAAGGGTTAGAAATTTATTTTATTAACAGAATATACACAATATTCCTTATGTAGTTTTAAACTAAATTTACTTAAATGAAAAGAAAATTTCAACCAATTGTTTTAACAGTGTTTTTGGATTTCATAAACTATAGTCGAACCCCGTTATTGTGAACCGTCACCAGACCCAATAAAAAGTTCACTATTAGTGATGGTTCACTATATCCAATTTTGTTGACACACAAACATTTCTAAGCATTTGATGGTGGTTTTGTTGAAAACAATCATTGGGATAACACAATTTACTAAAATAAATTATTAAATACTTAAATAAACAATTTTAAGTACAGTTCATCAATTTTTTCTATGAATACGAAAGATTCCTTAGTTCTTTTGTCCACATTTTTCATAGAAAAAAGTATTTCAATGTTTGCAGCCACTTTCACTTCAGAAATTAAAGGTGCTGTCATTTTACTTTCTTCTGAAGAATCAACAACCACATCCTTTTGTTTTATTTCAAAGACAATGTCATCAATGCTAGATCAGGGTGGCTACAAAAATTGAAGTAAAAAGTTCCCTGAGTTTTCCCTGATTTCCAGAGTATTTTTCATGAAATTCCCTGAGTTTCTCCTTTTGTTCGCAGAACAATTCTTCGGTAATTATGATAAATTTGACACTTGATGAACTAAAAATCTATAGACTGATAGATGAATAAAATAAGATAAGTAAAAAATATTTTTACTGTATTCCATAATAGACCAAATAATATAAAGTTATAGATAGAATATTTAATTTTACATTTTTAACTATTTTGATGTGTTTGCAAAAACAGCCATCAGCCCCTGAATCCGTCAATGGCGCCAGCGCTCGGTACATCTCTACTATTATAAAAGGAAGTGTTTGTCTGTCTGTCCTGTACGCAGTGTCCTGACGAATCGATGGCACTTACAATAGTGAAATTTAGCACACATGTGGTCCAAATTTTTTGCAATTTTTCAATCGCGCCCGAATTTTAAAATTTAATCTAAAACATTTAAAAATTAATTGATTTATTATTATTATATTTTATTATTATTATTTTCATTAGAATGGCATACGGTATAAAGACATGACATTCTAAATTTATTTTTTCCGTTTCCCTTAGATTTTCCTCAGCAACGATTTTAGCTGACGAACAAAACAAATAAAGTTTTAACTGGAGTTATGTAGTTCTTTTTCTATCTCCTAGATCGTTAAACATAGAAGAAAAATTTCAACGGATTTCAAATCTGCGGAAAATTTTACATCAGATCGATATCTAAAAACATGATTTTCTTTGAATAAATAATTTTTAAATTGCAACTTTTATATTTTTTCCAATACGAATTTGGCCGCCGGCGCAGTGAAGAATTCTACCTTCATGGTTAAAAAGATCAAATTAATTCATTTTGATTTCCTGAGCAACTGATTCGAGTTCGTTCGTTCTGGTTCGAACTGGCGTTCTTCGTTGCTTTTTTCTATCTTTGCGATCGTTAAAGATAGAATAAAAATTTCAAAGGATTTGAAATCTGCGGAAAATTTCACATTAGATTGATACCTAAAAATATGATTTTATTTAAAAAATAATTTTTAAATTGTAATTTTTATATTTTTTTCCAATACGAATTTCGCCCCCAGGGGCATTCCTTCTTTAGGTTTGTACGGGCTTCACAACCCCGGGGTACCTGAGTGATCTTTTCTTCCTTTCGTTCTTCTCCTCCTCTACCCTTCTGCTTTTTGCTTTTTTTTCCCTCCCTCATTGTGGTTGCCTTTTCGGAGGTGAGGGCTCCCCTTGAGAAGCTTTTCGCCAGTCTGTGCTTTTAGCTCCTCTTGGGGATTATATCACCCACGTGTTTGCCGTGCGTGGAGACCCGTGTCCCTGGAAAAGGGGATCCTGGCAGTTGAGGGACGATATAATGACCCAATACACTGCTTCGGCCTTCGCTTCAAGTAAACGGGAGGTGTGCTTTGGTCCCGTGCACATCAATCGGCTGGTCATTTTTCGGCTAGGGCTAAGCAATCGGCCACTTACTGGACACCTCGCTAAGGGTGGAGGCTGTCTCAGGGGTGCGCCGTGCGCGTATAGTCACCGACAAGCGCCGGTGCAGTTGTCGGCATCCCCGTGTAGGACTCCGTGGTGGGTGGCGCTGTCGGTGATCGAATTTTTCCCCCTTTTCTATGGAAAATAATACTTTCAGTCCTTCTCCCTCCAGTAGGGAGCAACAAAGATCACTGCCTTCCTTCTCAAATGCCCGACATTTCATTGTTAAACGAACTGATAATTTACAACAAAACTCCAACCAAACATCCAATACCATACAATCCTTTTCTCATACTTCACCCTTTTTAATTGAAAAAACATTTAAATCTTTTCTAGGAACTACTAAATCTTTAAAGAAACTTTGCTCTGGGGATCTTCTTATTGAAGTTTCTTCAGAAACTCAAGCTAAACTCCTCGCGAATTCAACCACAATAGGGCTTTTTACAGTTTCCGTTTCCCCGCACAGATCATTAAACACTTCAAGGGGTGTTGTATCTGAGCCAGACTTGCTTCACACTCCAGATGAAGAAATCCTCGAAAATTTACGGGATCAGAACGTATGTGAAGTTCGCAGGATAACTATCAATCGAGATGGGAGTTTCATTCGCACGAAACATCTCATCTTGACTTTTGACCAACCGACTTTACCTGCCCGTATAAAAGCTGGATATCTGAGCTGTCCAATCCGTCCGTATGTGCCGAACCCTCAGCGTTGCTTTAATTGCCAGGGGTTTGGTCATTCTAAGATCTCTTGTCGTAGTCCCACTAGATGCGCTCGTTGCGGTACTGTGGGACACGATACAGATAGCTGCTCTGCAACCCCCAACTGTGTTAACTGTAAAGGCGATCATCCGGCCTTCTCCCGATCTTGCCCCAAATGGGTGTTTGAGAAGGAGGTTCAATCTATTAAAGTTACTCAAAATATTTCTTACCCTGAAGCTCGGAAAATTGTGGAGTCCCGTACTCCCAAAGGATTAACTTCTTATGCAACAGTAACTAAAACAATAGCCAAATCAAGTAATACAATAGCCACCCAAACGGACCCTTTGTTTGGACTCGATATTCCACTTCCAAATTTTTCTTTACCACTGATTCAAAAACCTAGTAAACTTTCAGTAACTAAACAAGCAAATAAAAGTACTACTACATCATCTCATACTCCCTCAGAAAGTCTCGAAGCAACTACTTCCCAGATACCAAAACTATCCTCACGTCCTGCATTCAAAAGTAAATCTAAACAAAAAAACAAAAAAGTTGGGATTCAAACCAAAAAAAGAAACTCGCGAATTTCTAACGAAAAGCATAAACTTAATTTTAATAGATTTGAAGAACCTGAAATAGATTTACACGCTTCGGACCTTTCGGAGGACGAAATAGACATCGATATGAATGTCCCGACTCCTCCAGAGCGGCCAAACGCTGCTCCTACAAATTCTAGCCAAAAATAGCTTTTATTTCTTGGAACTGTCGTGGCTACAAACACAAACTGGATGACGTTAAAACCCTGATTGCAGAATACCATCCCGCCTGTGTCGCACTTCAAGAAACATATCTGAAGTCAGCTGACCTGGCGAAGATCCGTCGATATACTTGTATTCGAAGTGATAATATCGGTAATGATGGACGAGCATCGGGAGGTGTTGCGCTCTTCACTTCCCATGCATACCCCTCTCTTACTGTGTCACTCAGCACGCCTTTACAAGCAGTTGCTGTAAGAATACAAGCGAGACGGATGATTACCATCTGTACTCTGTACCTACCACCAACTACTCCCATCCAACAATCGAGCCTTGATAACTTGGTGGATCAATTGCCGGAGCCTTTCATCATACTCGGTGACTTTAATGGTCATAGTGTGCTATGGGGAAGTAGGGATACCAATTCCCGTGGGCGACAGATTGAACAGCTGATCACAGATCGCTGTCTCTGTCTGCTCAATAACGGAGAGGTTACCTACTTCCACGAACCAACTCGCACCTTTCATGCTCTCGACCTTGCTATCTGCTCTCCTTCCATCTTACCATTTCTCTCTTTTTTTGTCGGTAGTGACCTGCGCAACAGCGATCATTTCCCAATATTCGTTACTCATATCGGAGGAAATGATCCTGTTAGCCGCCCGTCACGATATGTTTATGAGGCAGCCGACTGGCCTGTTTTTACATCTCAGGCCATTATATCAGAGCGAATGGTAGAGGGCAACATTGACGAGGCAATGGAAGCAATCACCGATGTTATGATTAAAGCTGCTAATCAAGCTATCCCCAAGAAATCACTGTCCTTTCAAAAGACTTGTAAACCTTGGTGGACTCCAGAATGCACTACAGCCATTAAGATCCAAAGGAAGGCGTGGGGTGTCTTCCGCCGATACCCCACAACTCAAAATCTTCTTTCTTTCAAACGTGCGAAAGCTAACGCCCGCCGAGTGCGACGTCACAGTCAAAGGGAATCTTGGATAAAATATGTTTCAGGCATAACATCTGCCACTCCCTCGAAGCAGTTATGGGACAGAGTTCGAAAAGCGATGGGATTATATCCCGAACATAAGATCTCGTTCGTGGAAGAGGATGGAGAACATGTGTCGGAGGCTGTCGAGATTGCAAACGTCATTGGGCGTGCCTTCTCCACAGCTTCCAGTACTACCAACTACTCGGACACATTTCAGCGCACGAAACATCGCGCAGAATCCCATCGTCTTAATTTTCATTCTCGATCCGAACTCTCCTATAACTCTCGATTTACTGAAAGGGAATTGATGCGATGTCTTAAAGGGACCAGGATGACAGCACCTGGCCCTGATGGCATCTCTTACATCTTATTGCAACACCTTTCTCGTCATTCCCTCCTTAACATCTTATTTATTTTCAATCGCATATGGGAGGAACATACCTTCCCTTTGGCTTGGACACGGGCCATTGTTATACCTTTTCAAAAACCTGGAAAGGATCCAACAAATCCTTTTAACTATAGGCCAATCGCACTCACAAGCTGTATGTGCAAACTCTTTGAAAGGATGGTGAATGCTCGTCTCGTTCACATCCTTGAGACGACTCAGGCTCTATCACCTTTTCAGAGCGGTTTCAGGGTTGCCCGCTGTACGGTAGATAACATCTTGTCTCTTGAAACTCAAGTGCGCCGTGCGTTCCTACGCCGAAACCATCTGGTTTCCATCTTCTTTGACATGGAGAAGGCGTATGATCGCACCTGGCGATATGGAATCCTCCGCGATTTACATTCTCTTGGGTTTCGAGGACATCTACCAGTATTTATTCAAAATTTTCTAGCCACTCGACAGTTTCAGGTCCGAATAGGCTCTGCCTTATCGGAATTTTTCATTCAAGAAGAGGGCGTTCCTCAGGGTAGCGTCCTCAGCGTTACTCTTTTTTCTATTAAGATAAACAATATTCTAGAACAACTACCTCCATCTGTCCAGGGTAATTTGTACATGGATGACCTGACTATTCATTGCCAAGGTAAAGACATGAGGTACATCGAACGACAACTCCAGACAGCCGTCTCTCGTTTGACGCGGTGGAGTGACGAGAACGGTTTCAGCTTCTCCGCTCAAAAGACATCTTGCGTTCATTTCTGCCGACGTCGGAACCTGCATCCTGACCCAGAGATTTTTCTGGGTAATGTCAGGATCGCAGTGGAGGACAGAGTAAGATTTCTTGGTATCATTTTTGACCAGAAACTTACCTTCCTCCCCCACGTCATGCAGCTGCGGATGTCTTGCGAGAAAAAGCTTAATCTGCTGAAGGTACTCTCGAAAACATCTTGGGGAGCAGAACGATCCTCCATGCTGAATATCTATCGAGCCATAATTCGTTCCAGACTTGACTATGGCTGCGCAGCCTATGGCTCCGCCCGTCAGTCTGTGTTACGAAGGCTCGATACTGTACATCACACTGCACTGAGGATATGTTCCGGAGCATTCCGCACTTCACCTGTCAAAAGTCTGTACGTGGTATGCTACGAACCATCTTTAGCTTCCACACGTCTTTTGTTGTCGTTACGATTGTATTATCGAATCTTGGAGCATCCAAACCATCCACTACAAAATCTAATTCTGGAAAATTCACTTGACCGCCTATTTTTAAATCGTCCATCCTGTGTTCCGACCTTCGGGCTTCGTATGAGAAATGCCCTGAGAAGCACTCCACTTTATTCATTCGAAGTTGCTGAGCGTCCTCTTTTTACCATATCACCATGGAGGTCATATAAATTATCATTTTTAAATTTATTTCCTGGCTTTGAGAAGTCGAACACAAGTGCGATCATCTACCGTCAACTTTTTATCTCTCATCGTCATCATTTTAGAAATCATACATCAATTTATACTGACGGGTCAAAGTCTAATAATCATGTCGGTTGTGCTTTTAATTGTGGATCAGTCACTTTTAACTACTCATTACCATCTTTTATCTCCATCTTTACTGCCGAATTTTTAGCTATTTACAAAGCTCTGAAGTATATTTCCAGCCTTAGAGCTCAAAATTTTATTTTATACACAGATTCCAAAGGTGTCTTGGAGACATTAAATTCAGATTCTCCAAGACATCCTTTGGCATATGATGTTTTTATGCTTCATAAAAAACTCATCCGACGTGGCTTTGGTATCACATTTTGTTGGGTACCGGGACACGTCGGAATTGTAGGCAATGAACTGGCCGATGCCGCTGCAAAAAATGCCATAACCCCCTTAAAAATTCGTCTCCCATATCACGATCTTCGCAATATTATACGGGATATTGTATGGGAAGAATGGCGCGAGGATTGGAGTGAGCAAATCAACAATAAACTTTTTAACATCTGCCCGACCATCTCACTCCAACCGTCACTGCCATCTCGACGGTTCGACGTTCTTTTAACTCGTCTTCGCATCGGCCATTCCAGAATCACCCATCGATTTCTACTGTGCGGCGAAACCACACCATCGTGTCAACATTGCCAACAACCTCTTTCCATTAGCCACATTTTAACATCTTGTTCTAGTCTTAGACGGTTTTACCAATATTATTTTAACACAACATCGCCTATTTTATCTGATTTGTTGCATCACCCTCCTCATCCATCACTTTTTACTTTTTTACATCACTCTGGATTTTTATGCCACATATAATACATTATATTTTTATTGTATTCCTAAATCCTTTTTAAACCTTGGCTTTGAAAAATTGTTTTCTGTATTCCTTGTTTGTACGTTTGAATATTTCTAACTTTTAAAAATTATATACTTATTATCCTTGTTGCTTTTGAATACTTTTTAATCTTGTGCTTGGCGCAGCTTGTCCACTAATGGACCTTGCGCCATAAAACCCAAAACAACCAACCAACCAACCAATACGAATTTCGCCGCCGAGAAGAATGACCTTCGTTTGATTCGAGATTCATTCATTTTGAAAAGTAACGGATTCGGGTGAAGCAAAAGAAATAATTAAAGTTATGACTGGCGTTATTCAGTGCTTTTTTCTAAATCAGCGATTGTTTAAAATAAAATGAAAATATCAACGGATTTCAAAGCTGCGGAAAATTTTACACCAGATAGATACCTTATACGTTTGATTTTCTATTAATAAATAATTTTTCAATTCAATATTTATATTTTCATAGGAGATTGTGACGTCACGCCGATTGGATCTCTTTTCGCAAACGATTTTGGCCGCATTTGACAATGACGAATCCATCACGAAAAGAACTGTAACGGGCAACGCAAACTTTTCAACAAAAAAAACCTCAGAGTTCGAAAATTTTCGAAACAAATAATAACTTCCAACACATATGTATTAAAAAACATATGCATAGTCTAAATGAGTACTTTACCGTTAGCCGGGCGCTATTTTGGACCAAAATCAAAATTGCCAATCTAGGTATTTTAGAATATTTTTTTTAATGTTGATTAAATTGGAACCGGATGTTTAACTTCTGCAGGTTTTTCCATCCGTTAGTATTTTTCAAAGCCGTAAGGCACTACGTTCCTGTTATTGACATTAGGGAACGTTGCACAGATGTAGACTTCGGTTACAGGATTTCCGGCCGTTACAGTATACAATGTATACAACTCTTTTTCCTGGATGTTTACGTAAAAAATACACTTCTCATTTTCGGAATGAAAACAAAATTGGAGACATTTTAATTTTGGTTCAAAGTGGCGCCCGCATGGCTAAAGGAAAAGTACCAAATGGGTGCCATTTGCAAAACGAAATTCCAACTTTTTCCCTGAGTTAAACGAAACTTCCCCGAGTTTTCCCGGATTTTTCCAGAAAATGATTCTTCCCTGAGAAATCCCTGATTTCCCTGAATTCCCGGTTCTGTCGCCACCCTGTAGATATACAAAGAACACACATCATACAATTCAAAGTTTTCAATTTCATCTTTAGTAAAACAAATGATTCTATGCTTTTCCAGTCTTGTAGCAGTCGGTAGGTCTTATCTTTGTCGTTCACAATGCTGTCTCTTCCTTGCTCCAATACATTCCTTGAAACATGTTGAAAGCAGTTGTGAATTGTTGCAGCTGTGACTTGTCGCAAAGACTCTACTCCAGAAAAACAATTCCTTTCAAAAGAGATATTTGGTAATTGCTGTTCTTTTAATAGCTTTCCAAAATACGCAGAACTGTTTTCTGTAGTGAGATTTGAGGCTACGAATAACACCCTGATCCATCGGTTGCAGCACAGAAGTTGAAATTGGAGGCAAAAAAACAAGCTTAATGCACTTAAGTGAAAAGGAGCACTGCAATTGACTAATAAGAGTACAATTTTGCGGTTTGCTTTCATCAATTTGATGTCCCATTAACAAAGCTCTTCAAACAAATTAGCAGTCATCCAAACGTTTTGATTATCATTGTAACTTACGGGTAGCTTTTTAACGTTTCTAAAGTATCAAGGCTTTTCAGAGTTGCCTATCATGGTTAATTTTCTTTTTTCGGATCCATCCATGTTTGCACACTGGAGAACAGTCACTCTTACTCTCTACAGCCAGTGCATTTTCCCCCTTTAAATTTTAAAAGTTTGATTCAGTCATTTCGTAAAATAATCCAGCTTCATCAGTGTTTAAAAATGTCTTCATAATCCCAAATTACATCGGGCAACTCTTGAGTCTTCCACATCCAATGCAGAAACGCTTACTACTTCACCCACAACATTAGCACATGAAATACTGTTCTATTTTTAAAATCTGTCCAACGAGCTGTTTGAGCATTTGAAATCCATTTCCTCAAAACGTTCAGCAAACTCATTTGCTTTGTTTTGCAGCAGGACTTTTGTTACCAAGATATTTCAATTCCGCTGAATTGTGAATCATTTTAAAAGAGCTTCTACATACTCTTTTTCAGCCCTACGTAGCTTCTTTGCTCCATCCAGACTTTCGTGAGTAGTGATGGTCACTGATTTTTCCAAATGTTGGAAACTAAATTTTTATATAGAAAGTTCCTTGCATATCGACAATTGATTGGCTCCATCTTCTATATGTTTGATTATTTTTACTTTATCCTCAGTAGAAAATGCTCTTCTCTTTACAGAAACCATCATTTTTACCAAATTTTTTTCAGGATACTGCTGATATGGCAAAATGTCTGTTTTGTTTGAAGTGCTCACGTGGGCACTGATTGTAGATAGAAAGGATGGGACATCAGACGATGCCTCTATGGTCCGTCCTAGAAACAATGGGGAGGGTGGGAGTGAGGAATGTTATTCTTCAGTTTATTGGGTAGTGAACCACCCCTAGAAACAACGGGGAGGATGAAAGTGCGATTTGAGACAGAAGTTAAGGTATTCTACTGTGTTAAATTTCCTTTGAAAATCTGGAAAGGAAAATTCAGTTCACTATAAGCGACTTTAATTTTCTCAGGAGATCACTATAAGTGTTTAAAATAACATTAGTTAAATAGGAGTTCAGTTGGGATCAGTCAAAAAGTTCATTATAGCGTAGTTCGACTGTATTTATGTTTATTTGCAAATTTGTATTAACTGATTAATTTTGAAATAAAAGCATGTTGGTATTAGTAGCACAGTATTTGTTTTCCAAGAAAGTTATATCAAATGTTGGTTTCTAAATATATTTTAATAATTTTACCCTCTAAGCGACGCCCAAACACAGTTCAAAAAATTCAGTTAGATTAATTTACTGAAAAATTTCAGCATGGCAAGTAGTATAACCAAAATATCCAGAGTCTCACTCTAAGTATTTTTAGGTCAGCTACCCATTGCACAAAACTACTCGGAGTGCTGTTTGGAGGATTATTTCCGAAAGGAATTCTATTTTTAATAGTCTAGTTTTCAAATATTAAAGTTATTGATACTTATATTTTATGTATCTTCATAATTTTTATTTATTTGTGGATGACAAACTGTTCTTAATTATCATTTACATCTTGTGTAACTTTTTACATAGTTCTGTATTTTAGTTAGTTTGGGATGTAATAGTTTTATTTTGGCATGGGTTTTGTACATTCTATTGTTAGAGTGTAAGTTATAAATTATTGACATGAATTATAAGTGAAACATAAATTAAGAATACCTGCTTTATTAATTCATGAAACAATTGCAGATTAATAAAATCAAAGTTATGCAAGTAATGAAATTATAACCCACGATTTCTTATAAATACCACAACTAGATTGTGTTGTATACCTATAATTATATCCTGTTCTATTGTATACTTTTGTGTTAGGAATTGTTATGAAAGTAGTTTTTTTATGTTCGTTATTTTATGTGATAAAAATAGTTTTCCTAATATCTGTTTTAAAACCATATAGAATGGTACAGGAGATGCTAATGATGTTTGGAGATTAGAAATTGTTGGTGAAGATAAAAAGTTGCCTGTTTCAACAGTCACAAGCAAACTTCGAATTATACATTATTTAACTGGATGTGCCTTGCATTCTCATTCTAAACAGCTTCCAAAATGGTATGATATACTGAACAGCAATACAAATTTGTAAATACTTTTTATATTTTACATGCAAGATATTTAATTTAAAATCTAGTTTAGAGCGTACAAATTTTTTCCATTAATACCTTTTAAGGTTAAATATATTATAAATTATCCTGTTGGTATCTTAAAGTTATAAATAGTAAGATTTTCTAGGTGTCTAATGCAGACTAATGAATTGGGCATAAATTTCCATGACTTGATATTTTCACTAGGTTCTTAAATTTTTTTAGTTGATTTAGATATTGCTTTATCAGAGGTATATACTTTGATACTAATACATTCTTTACCGCTTTTATAATAAGGAGGGTATTTTATGTCTTATATTAACATTATGTTTTATATCTAAAAATTCATGAAAAGTTAGTGCAGATTTCTATGCTTTGTTTTAAAAACCATTGCTAATGTTACAAATTTCAGAAATATGTCTTAGATCTATTATACCTTATATATACTATTATACCTTAATTCTAAAACCTATAATGTTGCTTCTTACACTACACTGTTATATTTTAACAACTCATCCCACTCAAAATTTCCTGTTTCCTTTTACCATATAGATCTGTAATATTTTAATTGAATAGTTTCCATTGAATCATAGAATTAAGATTCCTAACATTAGAAGAATATTTTCAAAATCTTGCTGAAATTTCCAAGTTATTTTTGGAGGTACATTATACAGTATATGAAGCTATTGCTTATGAATTCAAGTCTCATTGATCAATATAAAATAAAAAACTTAGACAATAATGTTCATAAGGAGATGAGATAATGCTTTGAACTTGTACGCGTTTTCCAATGTCAGTTGATGTAGTTATCTAAAGATCCAATACTAAAAACCAATAAATATTAGTTTTTTTTAGCTTTACAACTGTTTTATGCCTAAATGAAATATTGTTAAATATTTATTGTTCTAAGTAATCACTCATTTTTTACTAAAACGTTTTGTTTACAAAAATGTTTAGGGGTTATGAACAAATGGAAGTTAGTTGTAATCCTAACTTGCGAGATTCCAACAATTTATGGAATATTGAGGACAATTATTTTCCTAGATGTAAGTAGAAATTTTTTTATAATTTTGACTATCTACAATATAGAAAGTTTATGCTAAAATGGAAAGACCATAGTAAAATAATTTGGTGATTCTCCTGAATTATATTATTTCTAAAATGTTTTTGAGTTTGCATTAAATTTTTTTTTATTTCAGTACCTAATGTCAGTTTTGAAGTTTATGCACCAAGTTTTATTGAAAGGTTTTTAGAATCGCATGCTGTTATGTTTCAGGTATGCTATATAAAACATGATTTAAAAACTATTTTGACTTATTTTTGGCAAACTTTAGGTGAAGTATTTTTGTATGTTTTTTGTATAGGGTAATTCTGGATTGAAACCAAAAGAAGGAGAACTTACCTCAAGACCATGGCAGTGGCCAATTAATTTGAGGGTTGGTATTTGTAAATTTTTTTTTAAATATTTGAGATCTATATATAAACTGTAATAACAGTTGAAGTGTTTTGAAAATTGAATTTTCTATACTTAACCATTGTATTTAGAAATCAATAATACATTTATTTCAGGGGCAATTTTTTTCTGGTCAGCAGCTTCGGATTTACTTATTAGGAAATCCTGTCATATGGTGGTCTAACTTGGTATTACTTTTTATTTTCTTCGTCTTGAAATTAATCTTAGCTATTGAAGAGCAACGGGGTTTTCAACTAGTTCCTCACTTGAAAGGTAATAAAGCTATTTTCACAAAATGGTGTACATTTTCAGATTGTCATTTGCAAATAAATGTTTTGTGTTTATATAAAATACCTTTGTTGGAAAATTATGAAAAACACCATTTATAGGCATAACAATTCATATTTGAAAAAAAATGTTAAGTTATCTAAAGAGTGACTAAAAATTAGTTAGGGGCACAACTGGCTGTTTTTGTAATAAAAATGATTTAATCTCTGAGCATTATTTTTGTCCTTTGCACTATAATATTGAGGTTAATTTGAATGTTGTTGCTAGCAGATTAGTTTAATTTTCTGAGTATTACAAGATTTCTGAGCATAAACTATTACTATCCTATACATTTAATAACTAAATAGCCTCTTCTTTTCCCCTTCAGTTATCACGATTTGGAATGTCAAAACTCATATTTACTGGCTGGGAAATGTTTTCAGCTAAAATCTATTTATATACATTTCTCAAGTTTTGAATAATCAATGTATAGTATTGAATAGTTAAATTGATGGGATAAAGGATAACATATTTTGAGTTTCTACAATATTAAAAGTTTTTCTGAATTTTATTCAAAGTAGTTTGCATGTTTTCGTTTATGACAAATATTTTTTTAGAGCAATATCGGATAACTTGATCTATTCACAGGAAATAATTTTTAAAACTAACATCTCAATCATGCAAGGTATCCATTTGTTGATTGAAGTTACTTAATTAGTTCTAACTTACTCTGATCAGTCACCTATTTTTAGGCTGGTATCTTTTTGAATAATGAAGGGTTATACTGCTGTTAAAAAAGAAAATCAGTGCTGACAAGTCATGCTGCTTTGCCTAACCTCTTCCTCTAACATGTAAAACTGAGATTTTTCATGAGTTATTTTATAAAATGCCAGTAGCTCAAATATTAATCTTTTTAAAGTTTTAATTCCTTTTGTTGATATTGAGCAAGACATACTGTAAAATTCAGCAGTCCAACATATTCTCGATATTTACCCTGCATCCTGTGTAAGAAAAAATGACAAAAATCAGTTGCAGTGAAATCTGTTTTACTTCTTTCTAGATACTTTGGAATAGTTAATTTTTAAGAAATTTGACAGAAGGGTTTATATCCCACTTTTTTAATGAATTTTACACAGTAAGATACTATGATAGAGAATTTGTTGAATTGAGGAGTATGTTTTGTCTTTAGGGTACAATCTTGGTTTAAGTTATCCAGTAATTCCGACATTCATCATATTCCCTGTAGGGGTAGGCCAGTTTTATTTAGAAGCTCAAATTTTTGTTCTTCCTAGTTTAGATAATGATGCTTTATCAATAGTAAATTTACAGGATAAAAATTTGAAACAATTTACTCATGTATCATTTTATTCTATTTATTTCTCTTATGTTATCATTTTGCTTCAAATCTATTTTTCTCAATAAATTAGCATAGCATCTTTTTTTAAATAATTTTTTTTTTCTTTCAGAATTAAATAAGAAAACAATGAATGCAAGTGTTTGGCTTTTTCTAGGCTGGGCTCTACATTATTTGCCATTTTTCGCCATGAGCCGTGTTTTATATTTTCATCACTACTTTCCAGCACTGATATTTAATTCAATGTTGTCAGGTATGAACTATGTTATGAAACTGTATTTAAAAGTGCAGTAGAACGAGTTTCTTTAAGATTATGCAGTAGGCAGATACATAATGTGCAATTTTGAATAAGGATGGGTATTTAAATTTCAACTTATCTATGCACAGATAAGTACAGTATTCCATTATAATCATATATCCATGTGAGGCAATTTTAGAAATGTCAGATTATAAAGTAGTTTTAAGATATGACTATTGTTTGACCTTACTTTTTAAATGTTTTGTGAGCATTATGCAAAAAGGGAATTTGAAATTAACTTCATTACATATTTTATTAGCCACTGCGTGGCAACACCGAGATGTAAGGTATTAATCTGGTGTAAAATTTTCCGCAGATTTCAAATCAGATGATTTTTTTAATCTATCTTTAAAGCATCACAACACCCTAAAAATGACCATAATATCGATTTTTTTTTTACATATTTCTATGGCCTATACAGTTTTTCTCAAAATTTTAGACTTGAACTCAATTTAGCTTTTGTGATATTTGAAGTTTACTGAGCAATGCCAGGCTCAAATTTGACAGCTTTCGTGACGGATTAGTTTCCAAATATAATTGTGGTTTGTTGAAAACACTTTTCTTTGTTAACTGACAAAAGAACTTATTTTCGAAACACAACAATGTCTTTCTATTATAAAATTTAAAAAAAATCATTTTCAGGTTTATTCGCTTTGCGATTGGTAATAGCGAATCACGTAATAGCTAGTCTTGTGGTTCAACGGGATAATGAATTTGGAGCACGCGCAGACAATAAACACATTCATTCATAAAATTTGAGAGCATGTGCTAGAGAGTTTGCAATGTTTTTAGAAGAACCGGCAACAAATAGCTACAGTCGAATATGAAAATATTAAGAAGAACTATTACAACAAACAACACAGATTAGCTAAAACATTTAAAACGATGAGATTTCCTCTGAATTTTAACAGTATGTTGTGCTAAAATATTTCCTTTTTTTTGTGGAAATGAGATGTTTTGTTCTCGACATTAAAAAAAAACATTTTGGTTTTATTTTCACTATATTTCTGTGTATCAAAAGAATACCTAGAATTTTTGGAACGTTTTCTAAAGCTAAAGTACTGGGGTCGGCTTATATACAAATCCGCTAATCTCGCAAAAAAGTAGGCAATTTTCCGTTGCTCGGGCGCATGCGATAAATATCGCAATGGGAAGGGAACCTTCAATTAATGTACTAGAGGTTCTGGATTAATACAGCAGCGATCCATATGGGGATGGATTGTGAAACAATCCCCTCCCCTCATTGTTGAAAAGTATAGTTCGCAAAGCAAACTATAATTGTGTAGCTAGCAGGTGGCTGAGCACCCTAGTCTGTAAAATTCCACAGCGAAAAATCAAACTTGCAAAACTGTGTAAACTTAAATATGAAAAAAATTGGAAGGTGTTTTATATAAAGCTGGTCATTTCTAATTTAACTGATGCAATAATTCAAAATAATATTGTGTTTTAAAACTTTTTTTTGTTCAGAATGTTTCATATAATCAGCTAAATTGCCTTTTGTCGCGTTAATCATATTTTCAGTTATATGAAAAACAACAATATTTTGGATAAATGAAAAACTTACTGTAATCATCTTGAATTAAAATTTTGTTTAAGTATATGTAAGAAATTGAAAAATAATATATTAAAAAATCAGAGCTCTACAAGCATTAGAAAGTTTTGTTACATATCTTTAAAAACTTAAAATGAATTTTTCGCAGATTTTTATTTTGGTGATAGTAACTGTTTTCGATACCCTAAGGCTTTTTTTTCTGTTCAAGGTAGAGTATTGAAATTTTTCGTAATTACTTATAAATATATATACTTTAAATGTTAGTTAGTATTTTGTGTCTTAATACAAGGGGAGTTCAAATAAAAAGGTACGAAACGTCGTAACAACGTAACCATTAACATATTTGCCTATGCCGCTATGGGAGAACATAGCGAGACATCTAGGCATGCGATTGGAATTTCCAGCATGGCAGGAGAGAGCAGAGGCTCTTATAAAGAGCTCCGTCCAATTCACAAGGCGGTGTGTGTGAGGACAGGATGACGTTCACATTGCAAAATTCGACGATTGAGGAGCAGCTTGGCATTATCCGATTTCTGACAGCGGAAGGTGTAAAACCGGCCGTTATTCATCGCCGGATGGTGACCGTATATGGGGAAGACTATGTGTTCATCAAGTCAATGAGAAAATGGAGAGCCCGTTTTCGTGCAGGCTGTGAGAGTTTGGTTGATGACCAGGCCAGGCAAACAAAGTCACCACGGCCGATCTCATCAACAAAGTGGACGACCTAGTGAGAAGTGATCGGTGTGTCACATTGCGAATGTTGGCGGTGAAGGTGGATGTCAGCGTTGGAACAGCGTGGACAATTGTTCACGACAGGTTGCGTTATCGGTAGTGGGTTCCAAAGCAGATGACCGACCAGCAAAAGAAACTGTGTATGTGGCTGTTGTCAACATCTGTTTCAGTATCATGAAGATCTCGCTTTCCTGGAGTGGACTGTCACAGGTGATGAGATCTGGTGCCATCACCACGAGCCAGAGACAAAGCGGGACAGCATGCGTCGTCACCTCCCTCTAAAAAGTTCAAAGCCATGGTGTCAGCAGGGAAGGTGGCTCACCGTCCAAGGTTCACTACTTGTTGAATTCCTCGAGCACAGAAGAACCATTAACTCTGATGTGTACTGTGAGGCACTCCGAAATCTGCAGGTCAATCAAGAACAAAAGACCGAATCTGCTCAACGGAGGGTGTGGTTCTACTCCATGATAACGCACATCCACACATGCAGAACTGGCTAAGTTAGAGAGGGAGCAGCTTGACCATCTGCCCTACAGCCCGGACATGTCGCCCTGCGATTTCCATGTGTTTGGTCCCTTGAAAAAACATCTGAAAGGGAAGTGCTTCAACTCGGACGACGAACTCAAGGACTGGGTCTTGTTATGGCCACAGGAATTCTGGACACAAAGAATCCTTCAGCTCGTTAATCAATGGGATCGTTGTGCTCAGGCCTATGGTGTATACTTCGAATAAAGTCTTCATTTTTACCCAGTGTTGTTTCGTACCTTTTCATTTGAACAACCCTTGTAGTATAGTTTTTTTTTAAGTGTCAAAATGTATAAATTTAGAATTTTCAAGGTTTTTCCAGTGTTCTGGTATAAAAATCCTTATTCAAGTCCAACATAGGAAAAGATTTCATAAATACTAGCTAGCATTTAATTCTAACTTTCCAACAATTATAAAAAAAACCACAAATAGTAAAAAATATTGAAGATTGACAATTTAAAAAAAGTTCAAAAATGTGAGTTTTTTTTTTAATTTAAGAATACGGTTCAACTGACGTAATTTTTTAAAATGTTTATAAACACACTTTAGAACAAAAATAGCTATTTACACTTGGTTTAGTTGTCTCTAAAAACTTTTTTGAAAAAAGGTACTGTAATGCCTTAAACGATTTTGATTTTACAAAAACGAATCCCAGTCAAAATGTTTTATTTTTTTGCCCTCATTCGCTCAAATGGACGTCACAATCTCTTGCGAAAATATAAGACATATATTCAATAAAAAATTATTTATTTAACGAAAATCATGTTTTTAGGTATCGATCTAAAGTGAAATTTTCCGCAGATTTCAAATCCGTTAAAATTTTTACTTAATCTTTAACGGTCTAGGAGATAGAACTAAGTGACTCCAGCTAAAAAGATTATTTGTTTTTATCGTCTGGCTGGAAAATCATTCCTCCACACAAAATCAAGCTGTTGCATTTAAAAATGTTCGATTGAATTTTAAAAATTCGCCTTGACCCTAAAATTGCAAAAAATTCGGACTACCTGTTTGCCAAATCCCATTACTATAAGTGCCATAGGTTCATCAGGACTTTGATCACAAGAAACAAACAAACACTTCCTTTTATAATTAAAGATAATAAATGTTTTATTCTGTTTTTAATTATTTAGGAAATATTAAAAACTAAACGAACTTTTAAATATCGAATTTAGTGAATTAAAAACTCATTAAGCTTGCATGAGCAGAAAATCATCCCAGATCACCCAAGCTTTCTAAATTCAACAATTTATTTTCCAAACTTTATTTTCATCTAATCTCGCATTTTGTTAGTGATAGTTTTCAACTTGAAATTTCGTGACTTTTTTTTTTGTAGCTGTCATTCTAAACTATTTGATGAAGGTTTCTTATCACATTCTTCCCGATTATTTGGCGAATGCAATTTTTCAAGCTATACTAGGTGTGATATTAGCAAGTGTAATATACAGGTAAGTAGTTACATATTTCACTTCCAAATCTTATTAAGTTATTACTGATATCGTTTTAGTATTATAAACTGACAACAATAAATCCCTCTTCATAAGATTTCACAATCACAGAAGAGAAAAAATGGGTAACCTTTTTCTCAAAAATTAAGCTAAATTCCCCCCCCCCCCAATTCTAGAAACTGCATTGATTTTGGTAATTGAAATATTTTAAATTGGCACTGTGGGCACACTCATTCATATAAGTGTCCTAGATCTTCGTTAAAAGTAATGAAAAGAATACACTAAATTAAAATTCGATAAATAGACAATTGCAATAATTTCTTGCTAAGTAGATGATGCAGAATATGTAATACTATTAAAAATGATAGGTCTCTAGACTACATCTCCTTGAAAGACATTAAAACATCACACAATGAGTTATGTTAAAGAGGTAGTAGTGAAAGATTGCAAACACAAAGGCCAATTTCAAATGTTGACTGGCTAAAACAAAGTAATTATTTCCAGGTAAAAAAAACATGCATTAAAAAACACCTGACAAGAAATTATACTAGATAGAATACTTTTTATCAGTGTATGAACAAGTTACTGTTTTGGTTAATTATATTTTTTGCATTAAAATTAGCTAAAAAAACTTTACTTGAGAAATTTTAAAGACCTGGATCCTTATTATAAATATAAATAGTATATTTTAAAGAAAAATTTCGAGTGTGGCTTTTTAACAGAAGCATGCATTTAATTTGAGTTTAAAAAGTGTCATCTGATAAGATCTCTATTCTTGAAATGTCAATCTCACATGATGCATTTGAACATAACGAAAAATGCAAGTGAAATATATTGTCCTCTCAAAATTTTATCATCTCCACTTAATTTACAAGTATCTTAGCAGGGCTCAAAGGCAACACATACAAATAAAGTACTAAGCATGTAAAATAAGAAAACTCAAAACACACCAGTGGCTTTAATTTGTCAACAGCATCTCTTAATGAAGTCATCATAGATGTTGTTATCAGAGTGGTAAGACTGGAAAGGCAGTTAAACCCTGCAGCCATTTATTTGTTCTGTTTTCTTAAGATTATTCAGTCTTTCTTGGAACAAAAAGGTTATAATACAGGCATTGAGATTAAGTACTAAGCTATTCTTCTCATCAAAAATTTTAGGCATAAATAATGAGGGCGTCAGAAGTACAACAGATTCTGAAACACTTTGTTCTGTAAAGTCAAAGATCAGCAGTTAAAAAATTATAACTTTTGATATCTTAAAATATGGGATACTGCAAGAGTAATGCATTAAATGAAATTGCGTAGTTAAATATTTAAAATGAATGTAATTAACACATCTGTATGTTCATATATGGGAACAAACCATGTTGGAATTATAATTTCAATTTTTATTATAACATTTTTCTTGTATCAGTATACAAACACGATGTTTCAAATATATTATTCAAAATAATAGTATAAGCAATTCATTCATAATCTTATAAATTAAATAATTTGATCCAACTATAGATTTATCTATTCATTGTGTTGTTATTAAGAATTCATTGATAATATTAGAACTAAAATCAGTTATATTAAAAAAGTGATTCATATAAAAAGATAAATATTGTTATGACCTAGTAGTTATTGCTGTTATATTGAAAAAGAATTCATAATTATGTTGTTTGCTTTCTTTGATTTAACTCAAGTTTCCATTTTCAGTTTCATTTTATTCAGCCCACTGACATATGGAATGGACAATTCTGCTATTGCTAACAGTTCAACAAGCAGAATAAAGTGGTTGGATTCTTGGGAGTTCTGAACTTTAATATTTTTTGTAATTTTTAATATATCTTCTTATTCAATAAAATTTGAGATGAAAACTATTAAAATGTATATTTCTACAATGCACTAACCCTTTATATAGTTGGGTTACAAACCCTTCAACTAGTATACATAGTATTATCACATTTAAGTTTTTCATGGGAAAACAACTATTTACACTCTTTTGAAGCAACTGCAATGTTGCTGTATATCATGAAGCATCACTTGAGAAAGGCAGTTAATAAACCTTTGCATTTGGAAAAGTACAATGGACAAGCACTTGTTCAGTTTTTAGTACTCATCTCATTTGAGGAAGCTCTCACGAGTTTTGGAGGACTAGGGGAGGCATACATTCCTCTGTTCTTTCTCAGCCAACAATCCCTGAGACTTCTGGCAGTTCAATACATATGTATTTAGAGCTGCAAGAATCTGTAATGCCAGAAAGTGGATATTTTTATACAACTAAATTTACCCAAATCAGTTCAGATGAAATCCTTTTTCTCTCGTTGCAGCTAGAAGTCTTTCTTTCATTATTTCTTCGGATGAATAATCCGGTAGTTTTAAATAATGAGCACAAGTGTTCACCGAAGGATAACTTCCATCTGTTGCATCAACTTTGCGAACTACAGTTAACCTCGGATGGAGGTTAGCCAATCCACCAGGAGGTAAAGATGAGCACCCAGTTGCAAACTGAAGAAATGATTTCCTTTCCCTTCCATCCATTTTTACCAACACATTCACAAAATTTTGAAATCCAGGACTGAAAGAAAATAAACAAAATCAGAAATAAATAAATAATGTCAAAGTTTGACTGTGAAACAATAAATTTTATGAAACAGAACTCGGTATGTTAACAGATTCCAGATAAAAAATAAAGAATTCTTGTTTCTATTTATCAGATATGCAACAATTCTATAAATTTATGCTATTTTGCTAAGCACAATACATAATTTTAAAATTTGCCTATTTATGGATGAAAGTATATGCAAGAATAAAAAATTGTTGTACTAAGCAAAAGTAATCAAATTTTTAAAAAGGAAAATGCAAGTAAAATTTTCAACAATTCTTCAAAAATAGAAAAATGCTATACTGGTGTGCAAAAATCAAGGACAAAGTGGGGAAATCAGCATAAAAGTGGAGAAGCAACAGAACGGATTGGTACAGTAGGGCATGTGCTTATACGGCACATGACGTAGGAGTGTCGGAAGGGTATAAAGCACATGGGCAGTGTACACTCGGCAATTTTGTGAAAGGTATTGCAGGTGTACAGTGATTTCAACAACGTCTAGTTGCTCTGCTACCGTGTGATATGACTAACAGGCAATACAGGAGACAGATCACTAGGATGACTACCCGGGGTCACGTCAGTGGGAAGTTGAAAGAAGGTTGAAGTGTGACTAGTATGGTGGAGGAGTTTGGCATCACTCGCAACATTGTATCACAAGCCTGGAGAGCATTTCAAACAGGAATAGCTGTCCAAGCGTTCAGCAGTGGTCATCTACGAGCAACAACACCGGCGGCTGATGACTGGTATATTGTCCTACAGGCATGAAGACAGCAGGAGAATGACTTATGACTTCTAAAGTGGTGACTCCGAAGAGTGTCAGCACTGCGACTAACTCTCTATTGTACTGAGACCCCTACTGATCCACTAAAGACAGATTACCGAAATAAATTTCAGCATGTACCTGGTTCGACAGTTCCAAGGGTTCGATACAGTGGTATCCCAGATATTCAAATCGTTGTGCAGAGCAATGGTCACATTAACATAGAACGTGTACAGAACTCTCCTCTACCATCTGACAACCACTACATAATGGGTCATCTATAACACCCATAATGTTGAGGTGTCTATTCAGGATACAGTGGCCAATTAAGAGGCCAATAACTAGATAGCAGGAGAAGGCACATGCAACACACTAATGGATGTCCAGTATCGCATTTTACCGTGACCATGAGGCAGCACAAACATGGTCTATATGCACAACGACCAGTACGGTGTGTGTCATTAACACCTGCTCATCATAAATGCTGGTTTCTGTAGTGCTGAGAATACAAGAACTGGACACAACAGGAGTGGGGTTGAGTGCTCTTTAGGACGAGAGCCGATTTAGTCTGATGAGCGATTCTGGACGTTCACATCTGGAGAAGTTCTTGTTTGGGGAGTATCATGCCTGGTAGCAGTACTGACCTCCACATGTTTTAAGGAGGTTCAGTCACTGGTGTCCGCTATTGTACTGAGGTTCATGTGCATTTGTTTAGAAATGCTGTGGGTCCAGACTTCTTCTTCATGGATGACAACACTGCACCTCATTATTCAGTGACTCACGTGAGACACTTGGCAGCACATGAACTGCCGCATGCAACGATTCCAGATTCGATTGGAGCTACAAGAGGAATGGGCTAATATGCCTCAACAGCTCTTTGACAACATCGTCCTCAACATGGAAAGATGTTATAAATCCTGCATCAGTCAGGGGTGATCATATCCCTACTAAAGACTTGATTTTTCTTCCCAGGTGCCTGTCACATGGACGTTTCTGTCTTTTGTCCAGTTGTGCTCAAAGCTACCTTTTCAATAAAGTGCCTTTCTATCCTTCTGATCCGTTGTTTGGGCCAATGTGGGACATTTCTGCCGGATGTTACATTCAAAAAAATTGTCTCGTCCTTAATTTTTGCACAACACACAGTGTAGATATAATTTTCACTAGTTTTTGTGACATACTTGTATAAATACTTTTTAAGAGATCGATTAAATTACTTACCTATCTCTGGTAAAACCTAGTTTTGGTTCTGTGAAGGCAAGGATATCTTCCTTACTCCAAGTTGGATTTTGATCACCACATAGCATTAACCTTACTTCTTCTGGACTAAAAGCTCCTAACTTTTCCATAGGAAAGACAACATTGAATCCCGCTAAATTTTAATGCAATAAAAAATATTACTTTTAAAGGAAAAGGGAAAATATAGCAATTTTAATTGCTGTAGTAAACAATTGTAACACATCTAGTGTGCTATCTATCAGATTGCTTGAACAAAAATTGAACTAACCCCGAGTCATACAACGATTATTTCACCTTGCAACTTTCAGTTTTTCTCTAACTTTTAACCAGTTTTTGACCAATAGAAGCAGGAATTAAGTCATGGGTTTTAGGGTAAAAACAGTACACCACTAAAAAATCTTGCAATGCTCAGAGTTAGTTTTGTAAAAATTATGTAAACTAATTTGTACACTTTTTGAAAGTTATAATTGACAAAAATATAGAGTTGTTGTGAACATCTTTCATACTCTTAATCAATTTTAATGCAGTTAGTTTCTTTGTGCATTTTAAGCTATGTATTGTAGTTGAAATACTTGCAAGTAGTGTTTCTTTGGATTACTTGAACATACATAGCAAGAATTTTTCATACTTCCTCTTTGCAGGTAAATCAAAGATTCTTAACATTTACAAATAATTAATGCATTCAACAAATATTGTGGTATAAAAATACAATTATTTTTACCCAAACTTAGCAGGTTTCTTTGGCATGCATAATTTGTTTTTGCACTACTATAACGAATCATAACTGCTGTTGTGTGTGGTCAGATTCTAATCTAAAAACAATAGTAAAAAATCTGTTTACAGAATTTAGAAATCCTACTGTATCATCATAGGAAGGTATTAGTAAGGTTAGGGATCAATAACTTTAAAGGTTTAGAAGGGACTTATAATGGCCTGAGATTGCACAACAAAAGTTAGCAACATTTTTTTTAAATGTAATTTTTATACAATACAATATTTTAACTTAAATCAGATGATAGTATACAAGACTCACAATAAATTGATATGTTTCAAAAATAAAAATAATTACTCACACTTGAAGGCCTCCATTTGCTTACGAATACCAGTGTGAAGGCAAAAATCAGTCATTAATTCTACATATTCTTCAACATTTTCTAAAGACACTTCCTATAAAATCAAATATTAATTTATTCATTAAAATGAATTAATTGAACATGATTTTGCAGAATTATGTTATTTAATTAAATTGCTATTTCAGCATTGTGTGCATATAATGGGCTTAGATCAGAAACTTATAAATGACAATTTTTTTTTACAGTTCAGCTATTTAAAGACAAACTACAATAAATTTAGGTCACAAATAAAAATTCTAAGCATCTTGATTGTTATATTTTTGTTCTAACATTACGATGTGACAATGCATTTTATTAGAAAACTTCCAAAAAATGGCAATTCATAAAATTTCTGGTCTAAGACAATATAGGTCTTACAAATATTTAAATTGAAACCATACCACATTTTCACCTCCTGTCTTTAAATCAACAGCAGTGAAGCCATATACTTCAGATGGAGGAAAATATTGGAAGGTTAAGCTAAACAAAATAGAATTATATTTATCAGGTAGTTCAGATGCAGTATCTAAGTATAAAACAGATGGATGGATAACAGTAGAAAAATTTGTTATTATGTGTTATTTTGAGTCATCAAATAAATGGGGCTATATTGAAGAGCAAAAGAGAATTCTTTAATAGTTCGTCACTATTAAATCAAATAAGTGCGCTGAAGTCTTGCTCTTAGTGTACATCGAAAAGAAACATATAAAAGTGTTGTGAAAGACTTCACCAAAAATTAAAACTAATCAATCTGTACAAGAATATAATTAATGAAATTTATTATGTATATTTTACCTATTCCTCTTTTTCCCAAAGTCTTAAAGCATGGCATGTTTAAAAAAAACTCAACTTTTAGAAAATAATTTATTCCTCCCACAAAATTTTGAAAATCGTAATGGCAACAAAATATTTTAGGCGAAAAAAATATTGCCGTTAAATGCGTCTGTTTTGAAAACGAATCAAATTTGCTTGCTAATGGCATATCTATAACAACTTTTCCAAGTTTTTTCCATATTTTTCAAACTCGTTAATTTTTGCAGCATTAAAATCCACAAACTTAAAATTAAGTTCAAGCAATACCAGATAAAATATCAGAGCTACTTTTAGTTCATATATTGCAATTAAAATTGAAGATAAAATTCCTTGAAGTGGAATTTTCTAAGTTTCAGTACCTAACATTTGTCTGCATTGAATTCCATAATTATTTCGAAAGCGAAAGGTAACAATTTTCTTCATTCACTTTTGTGATCTGATTGAAATCGAGTAAGAAACTAAATCAGAGAAAAAAGCTACTTGCTCTGAATTTATTTTCATAATTTTATTTCCAACAGAAATGTAATGATTCAAACAAATATTTTACCATGCTGTAATTTGTGTTGTACTACAGCAAGAAAACGGGCTATTGACGGTGGTGCAGGATCAATCCCTTAAGGGAAAGAGCCGAGGACAACACCTCATAATTTTGAACCACGCTGTACACCAGCTGCCTCTACACCATACGCTTACAAACATCCATGCCCAGATTCGAACCAGGAACCTTCCGATCTAGAGGCTAACACCTTAACCACTATACCGTTTGGTCGGCTACCTTGCTGTAAAGAAATCATTAATAAGATAAACAAAATTAAAACTTACGTTAAATCTTCAATTTTAACTGCCACCCCTGGATTTTGGCAATTCGGCATAGGAATACTTAAATTTTTCAACTGATTTATTCGATCTTCTTTAGAAAGACTTCTCTCAGCCAAAATTAAATGTTTTTTTGTTGCCAGTTCTTGTAATTGCTTAAGAAACTTAGCTTGTAATTCATTAACCTAAAAATTTTACCATATCTATATTAAGTGCAAAAACAAATTCATGACAATGTTTTATGAATCAACAAGTTAAAAAAAAAATATTTTTTTAAATAATGCATCTTAATTTATCTATGGTTATGAATTGTAATTTATGCATAATTATTAAAAATTTCAAGTTGACAGGACTGCAAAATTTAATTTCAGAAAAGAAATTAGAATTTTTTGGATATTTTTGCTTACACACATTGACATAATAAAACAATTAAATTTTAATCACCTCACATATTCACACAAAACTACCAGTTATATATCCAATTAGCCACTGTGGGGCCAGCACGACATTGCCCTTGACAGTTCTTTTTGAGTGGTCAGGTGTGACAGCTGCTAACTAACCCCGGTGTGATTGCTACACTCCCATTTAATTGCTACGAGATACAATAGGCGTGACGTCACAATCTCTTGCAAAAATATAAATCTTTAATCAAAAATTATTTATTAAAAGAAAATCAAATGTATAAGGTATCGATCTAATGTATTTTCCTTGCCCGTGACCACTGCTCGCTAATCCCTGGGATTGCTACACATTCCCATTTAATTGCGAAGAGAGATCCAATAGGCGTGACACTACAATCTCTAGTGAAAATATAAAAGATATTCAACTGAAAAGTTATTTTTAAAAAAATTATATGTATTAGGAATCGATCTAATGTAAACATTTCCGCAGGTTCGAAATCCGTTGAAATTTTCATTCTATCGCTGAGATGATTTAAAGACCGCTGAGATAGAAAAAGGCACCGAAGAATGCCAGTCATAATGTTAATTATTTCTTTTTACTGGGTCGCACAAAATTTGCAAAAAATTCGAACTACCTGTGTGCCAAATCTCATTACTGCAAGTGCCATAGATTCGTCAGGACACTGCGTACAGGCAGACACTTCCTTTTATAATAGTAAAAAAGTATTTGGTGAAAAATGTTGTATTAAAATTGGTATTTCTATATTTTTGTCAATATCAATGTTGATATATGCTTAAAAGGAAAACATAAATTGATTAATATCTTTCATAAAACAACTTTTTCTCACTTTTTTTTTTATACATCCCAAGCAGGGTTTAGGACACAGCATTTATATACTACTCAGGAGCATCTCTGAATCACCCAACAGTAATCTGCCATCATGCTAACACCCCATGTCCTGTGTACCTTAGTTACATATCATCTTGTTGTGATCATTATTCATAGCTCACCTCCTTGAAAGAAATCCAAGCAACATGCTCTCTAATTTTCACATGACTGCTTTGAACTCTGAATCGGATATATTTTTAATGTTTGTTTCAGATAATATTCTCCTTTAATTTTGCATAAGATAAGACTGGAAATTTCCTAATTAGGTATAAAAAGCAGTTTCTATCCTTATACATGGCTTTGATGAACAGTTTCATGAATCTAAGCTTAATATGGAAGTGGCAATAGTCCTTTCTGTGGGTTAACCAAGCGAAGCTGTATTACATTCTTGGTACCAGATTGAAAGGATTGCCTGAATCTCCAATCTTTTTCAACCCAATGTATATTCTTTGCTTGGCAGTCACACTTACAGAGAAACATGGACACTTTCTATTTAGAACCCAATAACTCTACTTCATCTTTAAGATGGCCAGTTGGGTTTCATGGTGCAGGGGCCATATTTTGCCAATCAGACGCGAGCCAAGCAATATCAAGTAATGGACATACACACACAAAGAAAGTTTTACTGACACAGTAGAAACATCTAGAAAGGTATTGCACATGCATCGCCTACAACTTGTATGCATGCTGCAGTCCCGCATATTTTACTGTACAATTCATAATTACAGATAATTCCCGATTAGATATTTCCTGATTGCACAATTTTTGCCTTAAAATAGTTCTCTTATTGATTTTTGTGTTGTTTTTTTATGTCAATCTTTAAGAAAATCTTTGATGTACTCAACATTGTTTAATTTAGCAGATAAATTTTCACTAACAAAAAGAGGAACAATTTCTAAACCAGAAGTAGCTTCATTAAAAGGCATGATTATTCATTCGTCTATCTATCTTCAGAAATTTCATTTATTTTTTCTCTTCCACCATACATTTAAAAAAAGAAAGTGGAGAGAAAAACGTATGGTGTGTCTCAAATAAAAGTTGGAGGGACGTTTTGGAAAGGAAAATAGCAGACAAGTCAAAAGATAAGGCAGTGGCAAATTTTAGGCTCAAAATTGGTCACGATTGCTTGGCAAGCCATCTCTATCGTGCTGGTATTCTTACCAGCCCAATGTGGCCACTATGCAAGTCGTATGAAGAAATGGTCAGGACCCACAACGTGAGGTGCCTAGGGCTTGTTGAGTTTTGGAGGTGGACAAGTGTTGGAATACTGAGGCCAAATGATGAGATATTGACTTTTTCCCTTTTTGTTCAGTTTCTGTACTGTTTGCGAACTAACGTCTGTCTTATTCTCTGCTATTAGAAATGATAAAAAAACATTCTCTTCCACAAATAAATCCTCTATAATTTCAGTCACTTAATGTTTCTGTTGATTGAAAAGAACTCTTTTCTCTTAAGTTTAAAAAATTTGTTAGTCTTAACCCAATTAGTGTAAAGACGAATTATTAAGCAAGTGAGTCAACATTATTTCAAAATACATTTTGCCAGAAATTGCAATTTAGTTCATTGCATCAGTAATTTGTACTAAGCAAAAGGGGTAATTGGGTTTGTATTTAAAAAAAATTAAATATTTACTTAGGAAACAATATTAGAGAGCATATTAAGAAGTTAAAAAACTTAAATTAGTTTATTTTGACCTTTTTTACTTGGTTTAGAATCTTTTCAGGTTTTTGAATGAATATGTAATATTTTGACGAGTTTTCTTTGAAAGTCTAATTCACTCCTGTTTTGTAGGTGATTTTCTCTATATATATATATACTTATAAAACCTATTGACAATAGATTTTGCATCATGGAAAAAAGTGTTAATTTATTAATGAGGCATCAGGCACTTTTTACATTGCATAGAAAATAGAACAAGGTGCTTAAGTATTAAGAAAAAGAAATATTTTCTTACTTCAAGGAAATCTTCATAGCCTAGGATATCATGAAACCAAGAGTATGAAGGTTCAGGAGGAGATTTTTTATATTTCTTATTTTTCTTATGTTGTTCTTCAGAAAGAACAACATACAAATCATCTTCCGTGAATGAAGACACCATTGCAGCAACAGAAGGACTAGATACTGCTTCACTAAAGTTATTAATTTCATACTTTAATCAAATTTTCAAAATAAGAATAAAATAGTAGTTTAAACTACTACTTTTACAAAAAGAAATAAATCATGGGTCTATATCTGTTTGCCATTTTATAGCAAGGTCATATCAATAGAAGTAAACAAATAAGACCTAATATTAGAAATGATGTGGTTACATAAGCAAACTTTTGATTCACGGTCACAATTTAAAAATATTTTCAACATAAAACTATAAAAACAAATAGAAATTTATTATTTGAGAGTATTGGTATACATTTATGAAGAAATTGTGTCTTACCGATCTTTCATTTTACTTAGCACTTCACCGTGGCACATTATCTTCAACATGGGACGAGAAAGGGGAAGATCAACTAATCTGTTATCTTGAAGACCTTTTGCTAGGAACATACCAAGAAAATGAAAGTAACACTGAACAGTTTCAATGATTTCACTGTCTTGAGGTAGAGGGGCAGGGAACAAACCATACGAGTTGCTGACATAATAACCTGGCGGCTTGACTAGTCCACTTTCTATTTTCTGTTAAAAATAAGTTTTAAAATGTTATAGATATAATGTCATAAATAAATTTACGCTTTTTCAAGAAAATGTAAAAAATTTTCAATAATAATTTTCATTATATTTAAGCTTTCAAGATTAAATAACATAAACATCAAGCAACAAAGGATTTGTTTCAGTTTTCAAGAGCACTATAAATATTGAGGATGGTTTTCAGTTCTACATGAAATTAATATGCAAAAGTTAAAATTTTCATTTTTAACAGTTACAGTAATCCATTGGATTGAAATTTTAGATCCTGTATAAACAAAGCTTATTGAAACCACACATAGGTATGCAAAATAAAAACTTAGTCCTTTAAACTTGGTGTATTATCCATCTTCTGATATAATTATTTGTCATTTTATGGTACGTTTTTACAACAGGAAGCAAAATTATAGACTAAGACCTACAACTTTAAGTGAATTCTGAACCACTACAACCATGTATGCTCAAAGTAGGAGTCAATTCCAGATCCTATTGACATAAGCCAGAGGACTAACAGCTCATCTACCAGGCTAGCACAAAATTACTACATAAACTGTCATTACTCAAAAAACTGTCATTAGAAATACACATGATAACATCTTTCTATTAAATTAAAATTAGAAAATAACTTACTAATGATACATAATCTTTGATTTCATCATTACAAAGCCATAATCTCAAATCTTTTCGCTGTAACTCTGCAGCAACTAAGGTGAAAAACTCTAAAGTTGGACCCAAACCAGTACCTTCTTCATCTTTGAATTCCACCTGTAACATAATAAACAATTTTAGTTCAGAATTAATAATATAAAAGCTAAGCACAAAAATTTAAATCAGCACATTGTTGTTCATCGTGAATCTTAAAATCATTACTATAAGAAAAGCCAAGATAAAAAACATTTATTCTCTTTACATTTCATAATGAGAGAATTTCACTAATTAGCTATAGTAAATCTCAACAGTTAATACAAGAAATTTTAAAATGAATAAAGATTCCTAGCTTAGTATGATAAAAGTCAGTTCTTCTAACAATAGTTTAACATGAAAACAATGCTATGAGATATACTCAATCACAGCAATTCCAAAATTTGTTACAGTAAAAATGCAGCAATATTTCACATTTAATAAAAACCATTTTGTTGAAATTACTAAGTTTACTTATGAATAAAAACATAACTCTTTTCAATTAAAAGATTATACATAAATTTTTGAGTTTTCCAATCATGTAATATTTTTATCAATAATCATTCAAGATTAAAGGAAATTAGTTTAGTGTCAATTACATATAACTTACCTTTAGTTTTAAATACTCTAAAGCTTTTGGCTTAAACTAGACTAGAATAGTCCTGAACAGAGCTATGGTCATACATGTTATTCTTTGTGAATACAAATGATTTAGTACTGGTGCAAGGGCTTGGCATACTCCATTCAATTACTAAAGTATACTTTCAGTTACTATTAGGAAATGTTATGGGGCAAGTAAATCCATATTTAGACTAATTTGATTAGTTGATTCGAGTATATTTAAAGTCAATGAACTTATGCTGATTGAAAAACAGAAATTTAACTTTTCCAATATACACCAAAATTCTCTTTAGCTAATACTCTCTTAATTTACAATTGGAGTTAGTTTTCGTTGATGATGATTAAAATGGCGACTATAACACTGGCAAATGCATATTTTGTAGCTGTAAAATTGAACTTGTTTTTAGGTATATTTAGGGTGTTGATTTCAAAAATTTACTGTACCAGTTTTGCCCAACCAGATATAGTTTAGCAACCCACATTTTTACATTCTTATGCAATGAGGCATCTGCCAAAATTTGAAACTACATCTTGGCAGATGGTTTGGCTTGAAAGAAATCAAAAGCGTGAGTTTCAGTTTCTCAGAAAGAACTTCTTTTTGACTGACTAGATGTTCTACTGAACAAAAGATCCCTCTCAAAGAAGTCTATAGACACTTGTAAATTGTTATTGATACGAGTGGTTTTGGTTGGTCTGTTTGGAGTTTAATGGCACAAAAACGGACTATTTGGCCAAGCTGCAAACACAAGACATTGTTAAGTAATTGTGAAAAGTAATAGACAAACACACAATTTAAGTTTTACTGATGAAGAGAGAAGTACACCCAGGGAGGAAAGCACCCGACAGGTGAAAAGAAAGAATGGAGAGAAAGATTGATTGGGCAATTGGGATCATGCTCCCTGTTTACCAGAGGCAGGAAAAGAGGTACATAGGAAAAGAGATCACTAGGGAGTAGGGAATCTTGGGTTTGTGAAGCTTGTACAAACCTAAAGATGTACACCTGAGGGATGATGTGAGTGGCATCTTTAATAAATAATAGTCTATTGCAATGGTGCAACATTTGTGTTGAGTCATTATAGGAATAAAGAATGACAGTACAGCTGCTGAACCAGTCATAACATTAAAGTTAATTTGAATTTAAGGTATCCATTTAGCTTTAATAAATCACAAAACATCTACTTTTTACGTGACTTTGAGATCATAAATATTATTGCATTGGGTGTATATCATACATTAATGTATAAGATGAGTACATGCGAGAAAATAACATACTAACTGTCGCTAAAGACAGCAAACTATAAAAACACTCATTTATTATAATAAAATGAGACGGCTCTCATGAATTAACTGACAAGAATTTCTTTAATAGGTTATTTATATTTTATATACATATCTTAACTATTTACATTCACCGCTCAATTCAAAAACTCTCAATCCAAATGAAAATGCGAACAGTTCTATTTTTTCTTGTTTTTGAGCTTCTTGTTGCCACTCCTCTCACTACAAAAGTATACACAAAGTATAAAAACAGAATGAGTGGCTTATCGTTCCATGCATATGCAACACTAACGGCCATATTCACAAGTCAGAGTAAAATTACGGATCAACAATAATCCCCGTGTTATAAAAAAAAAACGTACTCCACAATGCCTGATACTAGGTTTAAACTGCTGTTTCAGTGTTACATTTTGATTCTCTGAAATCGGCGAATTAACTCTCAGTTAAGCGTTACGTATGCGCTATCTTTTTGCAAAAAAAAAAATACATACTTTAAACTAAACAAAATGGACGACACAATTCATTCTGTGCTAAATTACAGTATTCTTGCAACAATGCACATTCAACGGATCTTATATGAATCAGAACAAAAACATGATTACATTTTCTGTAAAATAGATATGCCCAGAGGTGTTCTGGTTCTAACTATAATATATTCTGGCTCACCAAAGCCCAATGAGAGAGCGAACAGTAGAATATGACCATAGCATACACAAATTTGCCCGTAGAATAAATATTATTTTGTTGATTTATTGTGAAAATGAAACAAAATTGACAATGCAAGTAACTTCACTTGGCATCAGAAAGGGGCAATCTGGAATGCCATTCCTCAGCATGACATTCAGAATCTGTTTGATTTGATGCCACAACGTTTACAGGCACTCATCTTTGCCCACTATCGACTTTCGGCATTATTTTTGTTTTATTGCTCTTTAAATTTGGTCATTTATTTAAACCACTATAAGTAATACATCAGGGGTGAAAACAGCCAAAATGTAAAAAAAGAGGAAAATATACTCAGCGTTATTTTGAACTACAAAAATAGCTGAATAAGAATAGTATATTGGTGTACTAATGTATGTACAGAACAGTGGTGAAGCCAGAATTTTTTTCTGAGGAGAGTAGGCAAATTTTTAGTTTGATAAAACCCTATAAAGTCCACTAAAAACAATAAAATTTGTCTTTGGAAGTAAGGAGGTTAAGCCATAACCTCTCATGGCTGCTTCACTAGTTACAGAATATGTGTTTATGATAAGCATGTATTTTTGCCTATTATTTAGCTTAAAAGCTCTACAAAGTCCACTATAAACAATGAAATTTGTCTTTGGAAAAGGGGGAGGGGGAACCTTACGCATAAACTCAAATTTTGTAAAAGAGAAAAAATATCTTGCCGACTCTGTAAACAGTATAAAAAAGTTGCATGAAGTTGAAAATGTTATTTTTATGAATATTTTGGAACATCTCACCAATGGTGAGATTTTTTTTAAAGTAGCAATTTTCTCAAAACCTTGATACAAAAATGAAATTAACAGGAAATGAAAATGCCATGTAACAAACGAATAAATCAAATATATACTATTTTTATTAAATAGCATAAATTTTATATGAAAAAAAAAATAAGTAGACACCATAAATAAAAAGGGTACAGCTTCATCTACGTTTATAGCAGTGGCAACGGACTTGGCGCTTTTTTTGGCGCATTTCTAATAGCGAGTAATGACATGTTAAGGTAACCCCTCTGCATAACGGTTATTGCGGATTTTAATACAACCTGGGCAAGTGGAAAGTTTAAAAATTTAATTTCGAATATTACAGAAAGTTCTTTCAAATTCCGTTAAACTGTCGTTTGATTTCATTGGTTTATTTGAAATAATTCTTTCCTTGGCGACTTAAATGCGCCAAGGGCAGGCTGTTGCCACCGCTATAAACGTAGACTGAAGCTGTACCCCTGTTTAAATATAAATATATATATATATCTATTTATATATATATATATATAACTTAATTCAGTTTAAATTTACAACCTATTTTCGAATATAAAATAACTTTTTTCCAAAATCTAATATTTCTATATTTTTCCGTAAATATTCTTATTTTCTAATTAAATCTACTTTAAATAAAACTTAAAATTAATAACTCGTTTTTTCCAAGAAACAATTTAACTTATTAAAACAATCATAAATATTGCCCTTAAAAGAAGCATCATTTTGAAAATTTCAGTTGCAAAAAATAGCTGCAGTCAATGTTCGAAACGGTGGTCACCGCCTTGGCGCATTTCTAAAGTCGCCAAAGTAAGAAGTTTTAACGGATTTTGAAAGTACTTTCTAGAATATTCAAAATGAAAATTTGAACTTTCCGCTTGCCGAGGTTGCCATAAAAGACGAAATAACCGAGCATCTTATTTTCTAATTGAAAGAAAAGTCACATTAAAAGCTGATCAATTAAAAATATTTCATTTATACCTTTTCCTCCGCATCATGACGTTCCACGGCCGCTAGATAACAGCTCCGCTTTTTTAGGAAACCGTAGCTTTTACTACGAAATATACAACAACGTAAGAACGTACGCTAACTAGTTCAAAATCCAAGTTCTCCAGGTTTGCCATTAAACTAATAAGCTTCTCACAAAGGATTCTTTTCAAAAAGGAATTTGCAACTTATCAGCTTGCAAATTTTAGGAGTGCAACGTTGGCGATATATATCTCACTTGGTGCATTTTACGTTTATAAAAGACAAAAAAAGGCATAAGTCGAAATTTTTTCGTAAAAAATATAAAAAACGGTCATTTTCTCAAAAATCTACGAAAAGTCGGAAATACCTACAAAACTCGGAAGAATATCACCCCTGAAGTATGGACATATTCACACTTTCCTTATTATTATTTTTTTACATTTATTCTTTGGCTGTAATTCCATGATATAATTTAATTCTAAAGAAAAATTTTTAGAAAAAGCAAAAATTTTCGGAAGAAAAAAAAAAGCGGAAATCCGCGTAAACGCGGAAGATTTTCACCCCTGAATACATGGAATAAATTTTATTAATTTCTGATGATTCTTTCGTAGTTTTGCAATTTTTACAAACAGTAATGTGTAAAATCTACTGTTCCTATTATATTTATAAATTAGAAAACTTATTTTTTCAATTTATAAATATACTAGTACTAACCTCTAATATGCTTTTGCAAGCAGCATGCACTTTTAAGACCTGCATAGCCCAATCTAGTAGATGTTCTCCTCTTGGTACTTTAACCCTTTCATGCTTTAACCTGCCTATTCTATACTCATGTAGATCATCCCTCCGAGGTGATGGACCACGGTTTCTCTCCAAAGCCAAATCTCTCTGGTTTTGAAGCCATACAATTGATCTAAAAGAATTTATAAATGTAGTGATGTCAACATACTGTAAAGAAATTAGAAATAACAATCTGTGGTGTAGTAAACAAACAAGATTCTGGTTCTCATACTGACAATGACAACCTTTTCCCTGCCAAAGCAAAGGATATATATAATTACTATTTTATACTAAAAAATAGAAAATTACTCATAATGATCAACCTGAACTAGGTTGGTTTTGGAGTACATGGCACTAAAGGTTATATCTGGCCAAGCTGCACTAATACATTGGAAGAAGATTTTGAGAGTTTTTTAATTTTAAGTAGCATTACAGAACTATTCACAACCAGATATTACACTATATTTATATGTGTACAGAAATAATTAACAGTGGGAAAATATTGTATTTGAAAAAGTGCTTTAGCTAGATGCTGGAATTAATCATTTCCTTCCTTCATTTGAGGAATGTCATTGATCATACATAAATTTTTTTTGTATACATTGAATGCAAAAAAAAAAAAATAGATTAGAGAAATACAGCATATATGGTGACGGAAGTAACAACACTTTAATGAAATGATTAAAATGTTTTAGAAGTGTTTTATTTTTCATGAAAAAGTTTTAATTAAAAAAAAAAATCAATAGTATGGTTCAATAAACATCATTTGAAATTACATACTGAATTAAAAAATGATTATATGTATTTTCATTTCAACCTTTACAAATAGTTGTATCAGTTTTTGATAAAATATTGTATAATTATTTGTTATGATGGGTATCAGGAAAAATTGCCTAGACTGTTTCTATTTCATAAATGAGTCATCCACCCAAAAGGATAAAACAAGTTATTTAAAAATTCATAAGATTTTAATTAAACACTTAGGGCATTCAAAGGATAAAACTGATGCTTAGAAAAACACTTTTACGTTCACATATTTCACAATCACTACAAATAAGAAAACATTCCGTGCATGATCAAATACATACATTTATCAGAATTCACATTTTTTTTCTTTAACTGGTCATGCCATAAAAATTAAAAAGCAGATGAGTAAAAACAAGCAAAAAACAAATTATTACCTAGATGCTCCGAACGCAGTACAAGTGAAGTATAAACTTCGTGTTTCAAATGGGAATATCATAGGACAAGAATAAGTGAGATATTCACACCAATCCGGTTGTGCTCCAGAAGACAATACCAAAGGATCCTGAATGCATTAAAAATTCGTTTTTGTAATTAAAATATCTCAATTTATCAATATTGCTAACAAACAAAATGTTAAAAACAAAAGTCTTAACATATAAAATAGTACACTAGTAGAAAAATCAAAAGATTCTAACATAGTGATCTTGTCTATATTGTTTCAAATACAAATACTTTGGAATACATAATAATTAAGACAGGAATGAAGATTTTGGCAAGTTTACAAAGGCTTAAGTTAATCTAGATGTCAGTAATTTACACCAGAAGTCTTGTCAAGTATATTTAAACAGGATTCATGCAGAATTCTGAATATAAAAATTAAGGAATATATAAGAAGTATTTAACGAGTTCTTTCGAAATTTTTAAGGAGCTATAGAAGGTTTATAAACACATTTTCTTTCAAGTGTGAAAAATAAAAATGTTTTAACACTTTTAAGAACTTAGTTCTACTTAATACTATATTACTAATAACTCAAAACAATAAAATTATAGTTTGATATTTCAACTCAACACAAGCTTGCAGCAACAACAACATGCTCTAACTAGGTCAAAATCCAAGTTCTCCAGGTTTGCCATTAACTAATAAGCTTCTCATGAAAAATTCTTTTAAGGTAATTTGGGAATGGTAATTTTTGTTAGCGTTGTACTAGAAAAACACAACGGGCTATTACCGATAAGCCTGGATCACTCCCTTAAGGGAAAAGTCAGAGGACAACACCTCGTAATTTTGAACCACGGTCAGATGACGAAACAACACCTGAGCTGGCACCCTAATCTCCAGATTTCCACACCAACCCAATGTGAGGACTTACGACCACGACAGATTTAAGGTGCACCAGCCGCCTCTACACCATATGCTTACAAACATCCAGCACTGACCTTGAATCGAACCAGGAATTTGCAGGACATATCAGCTTTGCTAAATTTAGGAGTGCAATGTTGGCGATATATGACTCATATGGCACATTTTACGTTTACAGCAAACAAAAGAGTCAGATTTTGTTTTAAATGATAAAAATCGGGAAATTTTCACAAAAATTTAAGAAAAGTCGGAACAGGCTAAAAAGGTTGGAAGAAATGCATCCCTGCTATAAGGAGTTTTTACATAAAAATAAGGAGTTATAAGAGTGCTTAAAAACTAAAATTCATTTTAAGGAGTTCTTAAGGAGCGTGCAAACCCTGTATAAAGATAAAATATACTACTTCTCTTTGTATTATAAAAAAATTGCTGTCACCACTGTCGTCGCAGGATTGAAAACTGTGTTGATTAGCTCGATTCTTAGACGGTTTCACGAGAAAGTACGGATCAAAAAAATATGACATTAACATGGTTTGTTCTTCATTGTGTTCCATGGACAATTGTGAACATCTTTTTTCGATGTGGCTATTAGTTTAGAGTTTATTAAGTGTCACAGTTGAAAAAGCGAAATTTCTTCTGCGAGTGAGCAAAATACATAACATTTTTCAGTCTTCAACCGTGAGTTGTTAGAAATTTTAATGTGGTTCTTGATATTTTTTTGAAATTCGGAAAAATGTAGACATTTTTGTTATTTTTTTTTTAAAACTGTCGTACCTATATCTTATTACTGTTAGTTTTTAATTTTGAAAATATCGCAGTATTCCCGAGAATGTACGCTTTCTTACGGTACAATTATTTTTGAAATTGGTTAATAAATAAATTCGATGCGATCCAAAGTACGTCATACAAAATTCGGAATCTTTGGATATTTTCGCTACTTTTTGTTAAGACTGTCATATCTACAGCTTAATACTATTATTTTTTTAAATTTATAAACATCACTGAATATCTTAGATAGTACTCTTTTTTCATGGTAAAATTATTTTTAAATTGGTTAATAAATAAAATCGATGCAACCAAAAGTTGGTCAAATAAATTTAGTATTTTTTAGATCGTGGAGCATGTTCCTCACTAAAATGAGGGTTGCATTTTTGACTATCGGGTTTGCTAGATATCAAATTTATCATGCAACAATTGCCATAAAACGATTTCTTTTTATTTGCTGAGGTAAAAGGCTCGCTTTTTTCACTCTGTTCTCAAACGGTTTACAGAGAAAGTACAGATCATAAAATTAGGAGATTAACACGGTTTATTTAAAATTGTACAGGGAACAAGATGCAGAAGGGTCAACGTCAAAAAAAGTGAAATCACCTGCAAAAGGAGTTTTGGTTTGCGAAGTAAACCAAACAGGATTGCGTAGTAATCCCAGGGGATCGGCAAGCATAAACGAGCAGAGGCAAAGCCCTCGCTGTGACGTCATGGACCGGAAAGTCAAAATCAGGATTATACGAATTATTAAGATAGTTTCGCTGTCCAGGAGATTCACTCTGCAAAAGGAATGTTGGTTTGCAGAGCAAACCAAATGGGATCTGTGAAAGGAATGTTGGTTTGCATAGCAATCCCCGGGATTGGCGAGCTTAAGCGAGCAGGGGATGTAGCCCCCCTAGTACATATGAATATCAATTAGAACATTTATAAACACAAAGAAATAGGAACGCTATTTAATAGTATTAATATTACTTGTAATTGTTGAACTAGCTTTGTTGTTATTTTTTTGCTTATGAAATCTTCAACAGGAACTTGGAATGCAGAATCTTCCCAATCTAAGAGAAAATTTAAGACTGTAATAGTTTATTATCCTGAGAAAAACAAGACAATAATAATATAGAACACAAAGGGAAACTTTACACTAAAAGACTTAAAACTGAAGCAATAAGTGTTTAAGTATTCAAAATTTAATTAAATGGGGATAATGGAATTTAATGTTTTGCAAATTTAAAATGAACTGCCCTAATTTTTGAAAGGCTTGAAATGAAATCCACTACCATTCACTTAGGGCACAACCAATAAGTGTAGTGTAACGGATATATCATTGAAAGTCAGGATACTCAATTAATCTTATATTTTTTACTGAGAAGTTTATAACCTGTAAACAGATATATAACCTCATTTCATTAAAGTAAAGCTGAATGAATTCTAAATGGATAAAATTCCTTAAAATCAAAAGTATCAAAGCAGTTTTAAATTGTAAATCTTGTAACAAGTTTTATTTAATAAAAATTGAAAACATACTATGAGAATTTCCTTTTGAAAGTACATAAACTAGCCTAAGAACTTGCAATACTTCTTCAACAGTACAGCCAGTAGGTTCCATTGATACGGAAGGCAAATTGCAGGAATTGATGCTTCCAAAGCCTTGATCCCAAGATTTAACAGAATCTTTTGATGTCTGAAGTTTACCACTAAATTTTGTATCCTATAAGAGAAAAATATATAATTTGAAGCAACACTTGAGAAACAACATATTGTTCCAAATACATAAATATCAAGATTAATATAAATTCATAGTGACAACGAATTGCATTCTAGGTATTACTTTCATACTATCAAAATTTGAACAAGTTACTTCCAATCAAATCGAAAAAGGAAGTTTACTTTGGTTTAAAATAGTTTCTACTACTGCTTTACCCTGTATTAGTTGTTAAAAAAAGCACTTCTAGTAATTTAACTAATACAAATCAACGGTATGAAAAATTTGCATTTTTATGAACACCATTTCTTTAGAAAGAACAATGCTCAATGAACTCTATGATAATAAATTTAAGTACAGCTAAAAATATAATTTAAGGCAAACAGACGTCCTTTACCTTAATTTTCTTATCTTTAGCTTCTTTGTAAACAACACTGGAGGGAAAAGAAACATACAATTAGACAATTGAAAAATACTCAGTTCTAAAAATAGCATGCTACATGAAAAAATTTCAAACTTGCATAATTAGTAGTTTTAAAAGAGCATGAAATGAACTATACTTACTAAAAGTAAATTAACTTGACAGTTGGAACAGATTTGATACAAACCATTGCATCTTTATATAGTAAAAAGTGAATGAAAACATCATTTGCAATACTAAGTTTAACCTAACAGCTTACAATAAATCTTAAATTCCAAAAGTTATGGATCAAAATCTCTCTGGGTTACAATTCTGTAGGATCAAAATACATCAGCTCTTTGGAGAGGGTGTTGTAATACAATAACGAAGCATTATTATCTTACAGAAATATCAAAATATAGAACCAGTGCAAGGTGTAAAAACTAGTAATTTTTAATAGATTGAAGTGTATTTTTTATATACTTGGAAATTGGTAGGCAACAAATTGAAATCAGTAGTAATTGTATTCCTTATAAAATGCATATTTCTCACAAAAAAAACAAAAGAGGCAAGAAGGAAATGCAGCACCAGATTATCATGTAAAGATATTGATTGGATTAATCAGTGTGCAAGAATGTTTATTCTTTCAAATCTGAAGTGGCAATTTTTGTATTTGGTTGGGACACAGAAAAGACATTGCATCGTCATAAAAATTTTCAATTGGAATAAAAGTATATGTTGAAAGGGGAAATCCAGGTCTTAGAAAACTAAACGGAACAGTTGTTCCTCATAGTATTTCACAATTTCTTACAGAAGGAATTGCTAATGGATGCTAAAGATTTGGGGTCAATAATTCTCTAAGTTAATATGAAAATGGAAAGCACTGATAAAGGAAGGATATGGAACTTCAAATGATTTCATTAATGATTTTCATTGTTTTAATCACTCCATAGAATTCTAATTCACAGTACTCAAATTATCAGTTTTAAATTAGCAAAATTATTTCAACACATAAAAATTGACCTTCATTTCCCTCTTATTTATCCTTTGCAAGATGTCACCTCATTCACACACAATTCCTATTTGAAAATTATAACACAATATTTGAGAAAATTTTGCATTATGGTCAGCTCAGATGCATGTACCCTAATACAACACCACTGCACAGTAACATTTATTGTAAGAGGTTACTAGAGCTAACATCATAAAGTTACTATACAAAAGCCATTCTGGAAAGAGCAACATACATCACGAAACAGACATTCATTTCATTAAAACATCATGGACATCTATATAAATAAGAACGGAGTGTTTGCTTGTACATTGAATATTTTCGACCCATTTCAAGTTTTCTATCCGTTTCTTGTACGTTTTGTGTCCGTCTGTATGTGTGTGCCCATGCTAATGCCTAAACGGTTTAATACATTTCATGAAATTTTACAAACTGAGTATTTGCATTCATTTAGTGACTGAACTTGGTTGGATAAGACTGTCTGTTCTAAGTTCGATTTTGTGCCTGTGTGTTTGTACAAATACAAATACAAATATTGACGACCAGCTACAGGCTCAAGCCCAACAAGGCTGGTCCTTTGTTTATGAATTCTCCAATTCCCACTGACTATCCAATTGTGTCTTAAATTCGTACACTCCCTTTGAATTAACTATATTTTCTGGCAACGCGTTCCAACTGTCTATTACCCTATTAAAGTAGTAGTTTTTCCTTAAATCCCGATTAAAATGTGTCTTATTCAATTTATACCCATGACCCCTTGTTCTGTTATCCCTATTGAAATTTAAGCCCTCTGTGTCCCCTTGTTTTACAAACTTATCCAAGCAAACTCCCTACAAGTATCACATAAAATGATGATTTCAACACACATTAATGTAATGTTTTAAATATGATACTCCATATATTAATTTAGTGAATACATTATTTAGAATTTCTTTGTTTAGATATTTAAGCAAGTTTCATGCTAAAACATTTTAATAACTATACTTAAAACAACCATAACTTGGTAGTTTTGGAGTAGTTGGAATGCATATTGAGCATTGCAGGTACTTGGATTATTTTACCACTACTGCTGAAAAATTAATTAATTTCCAAAAACTATAGAAACAGAATTTAAATTCCAATGCACTTGAATTTTGGGTCGTATTTATATTCTTGAAGAAACTATTTCCGAATATTTGAAAGAGACAATATTTTTCAACGAAATGGAAATTAGTGTTTGTTTTCCACATGCAGTGATATTCTTTTTTTCCCCACTAAGAATCTAAAAAATACGAAATTAATCCCATCTAATTCTTAGTTGCAGGCTGTAGCAACTGTGTAAGATCAAGAGATTAAAAAAAATAAAACTTATCTTTGAGAAATTATTTTTTGTCCCACCAACTTTTATTTTGTTTTATTGCCATATTTTGCTTGAAATATTTATTATTTTAATAAACTGTAATTCCTTTACACCACAGTCACCAGCTTTTAAGTGCAATTTTTCCATTATTGAAAGAATGTCAATGGTAATGGTAATTTTTAGTTAACGTCGTACTAGAGGAACACAACGTATTTATTTGAACTAGGACTTTTAAAGTATTACATATTCTGTGGCATAGCAACAGTAGGTCAAGGTGGCTTATTTTATGAATTGAAGCAAAATTTAAACAAATTGCTTAATGAAAGTTTTAAGTAAAGATTTTTTTTAGAGAATGCTGTCGAATGGAAGATATTCAATTTTAAAACAAGTTATTTTGTTATAGCACATGACACGAAACGAAATTTTGAAGTAGAAACATATTCACTTCTAAACTAAACTTAGTGATAAATATCTTATCAAATTAAAAAAAATACTGGCAGAGAAATTTTGAGTGCATGAGTATTCGCCGCAGATTCATCATTTTTACGAATTGTAATAAGAAATTTCAAAGGAAATTTCTAATGTATCAGATTTGGTACATATAACCATAAGTAACTCTAAGAATTATAAAAAAGTTGAAAAGGTGTTTCAAAAATTATTTTACTCACTTGAATGATTTGGGTTTTTTATATGAAAGAAGAAAGTGATTATTTTCTGGGGATTTTCAATCTGTAATTAACCAATTCAACCCTAGTAAGGTCGCATAAATTTGCTAGTAAATAGAATAAAAATTTAAAAAATCACTAGTACATCAGGAGATATTCTTGACTCATTCCTCCATTCATTTAATTAAGAATTTAATTTGTTATTTCTGCCTTGTTTTGTCAATTAGTTCATTTCAAAGGAACACTGCAATTACAGCAGAAAGTAAAACTTGCATTGGAGACATCACACTGGATGACCCATATCTGTTCTAGTGGTTTTCAGTTTATTTTCTTATTAGAACCTCTAATTGTGAAAAATCAAACTTTTAAAACCTAACAAAATAAAATACAATGCACGAAATTTTAAAAACTAAAGGTGCTGTTGTGACCTTAAATACATAATATTTAACTTTACTTTTAAATTGAATATAAGACTTCATATCAGTAAAAGAAAAATATCACAAAAAAGTTGTGAGACATACGTGTATGTTGGTTCCCAAATACGTCGAATTTTGTCTTGACGAGTACCCATCTGGGAATCTTGCACTACTTGTTGGACTGCATGAAATATAGTCCAGTCTGGATTAACTAAATCTAAAACAATATCAGATACCTAAAAATAAAATGTACTATAAAACCTGTTATGTAAAGATCAATTAAAACATTTTTACATACATTAGAATGACCCATAAGGATGAACAATCAATTTTACTTAAACAAAGAAATTTCCTTATAGATTTGCACACACACACAACATCCAAGATCATGAATATAGTAGTCAATCTATCAAATGGTTTTTCTGAACTAAGGTACCATAAATCAATATCTAAATTGGCTGAACATTTTAACCTGATGAAAGACATTGTCTGCTTGTTAACAGGGTCTAGTGTAATTTGTCTTTTTCTTAATTTAGACCTATTACAGCCTTTAAAATTCTTTCCACGCTCAGTTCCTTTCACCAATAAACACAAATCTTAGCAGTATGTTTTTTTGTTTATGAAAAAGTGGCATTTTAATTAAATAAGTTTCATAAAAATATTTGTGAAAATAAGTAGTTAAATTATAATTAATTTATTAAATATATTAACAAACTTTGAAAATATGTAGTAAGATCTATTATAAATTTTATGACAATTATTATGAAAGCCAATGAGAAAAATGAGCTTACTTCTTTATCTGTTCTTCAATTAGGACATATGTCGGTGTGAGGATACTGCAATTCACATCAACCTTTTGCAATGTTTTTTAATTGAAATGCATACTTAGTTTGGAAAATTAGCTGTATTTACAAATAGTTTGACACAAAATTAATCAAAAGTTGTGGGAATTCTAAAAGTTCTTGGAATTTATTTCTGAATATTCCAACTTTATAAAGTTTCAAAACAGTGAGAATGAAATGGAAATTTGATTCTGCCAATAAATGTTTATGAAATAAATATACTTCAATTTTCATTTCTTACTATAAAATATTATCAAAAATAATAATATCAGCAAGGTTTAAGAAGAATTGGAGAAACAAATATTCTTGCAAACTGCAATATTTGATTTCCTAGAAGGTTATAAGTATAAAACTTAACAGCTTATAGCATAATTGTTAAGACTTAATGCTCCAGGAAGTACAAAAACCAAAGAAACTGGACGTTTTTTCTCCTTATATAGTAATTCTTATTTTTATAATTTTCCATTTTGTACTACAAGGAGTACACCAAGGCATATCTACAAAATGTTCTGAAGGAATTATGTGACAAGATATCTTGCTGTGAAGCGATGAAAATTTATGATTTTACCCGTAATGTTTTGGCACAAAAATTGAAGGAATATTCTGAGAGCTGTGAAACCCAATATATCCCAGGAGACCAAACAACATTATCGGAGCAGGAAGAAAAGGTACTTTGCCCACACCTCGTAACAGTTGCCACATTCAGATTTCTAGTAAACAAGCGAGTTATGTTTGTTCGTGCAAGGGTATCTCAATAGAATTGATCAATGAACTCTTTATTTCGTTAATAATTTGCCAGGGAAGGATTGGACCAGGTAGTTTTTGGAGAGACACAAAGACGAGCTGAGAGTATGATTGTCCCAATCAATGAGTACTTGGAAAATTTACAAGTGGAACTGAAACACCAACAAAATGAGACAGAAAAGAATCTGCATAAAAGGGCAAGGAGGAAATGGAACATCCCACCTGAAACAGGAATCACCTATCAAAGACTTGGAGAGCAATGACCTTGGACCCTCCACTTCTAGATCGAATGGTTCAAAGGGAAAAAGCTGGATAAAGAGAAGAAAAGCTAACATTCATGAAAAGAGTCATCTTCTACCGATGACGAACTGCATGAAGAGATTCCTTATGCAGAAAGTGAAAATAGCATCATTTCATGATAGAATCTTTTTAATTGGAATGATAAAGATCAGGACCAGGGATGAAGATCATATTGATGATTGAGAACTACTTGACTTAGCAGTCTTCAACGAATGATGCTCCTAAAGACACAGGGACACTCCTCAGTTGTTCTCTGTACAAAGAGCAAGAAATTAAAGATTGCACCTCTGACTAAGTTTAGCAGGAATGAGTTTCAAGATGACTGGTGATGACATTTCACTGTATTTTCTACATTCAAGTTTCCAGGAAAAATTTCTTAACTCAATTCAAAACCTGTGTGATACTTGAAAAAATTACCTATATTTAGTTCTTTTGAAATAATTATATTTTTTCCCCTTTAAGAGAGAAGAAGCCGAGCTAAACATGGATGATTGATTAACCCCGGAGACAGGTTTGATTGATAGCTCGTTCAGTGTAGACGGTGAATTGAACAGTTTGAGCACGAGCAAAATGATCCGCTTCTTGTCGGTACATGAAAGGAAAGCAAGTGTTTGTGCTCGCTCTATTTGGTTCCCTTATTCGACGTTCAATCAATCACAGGGGTCATCGTTAAGAAACGGGTTGGGGACCGGAACATAGAAATATTTATTTTTCTTCAGATTTTAAAGTGATACTATTATTTAATTAGTCTATTTGTAAGCATTGTGTGTTTTGCTATACATAGTTGACGATTAAAACTTAGTTGTGAAAATGTAATCTGCCCATATTAATGTCAAAATTGATGTGTCCATCCATGTGTATTTAGATGGTCGATATTAGTGATCTTGGGAAACTTTTCACGTTTAAATCTATTATAAAATGAAGTGTCCTACCTCCACTACGCAATGTCCTGGCGAATCTATTGCACTTACAATAATGAAATTTGGCACACGGGTAATCTGAAGTTCTTGCAATTTTTGTGTCCAGCCTGAATTTTAAAATTCAATCTAAAACATTTTTTAAATAATTTATTGGAATTTAATTATTATTGTTTTCTTTGGAATAACAACTGCATAAAGAATTGGCAGATTCTAAATGTATTTTTTCCGCTTCCGTTTTCATTTTGCGGAGAAAGATTTGTCAGCAGACTAAAAAAATAAATAAAGTTTAAACTTTAGTTATGTAGCTCTTTTTTTTATCTCCTTGATCATTTGATCATAAAAGATAGAGTAAAATTTTCAACAGATTTGAAATCTGCGGAAAATTTCACATTAGATCTACGCCTAAAAATAAGATTTTTGATAAATGAATAATTTTTAAATTGAAACTTATATTTTTTCCAACACGAACGCCACTTTCTGTGAAAAATGACTTTTGTTTGATTCGAGATATCACAGATTTCATTTCCTACACTCAAACCATTTCACAGCGAAGAAAAGCAAAACAAATAAAAAAACACATTGACTAGCATTGTTTAGTACTTTTTTGTAAAATAGGGATTGTTAAAGATAGATAAAAATTTCAACAGATTTGAAATCCGTATAAAATCTAAACCCCTAAATCTCTACCTTACATTTGATTTTCTTTTAATAAATAATTTTTCAATTAAATATTTATATTTTCGCAAGAGATTGTGACGTCACGCCGATTGGATCTCTTCACAATTCGAATTTGGCAATGACAAGGTCATTACGGCATTGCCAGAGGTGTTTGTTTGCGAAGCAAATCATAGTTCATATTATTCATAATTTGGTTTGCGAAGCAAATCCAATTAGAATTTGTAGGGAATCCATTCCAATAGGCTACGAATTTCCATTTGGTTTGTGAGACAAACCAACACCATGATTGCTGTTATCCAATAGGCTTCGCAAACCAAATGGGAATTCTTAGCAATCACCACGCAGTGGCTAGTTTTAGATAAATAAGAGGTGGATATTTAAACTTTTTTGCAACTAAAGAAAATTTAAAATTGTCGTACTGCAATATTAATACGTTTTAAGGATATACATTTATGTATTAATAAAGTGGTTGAGGATTTAGCTATAAATCGCAGGATTGAAAACATGGTTTGTTCAAAATTATACAGGGATAACGATGAAGTGGATTATTTTTTGAGGTAGCTATTAGTTTAGGGTTTATAAAGTGTCAAAGTAGGAAAAGCGTAATTTCTACCACGTGTGAGCAAAAGACCTATACAATTTCAGTCTTTTGGCTCCTGAGAATATTTTCCATCACGGGTGTCACCCAATGTCGCTTTTTTTTGGGAACTTTTCTTCCTATTTCTCTTTAATAAATCGTCAATGATAATATACGCTGCACTCGCGATTATGCGCCGACTAAGTAAAGAACGGGATCTTTAAACAATTTGCTTCAAACAATAAGTTTGCAGTTTCAACTTCAACACACAACCAAACAGATTGATCGCAAGCACCTGGAATATTTTGTGTCCGAGCTGTCAAACCAGAAAAACCAGAGATTGATTCACCAAACCTGTCTCCGGGGTTAATCAATCATCCATGTTCAGCTCTGCTGCTCTTGGTGTGGACGGGGCTTAATAAGTACAAAATAAACACTTAAAGGATGTAAGAATATCTATTAAAAATTAACTGAGGGAATTTTATTTTACCTAAAAGTTAGCTTAACTGATGTTTAATTGAACATGAATACAAAATTTTAGACCAATATAGTGCAATTGCATTATCATGAGGTCAAATTACAAGCATCAAATTTTATTTGCTTCAATCTGCACCTCAGAGTCAGGGCTTAGGAAAATGTAAATTTGGTCCCTATTAGACATGTGAGAACTTTAGCTAGATTGGATAGTTCTTTAGTTGCAAGATGGAAGCTGCTATAGTTGCACATACCTGCATACTATGTTTGTCACATTTGTGTTTGTAACTAAAATAACCACCATATAAAACATGCTGGAATGTGCTAATGGTTCTACTTCCATCTCCAAATAGAGATATCAAAAAGTGACATTGAAAATTATTTCAGCATCACTCAGTGTTCTGTGAGTCAGTTGAATAAGAAAATGTCTATTTTTAAGGGAAGTAGGCTTGCACTAAATATGTAAAGCAGTAATATATTTTTTGGCTAAGGGTCAGATATGTACTTGAGGTCATAAATTTATTGCATATAAAAGACTTACTCCAGGTATATTTGGACCCTTAATCTGCAATGCAAGCTTTGGTTGGGATGGAGATAGTTGTTTTTCATCAGCTTCCAAAATATCTGACCCTTAAAAACAAAAGCAGAAACATTAAAAAAAAAGTTTTGTTTTGTTCAAAAGACAACAAATACACACTAAAACAAAAATAATGGGTATGACCATTCCACCTAATTTGATTACTATTTTAATTAAAATGTTTCAAAAATATTCTTATTTTAACAGTTTTAGTATTTTTGGTCACTAGTTCATAATGTTAAGTACCATGCAAATAAAGCATTTTCTAAATGAATCACTTTTGAAATTAACATTTCGGCATTATAAATTCATTATGAAACGCATTATAAATTCTCACTGAAAAGTTTTACTAAATGCATAAAATGGAACACAGTTGGATAAGTTTGTATTATTGTTACATATTGATTGAAGCAATAATAAAAATTAGCCTGCCAATACTTTCTCAGCTAAGAATCTATAACCATGCATATGTAGAAAAATATTCATAATCCTGCTATGATTCATTACACAAAAAATATTTAAAATGCCGATAAACATAAACAATATAGTCTTGAAGATTCATTATAAAACAGTGTATTAAACCAAACAGTATGTAGAACAAATTAGATCAATCTAATGCAAGTAAATACACGATACCTGGAGCAGGAATATCTAAATCCGATATTTGATTAACATTTGTTCTTCCAGGCCTTGGGTCAAATGCTGGAATAAGGGCGGAAAATTGACGTTTAAGTACAAAATCATCATCCCATGTTCTTGGCTTTTCATTTTCAGTATCAGCCTCATCGTCCTAAATTAAAAATGTATGTTAGAAAATACTTAAGTTATCAGACAAATGAAGAAATTTATTTGTTGGTGCTAGATTATTTTTTCTGGATGGACTCATTAATAAATGCAAACGAAATAAATCAAGCAAAAGTTGCAATCCTTGTTCATCTTGTCAAAAGTGTAGCATAGACAACATCAATAGCAAGAGCAAAAGTAGCTCAATTGGCACCAACTCGTCCTATTTTCATATATCTGAATAAACATCAGAAATTAAAAAAATAAATGACAAAAATATGAATATGCAGAAAGCTGTATAAGAATTAGACAACAATAGAAACTCTTGGATATTCCATAGTACTTGACAAGTAACAGTCTTCGTACTGTTTGTTACCTGTGCAAAAAGCTGTAACTAATAACAGTAGATAGAAAGACTTCAGCACTCAATAGCAGCACACAATAATACAACATTAATTTTGCACCAGGATTAATAACCAAAAATTCTCCTAAACTTGTTACTGGTTCAGAGGACAAGAAAAAATAGTTTTGCATAAATGATTCTCATATGGCTTTAAAATAATTGTTACTTCTGAGGTTAATTATATTTTGGGACTGTGAATATTGTTAAAATCAATGCATCTAATTTAACAGAAACAAATTTATTTATTTCATTTCCAGTTGTTTTAGAAATCTCTCTATATTGAAAAAATGTTACCGCCGCTGCAGGATTGAAAACTGTGTTGTTTAGCTCGATACTTAGACAGTTTCCCGAAAAAGTACTGATCGGAAAAAAACAAAATTAACATGGTTTGCTCTTCATCGTATTCCCTGGACAATTATTAAGATTTTTTTCCGATGCGGCTATTAGTTTAGGGTTTATTAAGTGTCAAAATTGAAGAAGCGAAATTTCTTCCGCGAGTGAGCAAAACACATACAAATTTTCAGTCTTCAGTCGTGAGTTTTTTTTAAGAGTACTTCTCAATGTAAATTTTTGCAGCTCGTCGAGTTTTTTTTTAGTTTCAATTTGGTTCTTGATAATATCTTTTTGAAATTCGGGACATTTTTGTTACTTTTTTTTTAAACTGCCGTATCTATACCTTATTACTATCAGTTTTTAATTTTTAAAATATCGCAGTATACCTCAGAATATACTCTTTCTTACGGTACTATTATTTTTGAAATCGGTTAATAATTAAATTGGAAGCAATCAAAAGTGGGTCATACAAAATTCGGAATCTTTGGATATATTCGCTACTTTTTGTTAAAACCGTAACTAAAATTGTCATATCTATATGGTATTACTATTAGGGGGTTGGAGAGCAAAAGCGAGCAGGGGGTGGAGCAACCTAGTTTCATAAAAATATTAAATACTTGAGCAGTTCTTAATTTTCTTGATAAATTAAGATTAATCATGTTACATATCCTATTCACAAAATAAAAAGTACATCATATTTTTATTAATTTTTGAAACTTTCTGTTCTTGCATCATATTACAACTTATAGCTGCTATACTTTTTTAATACATTACATATAATCCAGTTTAATAGTGAAATAGTTGTAATTTTTAGCTTAGTTTTTATTCAAGTTCTCGATACTAACTTGCAAGAAACTTACAGTAATATCCTCAAATCCATTGTCATCTTCATTTTCGTCATCATCCTCATTTTCATCGTCTTCTGGATCTGGCAGTTCCTCATCATCGTCAAGATCTACTAAAAGTGTTGTAGCTCGACAGCTGTCTAAAAAGTCCTGCTCACTTTCACTAGATGTAGATGTGAGACTAACTGTAAGAGATTGACCAAATGAACCTGCTGATGCAGCTCCACTTGCAGACTGACTTCCTGGTAGAGCAGATGTAGTAGTTGTTGTAAGACTAGGATAGCTTTGGGCAGTTGTCAATGGACCACCTGTAAATCATTACAAATTATAAATTTTTTTTTAATTCTTAAGAAGTATTAGTATTTGAAACAGTTAAACTGTTACATAACGCATTCTGTTTACACTGAACGATATTGTGTTGAAAAAATCAATAAGTACTTAATTTATGTTTTAACTACAGATCAAGCAGATACAACAGTACAAAGTCCCAAACCATCCGGATTTCTGATTATTTGCATTTCTTGTCAAAAAAACCTTAATCTACCTTCCCCCATGCACAAACTTTGTGTTTGCAATAGTAAAATAGCAGATATATAAATGGGATAATTTTTAAAATAAGAAAAAAAAACATTTTTAATACAATGCAACAAATTTTACTTGGAAATCTTCTAATTTTTCTATGTCGTATTTACTTTAAACATGTCCGTTATTTCATTAATTAAGTCCATGTTTAACTCCTTGTTCTTTAAAAATTGTTGGAAAGATGGGAAAAAGTGAGAAAAAAAAACGATGGTTAGCAAAACATCCGGATTTGGGACAATTGCATCATTTAAACAATTATTTTATCATTTTTAAAAGATTTACTAATTCAGTTTAAAATATTTGATAGCATACATGAAATGGCAGTTAAAAAATTAACTTTTAAACAAAATGCATAAAAGCAAGCAGAAATAAAATTTTTGTACCTGAAGCAGCAAGATTAACTATAGTAGCACTTTCTGATGGTGTTTCAATTACAGGCAAATCACCAAGTAGGTCAGCAAGTATTTCTACACAAGATCAGGAACAATATTTAACATAAACTAAACTTATTTTACTAAAAAAATAACTTCACATAATCATTAATATAAATGTGCATTGAATTATGCAAAGTGAGTGTTGATGTTGCTGGTATGTCTGATAAAAAGCCCTTTTATCAAATTAAACACAAATACCAAATGTGGTAACTACTTTGTTTTACAAACTCCTCCAAATAAAGAATATTTTTTCACAATTGTGCTAAAGGTCCAGTGTATAATAAAAGCACACAATAAAAATAGCATACACACTTCACTTGAAAAATTATCTAATTTGTCTATACATAGCTTCTACAAATTAATGAATTCTAACCTAAAATTAGGAGTTAATTATAAGTAACTAAAAGTCTGATAAATTTTAAAAGGCAAACTGAAAAAACATACTAACCAGAAAAATTTGATGACAAAGCTAATCGTACAAGACTCCCAACATTGTTTGAGCCTCTATTAAATATTGAATTTGCAGTGCCAGAATTTGTAGTGTTTCCATTGGCTCGTCTACGTGCAACTGCTGCAAATGTTTCCAACAAACTTACAGTTGAGTCACTCACATTTGTATTGGATAAGTTTGGAGCACTCACACTCATAGCATTACCAGCAGCAGAGTCTCTCGAATTTTGATGTTGATTATCAATACTATTCCTTTGGTTGGATGAAGGATGCAAATTTTCAGATAAATGGAGGTTTTCAAAAGAATCTCTAATAGATGATGAATCCTCAGCTTCTTCTCTAGTTGGCGAAAGGCCGACACCCATGGATACTGTGCAAAATTCATTACGCATCAACAAGGCTTTACAAGATTGCATCCGTACTGAGGTAGCATTATTTTCTGAATCAGATGTTTCAGCAGTTGCAACAGCTGCTTCAGCACTGGCACTGGTTAAAACATTCTCAGCTAACATTTCAGCAGCCTGCTATTAAAAATAACAGACAAAATTAAAGATTGATCAGTCAAAAAATTTTGGTATATAACAGTACAATAAATTTGTGTAACAGTAAACTTGAAGAAACTGTTGCAAAGACAAATTATCATTATGTTGAATATTTTTAAGAGTATTAGAAAGGAATTAATGCTTATTTTGAAACTTGACAAATTCATGCAGTTTTAGAAGATTATTTAATACATTTTGTATGAATGAAATAAATCAAATAGTGCAACAAAAACTAAGTTAGAAAAACTTAAGACTGAGGCCATTTGATGTTACATTCAAGCCTCCTCCAATCTCTACTATTATAAAAGGAAGTGTTTGTGTGTCTGTCTCTGTGAGAGGTCCTGATGAATCTATAGCACTTGCAATAATAAAATTTGGCACACAGGTAGTCCTAAAGGTGACTAAATGCCCCTTGAAGTCCGAATTTAAAAATTTTATCTAGAAAATTAAAATATTAATTAATTTTTTTTCTTAGCATTTCTTCTTTTGTGGAGTTTTTTCTTTTCGCATTTCTGCATTTCTTTTGCACGCATGCCAAGTTTTCAATGATGTCACTGACTGCTACTGGAGAATATTTAGGGTTGCTGAAATCAGAATACTTCTTTGATTTCATTGGTTCTTTTATTTTTCCTTTCATAAGCAGTCGCTATTTTCAGGTTGTAGTTTCTGGCTCTTTTCTTTCGCTTTAAGACCTTTTGAAAAGTGATATTTAATTTTTATCATTTTGGTTTTGATTTATGTAGTTTGTTAGAATTGGCAATTAGCATTAAGACTTTTTAAAAGCATACTATATCATAGCAAAAGTAAACTATTTGATGAATACACATATTTTGTTTTATAACATGAGATGCATATTTGGCCAAGATGCATTAAGCCAAAGACCAACAATGTCAAGCAAATGGACATACAATGAAAATTCTACTGACAAATTAAAGATATGCATCGAGGATTAGAAACAGACATGTAGCAAAAAGAAGTCAATTTAATCAAGTTATTTATTTTACATTTAAAAAAAAAGTTGGAGAATCTTATACGGATTACTTACATGATTAAATTCTGTTTTAAATACAATCTAAAGATGCAGAAAATGAGCAAACACTGAAATCTAATGCACTTACCAAAGTAACTCAAAAATATACCTTGCCATACCAATTCAATATTGTCGTTTGGTATAGAATTTCTACATAAAAAATTGGTAATTGACAAAACTGATACAAGAACCTAACTTAATTAGGTTGATCAACTGAAGTGAAAGTTGACAGATCTCCAATGTTGCCGCATTCTGCCAAGAAATAAATTTACCTAATGGAAAGGAACTTTTTATTCTTTTATACCCCTTCTTTTACTTTTAAAATAAAGCACAATACACAACAGTTGCAATTGGTCACCAAAGTTTTTTAAACTTACAATCCTTACCAGAGAATTGCAAGTTTAATCTTAACTTTCTTGAACCAAATTCATAGAATTCATTTTAATTTCATCATGTTTATTAAGTAAAAACAAATATTACAGAATATGCATTTATGAAACATGCAAATAGCAACAATTATGTATGCTATTAATATTTCAGCCACCCACATGGTTCTCTTAAAGAACTTATAGTACAATTTGGTAGTTTGAAAATGCTGAATATAACTGAGAAAATGTTTTTATCAACAAATTAATTTATCATATCTTGCTTAAATTTAAAAAATAATATTTTGTTGTAACTTTTCTTAAAACAAAAATCATATTGCAACCATAAAATGTACCTGCATATTTTAACAAATGAACAGGGATGCCTATGAAAATGCACAAAATGTAAGATAAACATTATTTGTGCAAAATATATATTGTCTATTATGAATATATACACTTTTCATGGAAAGTGAAATCAAATATGTGCTTCTCTCCAAGAGCAAAAATATATTTTCCCGTTTAAGTTAGTTTGCAAAACCAATTCTTATCAACTGAATAAAATTAGCTTCATTGTTACTTTGAAATGTGAAATGAAGAAATTAATACAATGCTGGGTGCAACACTACATGCACAAATAATACATGACTTTGCTCCATTTGTCGTTTTAATACTACTCAAAATGTCAATGTTCATCAAACAGATCCATAAACTGTCAATACCTTTTATAAGAAGTTGAACATTAAATAGTGATTTTTTTACCCTATCACCTTTTACTGTTAAAAGCTGTCAAGTTACAAAGGATTCCACTCTATTTCAAACATACAAAATATTAATTTAGCGTTTAGTAAAACATACCTTTACAGACATATGCTCTGATGATGAGGCTTGATCAATAGCTGGAGGAGATGTTGAAACCATACCAAGTGTTGATGTTTCACAGGTTCCAAATGTACTTAAAATAAATACTACTTTACACCACTTAACAATGAAACAATTACTAAGTAAAAGCAGTTAAAATTTAAAAAAAAAAAAAAGAAGTTTCAACTTTAAAAATAGTACCTGCTTGATACACTTCCCCTGGCTGAAGAAGTATCTGTGGTTATAGTTCTGGCGACTTTAATTCCAGCAGATGTCAAAGAGGACCCTATTGTTGAAGTTACCGATTTAGCACGTTGCTTTAAACTAGCCATAGCAGACGCAGAACTAGCAGCTGATGCAAGATGAGCTTCAGGGTCAAATCCTACTGCAAGCTTCAAATCATACTTTCCTTCTGCTCCCATACGATATGAATTTGCTCCTCCTTGATCCCATGCAACATCAATCCATCCTGAAATATCAAACACTAATTTTTAAAGTATACAGTAATAACTTTATTTAGTATAACAGAAATTTAAAATATTTCATTAAGAATATGTCACCTAGTTAGTTTTACACTGAAATGACAAAAGTTATGGGATAGCAGTATGCAGATTTACAAGTGGCGCTTGCTCCCGTTAAAAGTGTATGTAGAGTCAGATGGTTATCAGCGCTGTCTGTTCCGATTCTTGAATGTCTTGTAAAATGTTTATTACGATACTAGCTACTTGATGAGAATTAATTGTGTTTGAATAAATACTGATAGCTGGAGCTCGATGCATTGGGCATAGTATTTGGAAGTTGTTGATACTAAAGATTAAGATCCAGTGTTACAGGTGAAAAGACTACCTCGTGTGGAAGGTATTACCTCCCACAAGGGACAGTGCAGTGACCGGTCATGTCTGCTGTATGATTGAGACGAGTGACATCCGAGTCCATACTAACTAACAAAGACACTGCATGAACTGACTAGCACATTCAATGAGGAATACACTAGAGGTATGTGCAGTGAAATTTGGCATTAATGGGATATAGCAGAAGACCGACTAGTGCCTTTACTCACAGCATCTGATCTCATGAACACATGCATTGGATCCTTTATGACTGGAAGAAGGTAGTGTGGTCTGATGAGTCACATTCCAGTTGGTACAAACTGATGGATGAGATTGGGTGTGGCGTAAACCCCATGAGGCTATGGATCTAACTTGTCAAGCCATTGTGCAAGCTGGTGGGGTTTCCATAATGCTGTGAGGTTTATTTACCTGGTATGATGGGTTGATCCTCTCTTAGGAGGCAGTTCCTCTCTTAGGAGGGTAATTGAACTGATCCTTGACAGGACACCACTATATTCAACTGCTTGGTGACCATTTAGTTCTCTATGAACTTCACGTACCCCAATAACGATGGGATGCTCTAGGATAATACTCAATGTCACAGGGCCCATTTTGTTTCTGATTGGTTTGAGGTGCATTCTGGACATTTCCAGCAAATAATTTGGCCACCACGATTGCCAGACACAAACCCCTTGGAGCATACCTGGGATAAGACCGAAGGAGCTGTTCATGCACAAGATCCAGCACCTACCACAACTACACAATTATGGGCAGCTATTGAGATAACATTGCCAAACATCTTTTCTGGCAACACCTGCTGACTAATTGAGTCCATGCTGGATCAAGTTGCTGCACTTTGCCAAGCTAAAGGAAGTCCCACAGGATATATCAGAGGTATCCCATGACTTTTGGCACTTCAGTCTATTATGAATGTGTTAAAACGCTTAAGCATACTGATTTATGTTTAGAAGATAAAAAACTAATAGCAACAAAAACTGAACATGTATCAGGAAATTTGGAGCAGACATTTGAAGTTTATAATTTTACTGATTTTAAACTTTACTGTAATTTCCCCAAACATTCCAAAGCAACATAAATATCTAGGTTACCAAATTAATTCAAGTAGAATTGCTTTGTTTCATCTAATCTACTCAATTTTGATTGAGATATTGCAGATATTATTGAGATGCTATACAAAAGTCCCATTTCTGGCAACTTCAAACATTTGCAAGGTCAAATAACTGTAAAAACGGTTAAGTTGAGACTATTCTTTCTACGAATAGAGATAACTTATACATTAAAATCTAAATGGATTTTCCACATTTCTAATAGATGAGTCTTGGTGTGAAAAAAAAAACGATTCCTTATATTTTAATTCATTTGTTTCACAATGTATTTATACTTGTTAGACATGATACATGCAAATCAGTATAGTGATTTAGGAAAACATGTCCAAGGCTGTAGGAATTCCAGATTCCTTCCTTTCAATAGAACAAGTATGTAAAAATTATCCCAAAACTTTGTAAAGTCGCAAAAAAAAAAAATTAACCACCTCCTTTACTTTGAGCATTACTCACACTAGAGCAAATTCAAAGGTATCATTCAATAGGAAATAACATCCTCTACAAATTTAAATACCAAAACTTTGCATTAGGGGACGTCTTCATATCAAATTTTGCAGAAACAACAACATTTCTAATAGAAATTCCCATGGTCCCTATCTGCCGGGTGAATGACGCCTTGGGAGACCATCGACAGTACATACTTGTCTAGACTAGGTTAGTTACGCCTGAGATACTGTAGTGAGACATTGTGTCGTTCTGATATATTTCTGAAGCGCATTCCGACGTGGAGTCCAAGTTCTTGTTTGTATACAAGGTTAGCAGTGTTTAGTTTTTATTTATAAATAAACCGAAACTTTTCCTTATCTCTGTCGTTGCTTGTTTGCGTCATAAGTAAACAGCCTGGATTCGTTTTGTTATATATGTGGCAGTTTTACCATTCCCAGTCAAAAGATAAACATCTATACATTTGTCAGGCAGGTTTATTTTAAAGTGAAAATTGGTGATCTAGATAAATCATGAGCCTCTCACAAATGTGCAAGCAGTGTGTCGAGAGTTTACGGATGTGGAAGAAGGGAACACAAGATAAATTTCCATTTGGTATACCTATGATTTGGCGAGAGCCCAGAGATCACTCAAGTGATTGTAACTTTTGAAAAGTGAAAACGTCAGGACATAACAAGAAAAATAAATGTAAAATAGAGTATCCTAGTTTACCATCAGCTTTATGCCCAGTGCCTCATTCAGTTACAATATCACATGCACCAATGGATCATCTGTGGTGACCTTAAAATGATCTGCTTCCTCCTTGGCCAGCAACGCAAATATACCAAGTATCCCTGTTTTCTGTGTATGTGGGACAGCAGAGTTCGTGAGAAGAATTGGGTGCAGTTGAATTGGCCGCCAAAATCTGAACTGAAACCTTGTAATCCAAACATTCTACCTTCAGCCACTTGTCGACAGAAAGAACATCATATTTCAACCTCTGCATATAAAATTGGGTCTCAGTAAGCAGTTTGTTAAAGCTTTGTCAATATTGAAGGAGACTGTTTCAAGTATCTCATTTCGGCATTTCCATGCCTGTCATTTGAAAAGATAACGATCGGTATGTTTGATGGTCCAGATTCGATGAACATTTCAGTCGATCGATTCACACAATCAGATGAACATTTCATCAAAACAATGACAGAACTTCTCAAAAGAATACTTGGTTGGCATTCAAAAACATTATCAGTTTCTTGGAAATACACGAGCACATAACTACACTGAAATTGTCCGACGACTCGTGGAGAGCTTCGAAATGCTTAGTTGCAACATGAGCATCAAATTGCATTTTTTACATTGCCATCTTGTTAACTTCCCAAAAAATCTTGGTGCAGTCAATAATGAGCATAGTGAGTGATTCCACCAAGATTTGAAGGTCATGGAGGAACTGTGTCAAGGTAGATGGGATGTACATATGATGGCAGGCTATTGTTGGAGCATGAAGTGAGACTGTCCACAGATTAAACACTCCAGAAAAAGCTATAAGCAAAATTTTTTGTTCTCCTTAATATGCATGTTTACTGTCGAAATTCATAGATTCTGTTATTCTTCTAAAAAAGCGTATTTTGTAACCGTATACATACGAGTGTTGAAGGAGGATGGCATTGAAGTAAATCTTGTTGTATCAAAAAGTCGAGTTGCCCCTCTTGAAAAGATGACACTACCAAGATTAGAGCTTTATTAGCTGCATGTGACTGTCAAGATAAAGAAAATGATAGATTTGAAAAACCATCAACAGTATATTACTGGACTGATTCAAAAATAACTCTTTACTGGATCAAAGGCTCAACCAAAACATGGAAACAGTTTTTAACAAATCGAGTGAAAGAGATCCCTGACTGATCCAAACTCCTGGTATCACTGTCCCAGAATCGACAATTCTGGCGATTTTGTGACTAGAGATACCAGTGCTGATTCCCTTCAGGACAATTCCATGTGGTGGAAAGGCCCTTCTTTTCTTGCATCTCGAGATCTACCTAGCAAAGACGAGGATTCTTGTGTGCCAGGAAAGGGGTATCTTGCCGAGATGAAAGAGAACTGGGAGCTGTCTGATTACTCTAACATAACAATGTCTCTTAGCATTGTTCCAAATTTCTTAGATTGTATTTTTAGGTTAGACAACAAATGTAAAGCATCTACTCGAAGAAGAAATGGTTATCTCAGCAATGAGCAGATTAAGTCAGCTGAAGGTTTTCTTGTTAAGGAAACTCGGAGTTAAGAGTTCGCCCGCAGACCCTTGATTTCATCTCCAAACTCGAACGTTCACCCTTCAAGTAAAATAAAAAATGTATCACCTTTTCTTTATAAAGATGGATTAGTCAGAGTAGGTGGTAGGTTGACTAACTTCTTCCATTAGTTAAAACAGGAAACACCCTGCTGTTCTGTCTCCTAAGAGTAATTTAACTCATTTGATAATTTAAAATTATCATGAAAAATAATTGCATTTAGGTTCTCAAAACTTACTTCATCAAATAAGGCAAAAATATTGGCCTTTAAATGGTTGTAAAACATGCAGAAAAATAGTGCATGACTGTGTTCAATGTTTTAAGGCAAATCCTAAAGCATGTTCCCAAAAAATGGGAGATTTACCCAAGGAAAGAACAAATCAAGATTTCGTATTTAATTCAGTAGGGATTGATTTGTGTGGTCCTTTTTTCATAAAAAATAAAAATCAAAGAAAAGGATCTCCCAAGACAAAATTGTGTTTGCATATTCATTTGCCTTGTGACAAAGGCCATACACTTAGAAATAGTCTCTGACTTGACGTCAGAAGCCATGATTGCAACTTTAAAACGTTTTATGGCGAGGAGAGGAAAATCTTTTCCGACAACACTACTAACTTTGTATGTACCAACAAAGAGTTAAGAAATTTCTATAAGTTGATGAGCAAACAAGATGAAGCACTCGCAGGGTTTTTTTCAGAAGAAAATATTGAATGGAAATTCATACCTCCCAGGGTGCCAACTTTGGTGGTCAGTCTGGAAGGCCAGTGTCAAGTCCTTCAAATACTATTTAAAACGTGCTGTAGACAATTATAATCTTTCTTACGAAGAAATTTTAACAATTATGATTCAAATTGAAGCTATGCTTAACATGCGCCCATTAACGCCACTTTCATTAGAAATTGATGATTTAGATATTTTAACACCTGCTCATTTTCTCATAGGAAGACCTTTTACTTCTATTGTAGAACCTTGCCTTGTAAATATTGAAAATAACAGATTACATCTGTGGTAAAGAACAACTAAGGCAGTACAGGTAATTTGGAAAAATGGAGCAATAATTATCTTAATAATCTGCAACAGCAAACAAAATGGATGTTTGACAAACGCAATGTAAAAATTGGGGATATGGTCTTGATAAAAGAAAATTTACCTACGTGTAAATGGATTCTAGGTCATATAGTTAAAACTTACACAGGGACAGACAAAAAAATTCGTATTGCAGATGTTAAAACAAATATTGGTTTGTTAAAAAGGGGCTATTACTAAATTGTGTGTTAACTTGAAAATAAAATAATTCATTGTATATCTATCAAATACATTATTAGTAGATAACACATATAAACCTGGTAATGTTATATCGACTGTCTAATTTATAGTCACAATTTATGTAATCATTATTCATTTATTGTGTTCATATATTGTGAACAAGCCTCTTGTGTTAAATTTATAGGTTAAATTGTTGCGAATTCCAGTTTTGTTCAAAAGATTGTTTGTATTTTATATCTGAGATTGAATTATTTGTGTATTATATTGTACTACTCAGATTGTTTTTGTTGCAATATCGAATTTTTAAAGCTAATTGTTAAATAAATGCATTGTATTTTAACTTGCATGTTAACATTGTAAGGCCAAGCGGCTTGTTGAAGCAGTCTTTCATGTGACCCAGACGAGAAGTGCGTCACAGCAGAACCTTTGTAGCTTCCATCAGAACAACATGTATGAGACTTGGCTCTCTAGCGTGACACATTCCCCATTTTAGCAGATTGTATCTTGTACATAAGGTATATACTTGTTCATACGTGTTTGAAATAAAACATAAGAAACAAGTCCATCACTCAAACAGAACTCTACAGTTCCAAACAGAATGAACAAAACTATTCTTTGTGAACAGTATATTTGGTAAGTTTTCCTTTTATATGCACATTTTGTATGACTTTTGAGACAAAGAGGGTGACCTGTAGCTTAAAAGTTGATGTGATAGAAAAAATTGCAGTTATTTTTGGATTCAAAGTTAGACAAAAACAAGTCACAGATCTAAGACAACGAAATTGCTGTTCGCCAGTATTATCCTATGTTTGTCTAACATTTTATAAACAATTGGTTTGTCCCTAAAATCGCATTAGGGAAAATTTAACGTAGTTCAAAAACTAATTATTGGAAAGAGCTGAAATTTTGCATGGACATACTAGAAGTTCTTTTAAATGGATTCCCATAAAAATAAAAGGTTACAATTCATAATTTTTTTAAACATTAATTTAATAATTATTATAGCATACTAAAAACAATTTTAAAGTAAAATAATAAGTGGATTGTGTTTGGGTTGTTTAACAGTAACATGGTACCAAAAATATCAGTGATATATATATATATATATATATCAAACCATCTTTGAATTTGCTCTACTGTTAAAAATGCCCAAGTGAAGAGGGTTGGTTAATTCTTTTTCCTGTGACTTTACAATGGACTGGTCTCATGTATAATAAATGCTCAGCATCTACTGAAAAGCAGATTTGTGAGCGACACTTTTTAAGTCACCAAAAAGATAAATATTAGTTGATCATTTATTATTGCCATCCCAACACAAGCACCAGGGCCCACATATCTTTTGTCCCCAAACAGGAGAGAAATATTTCCAGTGAGAAACAAAATATCACTTAAAGTAGAGAATTTGGCCATAGTCAATTTTTAAAAGGGTAATGCTTGAGGTGTGATTGAGTAGAAACAAAACTGACTTATATCATGCATTTTGTTTCAGGTTACTTCATTTTCAATATTAGTAAAGTTGAGAAAAAGCCAATTTGTAGTGATTTAAATAACGATTTTTTAAAAATAAAAATCCCTCATCAGCATACCCGTTACAAATTGCTTTATAATTTAGAGAAATAGATCAGCCCCCATAAAAGAATTTAAAATAAATAAAAAATATAAAATTTAATTATTTTGTCTACAACACAAGCTAAATAAAGATTTAGGTTCTAAACTGAAAACTTCCCCACAATGTTCTGCTTTGATTAATTCATAATAACAAACATAAAATCAGCAGCAAATATACTTACCATTATGCAATTCTCCAGATATTGTGCCCTCACCTGAAGGATTACCATCTTGATCTCGCCATTTCCAATCAGGACCACGTACAATTCGTGCTCCTAGAATCATATATTTGAGTTGTTGTTTGACAGATCTTCTTTGACGTCGTAAGTTTGCTTCTGCTTCTTTAGCAGCTTTACCTAAACATCATTTCAAAGAATTACCACGACTATACTGATAACAGAAAACAAAATGACTAACATAAAAAACATTTAGACAATCAAGGTAATTTTAATTAACGTCATACTAGAGCAACACAATGGGCTGTTTGACAATCAAGGAGCCATGTTAAAAATATGACCACCATGAAAATTTTACTAGTTGTTTTTAGCTAATTTATTAAGTTTAAACATAAAAAATCAATTAAATGCAATCATTGAAATTAATCACACACATATTCAATATCATGAATTTAGTAATAAAGAACAATATTCCTATGATGGGCTACAAAACGTAATTTTTCAATAGTAATGTTTAAGAATAATAAAAAGTTCTATGTACTTTAATATTAGATTTACTTTTATCCTAATGGATAATTTCTTTTTCTATGTCTATATCAGAAGGTTTCATTTAAACTTGATGATCTTGGGGATTTGTGAATTTTAAACAAACAGTTATATATACCCTACAACATTATGTATAAAAAAATGTAAATAAAATAACAAGAGTGAATTTGTGGTTTTTTGTTCTATTATTGATACAAATCATTAAAATTCACTCTTTTAGCAATAAGTTTCTTTAACAAAATTTAACTTTCAGATAATTCTAATTTAAACTGCATGCTGTAGCTATTACATTTCCAACAAAATTCTTTGAGCAAATGGTCTGTATTTGGCAGATCGCAGTGGAAAAAATATTTCATTTTATAAAATTTAGAAATAAAATTCCAGCTTCTGTTAGCTCAAGTTAGTTGCAGTTTTTTTAATTTGTTGCAAATGAAAAACAAGATTATGATAACAAGTTTTTCCTGCCTCAATTAGAACCTATGTCGGAATTATAATTTTAACATTCCTCTCGTAGTTCTCTCAAATCCCAAAATCAGCAATGCAGAAACATAGTAACTATGAAAATTTGGCAGTAGTTGGCATGTGTGTAAATAATTTTAGACAGGACGCTAGTTATTATTTCATTTATTTGATGCATTCCCTCCCCTTAACTGTATTTATTAAAAAAAAATTCCTAGTACTTCCCTAGTGAGCTTGCATGTCTAATTTTAAATCTAAACAAATTTAAAGTTGGCTTGGTTGGTTGGTTTTTATGGTGAAAAGTCACATTTAACCAATCTGTGCCAAGCATCAAGTGAATACAAATTTACAGAAAATACACACCTAAATCATCACAAACTCCAGTAACAGTCCCATATATTTCAAAGCCAGAGAGCGATAAATAATGTGTTTGTCCACTGGCATTTTTTCCTGTTTGCTGAAGACGTATATGACGCCATCCTTGCTTCTCTTCAGGAGGAGGTTCTAAAGGCCAAGATGCAGTTGATCCAGGCTCATTTAAAGCACAATCATCAACATGAGTGAATAGTGTTAACCAGTTCGAACCATCTTTTGATACTTGAAACAGCCAGTTTCTTAAAGCGGATCTACAAAATATAAAATGTTTTGTGAAAACCTAATACAGGAAAACAGCAGTATTTACATAAGATTTGAAATTGATTTTCAAAAATTTCGATTACATAACTTCTAAATCAATAGGTTACAACTTTACACGGACATGAACAATTTGTGCATTAGCTTTATTTTCTGCAACATCAGATTTCATGTGATTACAAGCAGTGCTCTTTTATGCAAAACTGCCTACTTTTGAAAGGTAAAGCTACGGGAGGTTGGGGAGGATTCTTGGTGCACTACCTCAAAGGTACTGAAGTCATAAGAGCATTTAAACTCTAGGTCAGATAAACTTGTCAGCATTAACAGGGTGGCTACAAAAATTGAAGTAAAAAGTTCCCCAAGTTTTCCCTGATTTCCAGAGTATTTTTCATGAACTTCCCTGAGTTTCTCCATCCATTCGCAGAACAATTCTTCAGTAATTATGATAAACTTGACACTTGATGAACTAAAAAACTATAGACTAATAGATGAATAAAAACAAGATAAGTAAAAAATATTTTTACTGTATTCCAAAATAGACCAAATAATATAAAGTTATAGATAGAATATTTAATTTTACATTTTTAACTATTTTGATGTGTTTGCAAAAGCAGCCATCAGCCCCTGAATCCGTCAATGGCGCCAGCGCTCGGTACATCTCTAATATTATAAAAGGAAGTGTTTGTCTATCTGTCCTGTACGCAGTGTCCTGATGAATCGATGGCACTTACAATAGTGAAATTTAGCACACATGTGGTCCGAATTTTTTGCAATTTTTCTATCGCGCCCGAATTTTAAAATTTAATCTAAAACAGTTAAAAATTAATTAATTGGAATTTAATTATTATTTTCCTTAGAATGGCATATGGTATAAAGACATGACATTCTAAACTTATTTTTTCCGTTTCCCTTAGATTTTCTCAGCAACGATTTTAGCGGAAGAACAAAACAAATAAAGTTTTAACTGGAGTTATGTAGTTCTTTTTTGTATTTCCTAAATCGTTAAAGATAGAAGAAAAATTTCAACGGATTTCAAATCTGAGGAAAATTTTACATCAGATCAATACCTAAAAACATGATTTTCTTTCAAAAAATAATTTTTAAACTGTAACTTTTATATTTTTTTCAATACGAATTTGGCCGCTGGCGCCGTAAAGAATTCTACCTTCGTGGTTAAAAAGATGAGATTAATTCATTTTGATTTCCTGAGCAACGGATTCGAATTCGTTTGTTCTGGTCTGAACAGGCGTTCTTCGTTGCTTTTTTCTATCTCAACGATCGTTAAAGATAGAATAAAAGTTTCAACGGATTTGAAATCTGCGGAAAATTTCACATTAGATTGATACCTAAAAATACGATTTTCTTTAAATAAATAATTTTTAAATTGTAACTTTTACATTTTTTCCAATACGAATTTCGCCGCCGAGAAGAATGGCCTTCGTTTGATTCGAGATTCATTCATTTTGAAAAGTAACGGATTCGGGTGAAGCAAAAGAAATAATTAAAGTTATGACTGGCATTCTTCAGTGCTTTTTTCTAAATCAGCGATTGTTTAAAATAAAATAAAACATCAACGGATTTTAAAGCTGCGGAAAATTTTACACCAGATAGATACCTTATAGGTTTGATTTTCTTTTAATAAATAATTTTTCAATTAAATATTTATATTTTCATATGAGATTGTGACGTCACGCCGATTGGATCTCTTCACAAACGATTTTGGCCGCATTTGACAATAACGAATTCATCACAAAAAGAACTGTAACGGGCAATGCAAACTTTTCAACAACAACAGTTCGAGAATTTTCGAAAAAAATTAATAACTTCTAACACATATGTATGAAAAAACATAGGCATAATCTAAATGTGTACTTTTTTGTTAGCCGGACGCAATTTTGGAAAATCGCCAATTTAGGTATTTCAGAAAAAAAATGATTTTTAAAAAAATGATGATTAAATTGGAGTAATTTTCGGCCTTTAGTATTTTTCAAAGCTGCAAGGCACTATGTTCCTATTATTGACCTTAGGGAACGTGGCACAGCTGTAGACTTCGGTTACAGGATTTCCGGCCGTTACAGGTTTAATAAAACAGTATACAATGTATACAACTCTTTTTTCTGGATGTTTACGTAAAAAATACACTTATCATTTTCGGAATGAAAACAAAATTGGCGACATTGTGATTTTGGTTCAAAGTGGTGCCCGCATGGCTAACAGAAAAGTACCGAATGGGTGCCATTTGCAAAACGAAATTCAAACTTTTTCCCTGAGTTAAACGAAACTTCCCTGATTTTTCCAGAAAATGATTCTTCCCTGAGAAATCCCTGATTTCCCTGGATTCCCGGTTCTGTCGGCACCCTGATTAAGAATTCGAAATGCTCCCCATAACTGTTTTTAAATTTTTATGTCATAGATAGTATAAAGTACTACCTTGTGTAAACACTAAGCACAAAGAATTACTGAAAAACGTTTGTAAATGGTGTTTGCTATTTTTGTTCACTACAGATAGACTGATGTTTATGACATTTCACTACAGCTCCAAGCCAAATATGCGAATAGTTCATTTAATTTGAAATTTAAATATCCTTCAGTTTCATTACATTGTAATGCATTAAAAATGACAAACCATTCTTTTAGATTAATAATTTACTGTGGAAAGTTAATTAGAAAATTTGTTTGTAATGAAAATTGTAATAAAATTTTTTGTTACATATTAGAAAATTTGAAATAGGTAATTAAAAATATTATAATATTTAAGAATTTTTCTGATAGGTTCTAAAGATTAATAACTAGATTAAATTTAGCTACTGTGAGAATGCTACCCGAGTTACAAAAATTTGCCTTTTAAGTTTTCCCTTTCCATTTCTGACAAAACATTAGTTGCATAACTGATATATCAGGACACAAAACTTTGTATTGTTGGTTTGTAGAAACAAGGCTGTAATCAACCATTTATTGTTAATTTCTTATGTTTTTAAAGCACCAGAAGAGTACTAAAAATATTTCAACAATGAACAATTTGAAGATAATCAAGTTAATGATGGCCAAAAGCCGAAAATTCCTCAAGATAGAAAGCTGAAGGAATCTGGTGGAAGCATTTCGGAAACGACTAATTTTGTGAACTGTTCGCGTGCCGCCGTGGTAAAAGTTTACTGTGCATGGCAAAATGGCACTATCCAAAATCAGCGGCGTGGCACATGTGGTGCACCATGGGCTATAGATAACAGAGGCGAACGAAAGCTACGGGGATGCGTTCGGGCGAATAGACAACAACTGTTGAGCAACTGACCGCCCAGATGAACCAAGGGGCTACCAAGAGTGTATCCTCAACAACGGTTCAGCGAACGTTGCTGCGCATGGGCCTTCGCGGCAGACGCCTGGTTAATGCACCTATGCTGACTGCTGTTCATCGGCGGCGAAGGCTGGAATTTTCACGGCAGTACCGCAACTGGACGTCCACAGAGTGGCGACAGGTGGCTTTTTCCGATGAATCACGTTTTATGCTCCATCGGACAGATGGACGTTGGCGTATACGGCGTGAAATGTCTGAAAGCAAACACCCTGCAACAATTGCCGGAAGGATCCAGGCCGGAGGAGGGAGCATTATAGTTTGGGGAATATTTTCCTGGCATTCACTGGGTGCACTCATCATTGTGGAAGGCACAATGGATCAGCACAAGTACGCATCTGTCCTTGCGGACCACGTCCACCCCTATATGCGAATTATTTTTCCTCAGAATGATGGCATCTACCAACAGGACAATGCGAGGTGTCATATAGCTCGCAGTGTATATGCATGGTTCGAAGAGCACCAGGATGAGTTTACCGTACTCCCCTGGCCAGCAAACTCACTGGATCGGGTTGTTCGCGCCATGGATCTTCAACCGCGTAATCTAGCGCAGCTGGCCACGGCACTGGAGTCGGCATGGCTCAACATCCCAGTGAACACCTTCAGAAACTTAATTGACTCTCTTCCCGCACGTCTCGCAGCAGTCCGCTCTGCCATAGGTGGTTATTCTGGCTTTTGACAGGTGGTCACATTAATGTGAATGGACTGTGTATATTCAAAGATATTTCACTCAAGATTTTATTATATCAGAGTTGGATTTCATTCCTTTTCAAATTGAAGAAATGAAAAGAAAATGACATTATTGTATAAATGAAGAAAAGCATCCAGGAAGGTATAATATATCTTTGGATAATTTTAGAAATTTTCACTTAGGAATAGGGTTGCAGAATTCACCAACCTGGATGTGAAGAAAGCATATATTTCTTTGCTCTGGTTAAAAATTTATATATAAATAGAACCAACATTTCAAATTCTTGCAGAACTGTTCAGAGCAACAACAGTTCATTTACTCATAGCTGAAATTCAATGTGTACAATAGTGGTGCATAAATTGATGTATTATCTATTTGTATTTTATTTGCATTCTTTTGTCATTTAGTCCAATATTTTTTCAAAAGGCAACCATATAATAGCACAAATATCAATTGCAAAACATTTCTATGTGAAATAACTCGAGTGTAATACGGTATTTCTTAAAAGTCGGTGCAATACTTTTCTACTTGAAATGCAATAATTTGAATAAAATAATGCAAAAATGCATGTTAAATTTTAACAAAAAGAAATCTTACCTTCCATAGCCTCTAGCATGTCGCAATGTATATCTACTAGGTATTAACCAGAGTCCAAGATCAATGGCAAACCAAGCTCTCCTATTTATAAAATAGTGGGTAAAGAATTGATAGTTTTTTTACATTACATAACAAATATGCATTCAACAAATATAAACTAATCTTAAAAGCATTTTATACAACCACCATAAATTTTTAGGAGAAAATCTTGAATTCTTGGTATATATCTGGGGAAAATATTAAAAATAAATTATAAAAACGAAGCTGAGTAGACATAGTAAAATAAGCATTAAAATATGAGTAACAGTGCAAACATACTGATGTAGATTAAAAGTTTTTACGTCCTATTCCTGTTCGGACAATTTAATTTCAATGATTTCTTATTACTTTGATCAATTTAGGATGGGAATGCAAAAGCTAAAAATAACACATCAGATAAGAAAACTGGGCTTGGCATGATTTTCAAACAAATTAAATAAAAATAATTAAAACCAGAAAAATAGTTTTTAGTCACAAATCAGAAATGTTTAGTTAAAATTCTGATATTTAGTTTTTTAGTTAGCTAAGTGAAACAGTAGTAACTAGATACTTGAAAACCGTTGACAAATACGTAAACTAGTCTTGATTGTAGTAACATATAAGTTTAAAATTGATTTCCTGAAATATATAACATTTCACCTCCAGTGAGGTACTTAGAACTAATTCATAAACAGCCATATTCAGACATCCAAGTTAAAATTGAATCAAAGATAATGGTTTAATTATCAACAAAATTGTATTCACACAATGCTTGAATCAAGGTTTAAATTGCCGTCTCAGTGCAAAACTTGAATCCTCAAAAATTGGCAGTTTAACACTTAGCTGAGGGTTAAGGCATGCACAGCACTACATTTTTGCAAAGGAAGCAAAGTCACCTGTCAACAAAACAAAATGAACGACAGACTTCATTACCATGCTAAATTACAGAATTTTGACTATGGATACTCAAGTATTAGGTATGGTAGCTGTGATTGGTACCAAATTTATAAAATTTATTCGTCAATACTGACAAGTATAAAAGTAATCAAAATTCAATTCTACTGAGTATTTGACCAGTATGGAATGGTTTCAGATCGTAAGAAATTTAAACATTACATGCAAAAGAGACTATGTAATCACAACAAGCTTATTGGTTTAATTGGTGGATCACTTGATTAGTGTTTTGAAAATCCTGCAGATTCGATGAACCGCTGATTAACTCAAGACTTACCAATAAAGCTGAAAGTGAATAAGATCTTTTCTCTCTTAGGTTATCAAGAGTAGCAAATAATTTATTACAGTTGCATTTCAGGTGCAGGTATGCAAAATTTTTGCATTTCTGCATCAGAATTATAAAAACAGCAAATGCTTACAAATATCATTAGTGGAATGTGATAATACGACAGACTATTAGAGACTGACAATATTGGGCAATTTGAAGACTTAGCAAAACATTATTGGAATAGAAATTCTAAGAATTAAAAAAATTGGTTATCATACATTATTTGTGTCATTACTGTATCACTCTATATGTATACAAAAAATTAAGGCCAATTTGCAAGGACGAAGTTTCATTCTAAGGAAAGAGAAACATCTTTCTAGACTATTGATACAATAAATAGTAGAGTGCAGTAATGCTAATAGTAAAATATACAAAACATAATCACATAATAATTACAAATTAACTAAAAATATTTACTTGTCATCATTAGTATGACAATTCAAAGCAGATGCTTCACGACTTAGGATGTCTTCAAGTCTTCCGTAGGGGAGATTTCTTCCTTCAGATGCTGTAACCATAACCAGGCCAACTTGAGCTGGATTAACCCACTCAGTGACAGTTCTAAAGTAAAAAAAATCATTCAAAGGAAATAAAAAAATTTTAAATTCACGAAGAGCATTTAAACTTGCATAACTTTAAAAGCTGTAGTTTACAAATGCAACTGTTTATTATAAAATGAAAATATTAAATTGTATTACTGATGTAAAAATTTTTACAAACTCAATGAAGCATTGATAGGACTCAGGTATTCAGTACTAAACATACCAGCATATTGAAAGCATGCTTACAAATATTTTAACCGATAGAAACTCATTAAAAACATTTACATGTTAGTTTCCTATAAATTTTAATTTGACTCAGTTCAACACATGGTTTTATTTTTCTATCCTATTAACCATTAGGTAACAGGAAAGACAGCCAGTGGCAATATCAAATTATTGGCATTTATTTATTATTTGTCTTCCTTAGATATCAGATTCTGATTTAATTTTTTTCCTTTCCCTCTCATTTCCTTAGCACAAATGATTCCAGTGGAGCAAAACAAAACAAATAAAAAATTTTGACTTACATTTATTTATTTTTTATTCCTTAGTTCACGTTTCTATCCTCACGATCGTTAAAGATAGAGTAAAAATTTCAACAGATTTGAAATTTGCGGAAAATTTTACACCAGATCCATACTTCAGGTAGTCTGAATTTTTAGCGAATTTGCGACATGCACGTGTCATGTCGAGTAAAAGTGGGCCCCGTTCTCAAAATTATAATTTTTCTTTTTAATGTTTTCAGTATCAGTAAGGACAAGAAAAGAACTGTAACAGGTAATGCCTACTAGTTTCATATAAAGCAACCATATCACTAAACAGTGAGGTCAAGTGACAGCATATTTAACTACTCTATACTTAATATTTGTTCCCAGTGTTTAGGGGCTATTGATTCCAATAAGAAAGGTATTGTGGAAGGGATAATGTTAGCAACTGCATCCCCACCATATTACTTAAATTCGTGAGATCAAGTGACTCTGCCTATTTGGCACTAATATTATTTGTTACCTGGATGCCTACAGAAACTTATCGATTTATGGGACCATAGACTCTACACAATTAGAAAAAATTCGAAACCTGTTTCAAGATAGCCCTGAAGATGCTTGAAAGTAGTATTTTATCATCACTATTGAAAAATTCAGAAATGGAAATTTCTATTGTTGCTGTTTTAGAAATCAATCCTTTTTCCAAAACTGGTGATTTAATTTACATTTATTTAAAAGGATTTTTTCATCAGAAATTTTTTTAGACATGAATACCTTTCTGATTACAGAAAGAATTTAAGGATAGATGCGTTAAATGGATTTAATGTATCAAACATGCGCTGGGTTCAAGTCAGACGATCGATTAACTTTACTTGATCAATTCAAACAATTTCTTACATCTCGATCAACATGTCTCAAATCCAGTTTCACATAATCTTAAGTTTCTGCATATTGATACCAAGGTCATTGATTGAAGACTGTAATGAAAATGTGTGTAGGGGGTAATGCTGTCATTTCTTAATTGGATAAGCATCACTTAATATTGAATTATGACACTTCATGGTGTCATTTCCCCAATTGCATGGGGATAACTCACTGATTAAAACAAACTTTCAGAATGTAAAGCGACTCAAATCAAATTGAGAATTTTTGTTACAGATATTTTTTCTTCATTCCAATATCAGATTTATCTGCATTCTAAAAATTCATTTATTATCGAAATTATACTTTCATTTAATAAAAGAAAATGGAGTAAATTTTTTCTACAAAAATTTGTAACTTAAAATAATACTTTGTTCTTTTGTAGTAAGTCTGCAGTTTTTCAAACATTATAAAATTTAAATTTTCTATGTGCTACAAGAATTAACCAAAATCCACACATAAATTCTTCTAATTCTTACAATACTTATTAAGACACTAATCGAAATAACATATTTTACATGTTTTATTACTGATTTTTTTTTAGTAACAAAAGGTTTAGTTACCCCCCCCCCCCCAAAAAAAAAAAAAAACAGTTCAAATACATTTCATACAAGCAACCTTTAATACAGCAAACAGCAATAACATCAAATTAAGACATGACAATTGATCCGAAAAAATTTTAAGGACTGGTATATTTAGAATTATAAATTTAAAACACATATTTATAGCTTATATACCCATTGATGAATATCTATAAATAGATCTAATATCATTTTACAAACTTCCAAAATTTAAGACAAACATACATTTTCAAATATTAATTAGATCCACTATTAGTTTTTAACATATTCCGGAAAATTAAATTGTTCACAAATGCAGCTTTAGTAAAATGAATATATCTAAAACAGAAGTATACACCAACTCTTACCTTCCATTTGTACCAATCCAATAAATCACTCCATTGTCATCAAAATCTTTTTGATGAGTGAAGTTAACTTTCATTCCAGGTTCTTTTAGTTTCTTTACAAAAGCAAATGTTGATCTATCATAATCATACCACTGTTTTGCAACCTAAAATGAGCAACAAAAAGTTAAATAATGTACACGGTACGGAAATTAATACTTGTAGGATTGTAACACATTAAAAGAAACAAGACTGCATTAATTTCATTTGCCAGTTTGATCATTATCATGTTCTACATAATGTATCTAATACTGCTACAAATGATATTGTGTTGATTAAAAACCTTTAAAAATAATTATAAAAACATGTTTAAATAGTTTTATAGTTGATATTTGCATGCATGAAATCTATATTACACTAAAATCTATTTTAAAATTTATGAGATCTGGTTGTATTTGGTCATGTATGCAACAGCAATACACATATGGGTCATTCTACAAGAAATGAGCAGAGAGAAAAAACTGGCTGTATGATATTTTCACAAAATTTGGTACATGTGTTTTTCTTTTGCAAAATCAAAAATTTTGGAAGCTTCAGGTATTTTAAAGACTTGCGACTTTGAAGAGCAGTTGTGTATTCGCTTAATATTGCATCTTTGAAGATCTGCTTCTAACAACAAAAAAAAACTTAATAGATAATTATTTTGTAATAAAAAAAATCTATTTGCAAATAACGTGTAACATATTCAATCCAAAAATTAGTTGCAAAAATAGAAAATTGTGAATTTTGATAGAATTTATTGATTTGTAGGAATGATACTGATGAAATTTGGAAGTCAGGTTTCATTTCCTTCATCTTTAAGGTAACAAACACATACTAAAAGTTTAATAGGGCATACAAAATTAAATTCAATAAAGCTCTGACAAAGCAATAGTTTAGAGATATAGTTTAATATGTCTATAACTTGCAAAACATTCAGGATTGCCTTCCGAGTCCTAAAGTAACAAAATCGGTAACATGCAAGAATATAGTACCTGTATATTGCCCAATTGCTGACGGAAAGTTTCTATACCAAATAATTATTTGGTTAGGCATAAGATGGGTTACATAAGATAGGTTACAATTTTGGACAGGCATAAGATGGGCGAGCGGAGGAGGAGCCCCCTAGATTATCAAATATACCAAGCAAGACGGCTAATAATGATGAACAAAATAATTTTACCATCTTCACTAAATGTTTTTCTAATTGTCCAACTGTGGTCAATGGTTCCATTTTCAAGCCTCTTCCACTTCTATCAATTAATGTTGTCTCGCCAGGCGCTCTCTCCAAGCGGAATCGTAGCCTCCTGGTAAGTATCTAAATAGAAAACAAAATGAATATACAAACAGTATATATGTTCACAAAAAGTAATGAAAATAAAATTCAACACCCATAATGCAATCACAATTCTAAAGCATTTGTATGCAATAAAAATTTTAGAATTACTTTTGTAATGTTTTAAAGAGAGCTAAATGATACATTTATATATAACTGTGGTTATTATTTTATTTTAAATTATACATAAGTTATAGTATGATTATAAAATATTTTCCTTTAAAATAAATGAGGAAATCTATGCAATTTCATGCAAAGTTATAATTTAGTTCCTCACATGTCTGTAAAATCAATTAGATTCTTCACTTTAACAGTACAGAAAACTGGATTCAAATTTTTACTTAGGACAGATTAAAAATCTAATTATACTAGGTAGACATAAGTGATGGACTCCCCAATGCCAGTGCAACATATGTGCTCCTAGAGCAGGCATGTGTTTGTGAAGGAATAAAAAGAACAGAGAAGCACTGATCACACTTAAGAAGCATGTTTGTTGAAAAGAGAAAGACAAATTTGAAAAGGTGGTCATCATAGGCTTCTCATTGGAGGTACAAAGGTTCCTAATCAACTGTGTTTTGTTATAAATGCATGAAAGAATGTTTATTACAAGAATGCACAATACCCTGGTAAACGTACAATATGCAACTGGTTTTGAAATCCGAGGTGTATAAATAATCTCGATAACTTCATACTTCCGACATCATGGCAATTCTGGACAAAAGTTTTTCAAAAAAGATGACAATGTCACTGGTCTTGCTTCCTTCAAATACTTGATAACATGTCAATTTTGGAAATCCTTACAATTCTTTTATGCATTACAAAATATGCAATTACTAAATATGTAATACACAATTTTGAAGGACTTAACATCTATGTAAATCCCAAAAACATTTATAACAGTAAACAGATCCTTTACACCTGTTTATATCATCTTCTTACCCAAGTTAATCAATTTACATAATTTCTGATAAATCTGATAATGCTATTTCTTTTTCCAACATCAAATGTGCAAGGAACATCAAATGTAGGAAAAAGCAGTCATTTAAATATTACAGCTAAATAAAATTCTAGACCTTTTGTTTATATATGCAATTTCTTAGTTAAAAATGTATCTTGTATAAAGGCAGCATAAAATATACATTAACGACGAATTTGTCAGAAAAATTCTTCACAAATGCAGTGTTTCAAGTAAGGAAATTAAGCTGAATGTAGTCAAGGTGCAAACTCTTAGAAATTGCTTACTTTTGCACACAGCTGTAACAAATTTAAAATCAAATACAGAAAAGTAAAATAGATATAAAAGAACATTTAAGAGTACTTTCATAAATTAAGAAGTCATGCAAAGATTTAACTAAATAAAAAACTCTAGATTTATCATATTTTATTCACATCGGATTATTCTATCAGATTATTTAAATTAACAGAAATATATAATCAAGCATAAGAGAAAAACATTCATAAATAGTACCTGGAGCCCATTCCCACTGCCATTTGTGTCATAGAGGTAAACTGGTAATTTTTCTATTGACTCCAAGACAGCCACAAGTTTCCTAACCAATGCAACAGATGGCAACATAGAGCTTGAAAAAATTACAAATAAAAATAACATTGTAAGTATTAATTTGCAATAGAAAAATAGATTTTACGAGATTCACAAAATATCTGTAAATGTTTGCCTCATTTCTGCTGTAATCATCAATAGGGGGAAAAAAACACTGCTCCTTCAAAAAGAATTGGGAAAATAAAAAAATACTATGTATTCAAAATTTTCCCACTTGCTAGTCTTGAAAATTTTTTGATGCAATAAGAGAAAATTTAGCATTATTTTATGTATAACTAAAATATTTATTTTCCAGCAATACACAATTGCTTGTATTACAATAGTGTAGCAACATAGCATTTCACAATTCCCTGACAAAATTCTTACTCTGAAGAATGGAACACACATTTCTTCTGACACACCTGATTCTTCCAAACTATTACTTAAATTTTTCTGACAAAAACAATTGCACATTTAAAGTATAACTCAAAAAAATAAAAGCCTCTTATTTTGATGAATAAATAATTTAAATGTGTTCTGGTTTTCACAATATTTATTTTGTGTTTATTTATCAGATACTGTTTAGAGAAACTTAGAAAATTAAGCTCCATTTCAGGTACTAAAACACAACAATGAAACAAACTTTTAAGCATGCACACAATTTTGCAGAATCTGTAAGTTCACGAAAAGGTGCTGTAAACAAACACACTTAATATGATGCGTGATTTCACTAGTATGACAGGCCTCGAAATATATTTTTTTATATAAGTACACAAGAAGCACCTAAGTTTTAAATTAGATGCACAGATTATGTTTTAGGTGCACATTTAAAAAAACGTAATGAAAGAGTATTAATGTAATGTAAACTACTTTATTAGATGGGTATGTTTAGATAGGTTAGTAGTAGATAATAAACAAAAATATTTAAACAATTTTATTTATATGCGAAATTATTGCTTACAAATATTCAGTCATTAAACATTGGTGGGCACAAAACACAACAAATAAACGAGTACACTTTGTTTTAAAGTAGATAAAATCTGAATTTAAAGATAAATAATAAAACTATTTGCTTGCGACATGCAGCGGCCAGACAATTCTCAGGAATTCCTACGTCTTTACACTTTATTGAATCACGAGGTGTTTACAAAAATGTGGGATGCCTATTGTTCGCGGTTTGTCAAGTGATATAAGTTCTCCCTTCTCCGGCTGTCGCGACAGTCGCTTCAACAGAGCCATCTGGAAAAAAATTCGATCATCGGAAAGTTCTGGTGGCAGTAGCACAAGTAAACCTTTCTCCTGTATAAACATGTTATGGCCCAGTGATTTTGTTTTTGCAAAGTGTGTATTTAGGAATTTTAATTACGCTCCTTTAGAGCGAGAGTGGTCGATACTAATAGTTTGTTCAAACATCAAAATAACATAAAACACGTTCCCCTCCGTTTTTTTAACGTTAGGTGCACTACGTGCACCCAGCGGGAAAGAATTAGGTGCACAATTTTATTTTCATGTGCACAGTGCACCTGGGTATTTCGAGCCCTGTAGTATGAAATAGTATAAAATTATTTCACCAGTAAATGATCTGGTTCAAAAATATCACTTTAAAATTAATAAACATTTTATGTTTTGGTTTTATGGTATAGGGGTCATATTTGGCCTAATGTCAAATAATAGACATACACACATGGGAAGTTTTACTGCCACAGAAGAGAAAAATACTCAGGAAGGAATATAATTTGTGCCACCTACAACTAGCAGTTTGCTAGCCCACTGAGTCACCATGACCCAGTAACAGGTATGGAAACAAAATTAAATCTGCAGCTGCCTTAAAATATATTATGCATAGCACTTTCTGGTTTACTGCAATTACATCATGGTCAAATGAATTGAAAATAATGTTGAAATTCAAATAAATGAAATGCGATAATATTTTGTGTACTAAATAAGTGTGTGCTAATGTGATGATGATAATGTAATAATAGATGTTAATGTGCCGACCAACCGGTCTAGTGGTTTAGGTGTTGGCCTCTGGATCGGAAGATTCCTGGTTCGAATCCGGGGTCAGGGCATGGATGTAATAGTGCTGTCCTTAGTTAGGGGTAGTGATGTTCGCCCATTGGGTGCCCTTTCACAATGACCATCGCTTCCCGGCCTTGCAGTGGCCTATGATTAGCAATCGAGTGCCCACCGTAATTTTAAAAAAAACCTAAATAAGTAAACTATCGGTTTTCACTAAAACAAATTCAAGAATTTGTAATAATCAACTTCGACTTAGAAAGTTTGCCAAAAAAAAACCACGCCAATGCCGTTGCCACCGCTATAAACGTAGACTAAAGCTGTACCCCTGTATTAAATAAAATATTACTCAATTCAGTTTAAATTTGCAACCTATTTTCGAATATAAAATACCTTTTTTCAAAATCTCTAGTCAATTTCCATCGGCTTATATTTTCCAGTAAATATTTTTATTTACTAATTAAATTAACTTTAAATCAAATAAAACTAGGATAACATAAGTTATTAATTTTAACGTATTACAAAATCATAAACATTGTCCTTATAAGAAGCATCATTTTGAAAATTTCCCGTTGCAAAAAATAGCTGCAGTCTATGTTTAAAGTGGTGGCCACCGCCTTGGCGCACTTCTAATGTCGCCAAAGAAAGAAGTTTTAACGGATTTTAAAAGTAATTTCTAGAATATTCAAAATGCAAATTTAAGCTTTCCACTTGCCTAGGTTGCCATAAAAGACGAAATAAACTAGCATCTTATTTTCTAGTTGAAAGAAAAATCACATTAAAAGCTGATCAACTTAAAATATTTCGTTTGTACCTATTCCGCCGCATCATGACGTATCACCGCCGATAGATAAGAGCTTCTTAGGAAACCGTATTTTTGCCTACGAAATTAACAGCAGCAACATACGCTAACTAGTTCAAAATTCAAGTTCTTCATGTTTGCAATAAAATTAATAAGCTTCTCACAACGGATTCTTTTCATAGAAGAATTAGCAAGACTTATCAGCTTGGCAAAATTTAGGAGTGCAATGTTGACAAGAAATATCTCAGTTAGCGCATTTTACGTTTATAAAAAATAAAAAGGGCAAAAGTCGGAATTTTTTCTTAAAATATGATAAAAATCGGTTAATTTCACAAAAATTTGAGAAAGCACTAAAAGGTCCTTTTACATTACCAGTTGGTTGGTTCCGGAGGTTTTTCAAGGTATCGAAAAATAAAGAAAAAAGCGGGAGAAATCGTAAAAAACGTGAGAATTTCGAGGAAAATCCGGAAAGCGGGAGATGGATGGAAAATCGGGAGTCTCCCGCCGAAATCGGGAGGGTTGGCAACTCTGCAGGATAATACATTTAAAAATTGAATTTTCAAATGAAAGCAAAAGGTAAAACATTTGTTTAAATTTAAAACACAAGTTGACATCTTACATAGTTTCTCTTGAGTAAATTACATCATCATGTTAACAAATTTATAAGTAAGTGTAAGTGACAGACCTAAATTATAGTCTGATTAGATAAATATTTGTCATGGGTCACTACTAGGGGAATGTGACACCGATGTCGATGTTTTCAAAACATCGATGTTTCATAAAAACATTGTTGTATTTACCATCGATTTATTGGAGTCGATGGTTGTTTAACGTCGATGTTTTTACATTGTTTTTATGTTTTATTTTTAAATGAAATAAAGCACCATAGTAAAAAAAAGTTTTTAAATAACCATGAAATTAAGTATTTATTAGTGATGGCGACATCTGTCCCATCAGAAAGAGTTTTTTTCCCAAACTGGTGAAAAAAGAAGTCAGCTTAAGGAGGAGAAAGTTAACTTTTTTTTTTTTTACAAACAGTAAATAACAAATATTAGTGCCAATATTTAATAATTATAGGCCCCAATAGGAACCTGGAATAAATATAGAAATTATAGGCCCCAATATTTTTTTATTTACAGTAAATAAAAAGTAAGTTTGTTGTTTTTCTCCTAAGTTGATAAATAATTAATAATAACTATCAATAATTATTGCTATGTATAGGTAGTAGTACCTATGTCAAATCATTGTAAATATTATTTTCTTTTATATTATTCAATTTGAAAATAAAAGATTTGTTAATTGTTTGAATCTCCCCTCAGGCAAACATTAATGTTTGAGGTTGCTAAACCAGTTTTTAAGAAATGGGGGAAAAGGAAGTTTAAATACACTGATGTTTAAAAACATCGGTTTTTGGGCGATGAATTATCAACATCGATGTTTTAATTTTGAACATCCCATGTTTCGCTGTTGATTTCGCATCACTAGTCACCACTCTTAAAGTGATAGGTGATTGTTTCAGGGTGCATTTTGAAAAATGAAAGATGATGATAGTGTTTAATTTTCATCCTTTCAAATAGAGAGCTCAGTTGTGTTTTTTTATTTAATAAATTGTTAATCATAATTGTGTTATTTTGAATTCATGTCTCAATTAAAAAGAGTAGTTGAAAAATCACTATAGCTATAATTCCACAGTCAATTAAAGGGTAACAAGTAGTTTAGGCCTACGAGTGGGGTTTTTCTTTTTTGCAATCTTGACATTTAGAAGTAGTCCTACTGCTCATGGACAATATAAATAGCTAGACTTTTATAAATATAACATTAATGTACAATATTCCCTCATGCTTCCCACACTTAAATGATTGAATACTTTATAAATTAATGCTTTATGAATGAATTCAAATAAATGTCAACTTGTTTTTTACTTTACTGTTTGGCATAATCCTTGACTCAACACTCAACAGATTACTTAGTCCATAGTCACCTCAGATTATTTGCAAGTGTTCAATGCCAAACATTTTTTCAAAAGCTGATCAGTACTGGGTGTAGCCATTAGTGCTGATCTAACCATGAGTGCAGAAAGTTTAAAGCATTTGACGAACTCTGCGATTTTCCTATGGTGTACTCAATTAGTTATAAAAATGTAAGATTGGTTGTGATTTAAATCAATGATTTAAAAAAAATAACTTGATTAAAATCATGATTTTAATAGTTCATTTTAAATGAAGTGTTTTAATTTTCACATCCTGATAAAAATAGTGTATTAATAAATGTTTTAGATTTAAGAAAATGACAAACATGACAGTTTTACCAGACATGTTGCAAGAAAACACTACACGCTCATACTTATTTTACAATGGACACAGAAATCATGTTGGTTTTCAGAAGTAAAATTTATGATACACAAACTCACCTAACTAGATGTCCTTGTTCAGCAAAACATTTTTTAAAAATAGCAACTCTATCCTTTTGTAATTTATTAGAATGGCAAAGTACATTGCTTCCATCTTCATATTTCTGATGGAAACAAAAAATTAAAAATGAATCACTGTCAACTGTTCATAAAAAGTATGTAACAAGCAGGTAATTCGTAAGCATTTTGTATATCATTATTACTACAGCATGAGAAAGAGAAAAGGAATACAAGCTTACATTTTTACCCAATAACTTAAGAAGAGCTTGAACAACTCCACTACTGTAAAGTTCATAAGCAGATACAGCCCTTTCATCATGCAGAAGAGTTGCTAAATCGTTTAAAGCAGACAGTAGAATAATTTTCCAATCATTTGCCTGTAATAAATTTTATAATAAAAATAATTAAGTAGAATAACAATTTTTTCAATCAGAAGTTTTCAAATAGTCACATAGGGTCATAAAAATAGAATTGAACACAGAAAAATAAAGATGTGAAATATAAAATTATTGAAAAGATAATTCTATGTAATGACTTACAGCCAATAAATTAGAGTTGGGATTTGACATCTGCTTTTGACATGCTCTTTCAACTTGACCCACAATATTGCATAATTTAGCAACCATGCCTCTTGGATGAGCTTGAGCTGATTTAAAATAACCATCAAAGAGTTCTCTTGCTTGGTTTTTCACCTGTGCATACAAATACATTACTTAGGTATTTCACCTACTTAAATTATAGAAAGGAAATTAAAAGGAAAAGAGGCAATTTAATTGTGAAATACAAAATAACGTAGTAAATAGGAAAATACAAACTAATAATAAATATTGCAATTACATCATAATGAAAAGAACTTCGAATCGAGGACAATATTATATTTTTCCATGAGAAAGCACACTTAATATAAGAGTTCTTAAAAACATAGAAATTAAATTTAATCAACTTTAAAAATATTTTTAATGTATACACAAGAAACAATAAATTAAATCTATTTATACTATCGATAATTGATGTTGGAGCAAGTTCCCAGATAACCTAATAACTTGCATCTACCTAGCTGTCTACTTTAATGCCCAAAATAGGAATCATAATTCAGTGGATTTCTGTTATGATAAACTTTAAACATTGCATTATATCAAAATTATTAATTTACAGTTACATAAAATATTAATGTAAAATATGGAAACCATTTGTCATTATCATTTATGAATTTGATAAAAGAGGTTAATTAAGTACAAAACCAAGGTGAAGTAAAATTCAATAACATTTTTGATAACCTCCATATATTCTGGAAAGATAACTATATAGTGAAATTTATTTTCGATATCTTCAAGGAAGTTTGGCATAATCATCTACAGATGGATTATTGAGATACCTTCACATTTCAATAAAATCACATTTTATTTACTTTCTTTTCTGTATTTCTATAAAAATGTGTCCTTACTATAAAATAACAACTTTAATCTTTATTTTTCACTGCTTAATAAAAATCCAGATCACAATGACATTATTCTTAAAGAAAGGGAAATTTTAATTTATGCAGCATAATTCACAAAAATTCATTCAAAGTAACATGAAGGAAGCATGTTTTAAACTTTTCCTTTCTTCTAATATTTTCCAAATAGGTTTTAAAACCAATTTGGAAATTTTCTATATGAAATTCGAATTGATATAAAAGATTTTCAGGAATTTGAAGTAAATTCAAGATGCACAAACCCTATCAGTACTGCAAGACAATATTAAGTACTATTTCTTATGTCAAACAAGAAATACTTGAAAAGGTTATTCATCAGTAGCATTCATCATAGCTATTACAAATTACAAAAACTAAACCCATTAACAAATTTAAAGATCAGATCATCGAATTTTGACTACAACAAAAGTTGAAAATAAATTCAAAACAATTTGGCACAATTAATTAGATAAACTTTCTTATTTAATTAAACAAAATGAATTTTTATACTAATCTTACAATACAGTAAAATAATTTATCCAATGAAATTTTAAGAAAATCAAATGCAAATTTTTAATTAACCTTTTGTTTTAATGCTTCAAGCTTTGATTTTAGGCGCTTCCCTTTTTTACCAGCCCATCCAGCAGCAAACTCAGGTCCTAGGGAAGTTTCAGCAATAAAAGAATGCTTTGTTCCACGATTTGATTCAAATATAAAACCTGGCAGATCATCTTTTAGAACTGTAGCTTGCTATAGAATGGGAAAAGGCATATATTAAAAATCACATCTGAGTGTTTTGCAATACAAGTACACTTTTTCATAATCTGAATAAAATTTCCTTCATAAAGCACATCAACTTTAAATTTATGCTTTCGTCGAAAGGATCGTAAATCATTCTCAAAAAAAGGAAATATTTTTTTCATTTGAAGAAATGAATGCATAAAATTGTGATTTAAATTTAATGTCAATACAACCAAATTTTAAAGTAAAATAAAACTGAGTCAATACATAAAGCACAGTAGAATCCTCATTTTACACATTATTTTATGGCCAACAGTATAGAAAAGCCTACATTCAATTTTCAAAATTAAAACAAGTATGTACAACTTATGCTGCTTTAGATGAAATTTGCAGACTTCAATCTGATTCTTAAGGATTGCCAAGCTATATGAGCCTAAATTTAAGCACACATTTTCTAATCTACAATTTATTTGCATGCTTTTTTCACTAAGATTTACATTAAAATTTCTTAATTTTAAATACGAAAAAATGAAATAACCTTCCTTACTTGTTGGCCATCTGAATTATGTACACTGATTTCTCCGTCTCTTTTACAAAACAAAGACCAATTTCCAACAACAAGGCGTGTAGCTCCAGGAGCAGATAAAATGGGTTGACTTGGAGAACCTATTTTCACCTGGCTCCTAGCACGCTGCAATTTTTCTAAAAACTCTCCTCTATTTTCTAGAATTAAATCAAAATTTTTATTATTAGAGAAAATGAGTCGTAATGTATACTGAAAATGGGTACATACAACAGGGAACATGTTAATATTAAAGTGCACATAAAATTCTAAACATTTACTACATTCACTACTTTGCAAGGTACTTGGAGCAATTTTTATTCTTCAAGTATCTTAAAGTTTTTTTTCTTCCAATATTTGACATTAGGGTTAACCCATAATACCATTAACAAATTTCTGAATACGCATCATTGAGATAACATTGAAAAACATCTTTTGTATTCGGAGTTTAGCAAAGAATTCCATCATGAAGGTAATGATAAACTTTCATAAAAATTCCAATCAATTGTTGCTTTCAAATTTTCTTCAAAACCTGACTATTTTATCTAACTCAATTAATCAGTCATCACTCACAGGTATTTTATCTTCATGTATAGATATAAATAACAATATGCATACAAAATGTAAAGCTACTATTCATTTTACATGAGTTAATATTTTTATGAAGGAGTAAAACAAACATTCAAAATAGAAGGGCAGCAAATAGCACCTAATGATATTTATGTCAATAACCAGTTCATTACCTTAAATTGAATACACAAAATGTTTTTACATGTTTCATTAACAACACTCTTTTGTCATGTAATACTTTTACACCACAATAATCTTAACAATTAATTTTCTACTTCCATTTTCAGCCTTGTATAAATAACTTAATGTAAATAATGTCAATCCATGCACTGTAAGAAAGTTTAAAACGAGTTTCCTTTGAAAGGAATTCAGTGTTAAAAATTAGCATTGCACCTTTAATTCCTACTTAACTGTTAAAAAAAAAACAAGCGACTTATAAACAATCTTGCTTGAAAAGTTTAATATTCATCCAAAAAATCAATTAAAACTCGAAGAAAAATGTTTTATTTAACAAATTTTAGACCTGCAGTATAATTATTCTAAAAAGGATAAATGTTTTGAATTTAGCATTTGGAATACTTTTTAAAGAATTTTCAATACATGACAGTTAAAATAATTTTGCTTAACATCTACTTAATACAATTCTTATCATTTTGAAATCTTCTAATTTTCTGCAAAACATACTGTATGAAGTTCAACAGACCACAGTGATAAAGTTAACAAATAAAAAATATATAAAACTGCAATGTCAAAGTTACATGGATATGCCAATCCAATAAGGAATGTTGTCAGCAATGCAAAGGCACTAATTCTGAAATGTTTCACACTGAAAAAATAAAATGTTGCAAATGAAAAGATTCATTTGGAAATTGATCAAGATGGTAAACATGAGGATTTTACATTAATTAAGCAAGAAAAAATTTAAGGATCCCCAATTTTTTTTTTTACAGTTTTGGGCACATAATGCATGAATCTTGCTTGTTTCAGAAAAGATAAGCATTTGATTAAAATTATCAAGATCCCAAATTTCTTGTCATAAATTTTTCGAGGTATTATAGTAATATCGTTTCCAATGTGCATTAATTTTAATTAACACACAATGCCAATAATTTGATCTTGTTTAGAATGAATATATACTTTGTTAATAATTACTGTCAATTGTGAAACAATTGCCTATGAAGAAAGGAGTTCAATAACACATTCTCTAGTTAGCGCTTTTCAAAATTTGTATTGACTTGAAAATGCAGTTGGGAGACAATCTTTTAATTTCATAAAATACAGGATGAAGAAAGAATATTAAATAGAATTTTTTTTTTCCATACAAAATAGAGAATCAGTATTACTAGGTATCTCTGAATATCAATTTTTTGTGCCAAGAATTTTAATTGAGTTGATTTTAGTGTAAAACAAAGCTACTGAATACTCTTTTTGGAGAAATTGGCACCTAGCAATTTATAATTGATAGTAGTACATATGACAATGAAGTTTCTACTGAAGTACTTAATCTGAACTCAAATGAAGTGGTTGATTGAGTTTGATTGTGCAAGGGTCGTTAAATGAAGAGAAAATTAAAGTTAAATATGTTTCCAGCCCAAGTACAAGCTAGTAAAAATTCTTAAATTTGTGGAAATGCCACAAGAATATTAGCTACTTATTTAATTTTATTATTACATGAAGTATACAGCACAATAATTTGTTTTGCTAATATTCTAAGTTTGGGTCAAAGAAAAGATAGTTTCTCCACATCAAAAGGCACAAAAACACTAAATAATTATAAAGCTGGAAGGAGAAATTGAACAGGCTGAAAATGCAAATGCCATGCAAGTGCACGAGTAGCTTAGCAATAAAATACAAAGGAAAGTGGCCTGTGATTTTTTTTTACACAGTCCCAGTTACTGTAAAATTGTGAGAAATGGAAGTTAAAGATTATGCTTCCTGCTGATAAACAAGTGAAACTGTATGTATAATTCTGAAATAGCTAAAGATACTTATATATGCCAGAAAAGAAAAATTGGAAACAAATTAAGGTAATTGTTAGTGAAATTTCTATTACTTCATTATTGCTACTCTTTCTGGGAAAAACTACCACATACAAGTAAAAAACATACACTAATCAGTAATATATTTTTTATCTCATGAGAATGGCAAGACTATGTTATTGCGGCAATTGAATAAGTTGGTTGAGAAGCATGTAAAAAGATGAACAGTATGTGGAAAATTTTGTATGTATTTGTAGTTGATTGAAATTTTTATGGCACAAGGATTAGGTTGCACCTAACAAAAGACTGACAGGACATACAAAATTTTAATAACACAAAAGAGAAATACACAGGAAGAATTATTTACTATGTAGTTAATGTAGTTAGATATTTAATCAAATAATATTGAAGAGAAAGACAGAGCAGTCCGATTCTAGAAGCATCACAATCAACAAACATGTAAGAATCTTTCAAACAGTTTGACAACAGTGTGAAAAGTAATCAGAACTAGAAAATCATTTTTGCATTTGTCATCAAAATTGTGAAGGCTAAGGTTTATACAGGGAGATTCATAAAAGATGGGCAAAACTATAAGAGGTGATACATCCAAACAACCATCAAAGAATGCATGGTCGGAAACAACGCAAAAGTGCTGACCCACTTAAAAACTGGATCCTTGCAAATGTTAAAGCTCTATTCTTGTTGCGAGTTATTGGTAGAAGAACGCCAGTAATAGCATGCAAACGAGATATGGGAGAAAATAAGAACTCGCATGAAAATTTTCGCCTCGATTAATACATATAAAAGCCGCTGATCCGAGTGTGCAACTGTCAATCGCAGTAGTCAAATATTGAAGATGTTGCCCTTCACTAATAAGGAAAAGGCTGATATGCATTTTATCTACAGACTTGCAAATGGAGAGGTTTCCCAACAGGCGGTTGCCCGACCGTAAAACATTTGAGCGCTTGCACCAACAGTTGTACGAGACGGGATCCTTTCTCGCTTCCCGATTGGATGCAGGTCGTGCGAAGACAGACAAAACGTCAGTCGTGGAAGAGGCCATTCTGGATATGGTGGCTGATCAGCCAAGTACAAGTACCCGAGCAGTGGCTAGGCAGTTACATGTATCACAATCCACGACATGGCAAGTACTGAAGGCTGAAAGTTTGCATCCTTACCATGTTCAATGAGTTCAGGAACTGACTCAAAACAATTATCCTCGTTGTGTGGAATTCGCTAGCTAGTTTCAGCAGAAGAGTGAAGTAAATCAAGACTTTGTGGCAAGTGTGCTTTTTACGGATGAATGTACATTTACGCGTGAAGGTGCATTTAACACCCCCAATCAACATGTTAAGGTGGATGTAAATTCACATGTCAGTTATTCATATGCTCATCAGCGGCACTTTTTTATCAATGTTTAGGCAGGAATAATCGGAGACCACCTACTCGGACCTTATCTTCTGTCAGAATGCCTTGATGGGAAAAAATACCTCACATTTCTGCAACAGGTGCTGCCAGACATGTATGTTGAACGACGTTCCCACACACATCCAGAATGTAATGTGGTTCCAGCAAGATACAGCACCAGCCCATTATGCACAAGAAGTGCGAAAGTATCTGGATTTAACTTTTCCGAACCGATGGATTGGGCGAGGTGGTCCTGTTAGCTTGGCAACCACACTTGCCAGATCTTTCATGTAATGATTTCTTTTTGTGGGGACAGCTGAAGGTTCTTGTGTATGAGACCCCCGTTGAATTTGCAGAAGATCTCGTCGCCAGACTTTCCGCAGCTGTAGGGGAAATATGCGATATGCTTGGCGTTTTTCAGAAAGTTCGGCAATTGTTTCTTTGCCATTGTACCTCATGCAGGTCACTGTTTTAAACACTTATTGAAATCACTTGTCATTAAACTAGCTTTTGTCACTTATTCTCTCTTTGTGTGTTTATGTCTCTTATAACACCTTCGGCGCCCTCTAGCACCTTTGCGTTTTAATTCCGACCATGCATTCTTTGATGAAAGTTGTTTGTGTGGATGTGTACTATCACCTCTTAAAGTTTTGCCCATCTTTTAAGAATCCCCCTGTATAAACAGTGTATCATTTGTTTAAATTGTTCAGGAACATTAATTCAGAACAGAACATACTGGGTCTTGCATCTACTAACTTAAAAGCTAGAATAATGAGTGAGTTGTATCGTCAATCTTGTATAATTATGATAAATGCTGCATATAAATTTCCTTGTTTGTTTTTTTTGTCAAAAACGTCTAGCTGCAGTTTTGGAGATTTAAGTCAAGAACATGTAAAGTGATCACTTAAAATCAGGAAATAAAGTAAAATAATGGTGATAGTAAAACTCACAAAATAGTGAACTCTTGATTAAGTGTTAACTATTTTGTGAAATCCCTCAGAACTGAATGAAGAGTAATTTAAATTATTAGTTCTGCAGAGGTAGAAATAAGGCTTACTACAATGAACAATGATAAAAGTAAGACAAAAGTTTAAAATATTTCACATGATGAGCTAGTCACCTATTGGACTCCTGGAAATAGTCTTTAAATTCAAACACAATTAAGAATAAACAAGGATAAAAGAAATTATTAAAAAGATCATTATGATTTTAGCAAATTAATACAATCAACTCTTTTTTTTTTTTTTTCATTGTTACAAGGTAGTGGGATGAGAACTGGTTAGTACAATTTTTTAATCACACTACTGCTTCTAAGACTAGCTGAATTGGGAAGCACAGATATCTATATCCTTGTAAGTTATTCATGTAATAGTTTATTATGATAAATGCACATATATAAATGAGAACGAATATTCAAAATTTTTGCTTGCGTTGTCTTTTTAAAGTCAGGTCAAAACTACAAAGCTGGTCCAGAAAGTAAGTACTGCTCGCGAATATCTCCTGCGCATCTGACAGCATGAAGATCGTGCATGCATAATTACATCCTTTAACTAGAGAACGAATTAGCCTAGCCATTTTGATTGTTTACATTAATGTTTGTAATCATTATTTGCCGGTAATCATGTTTAAAACAATCTATCAGCCTGCCAGCTGTGAAATAAGCTAATAAAATTCCTTGACAGTCCCAAAACATGGTGCACATGATTTTTCTTGAAGAGGTGGCTTCACTTTCTTGGGTTTCGAGGAACCAGTATGCCGCCATTCCAGTGACTGTCGTTTTGTTTCAGGTGTCTCGTAACAAATACATGTTTCAGCGCCTGTGACAATCCTTTTCCAAAAATGATTTTCTTCTGTCTTATAAAATTGCAAAAAGTCCAAGGCTGCACCCCTGTGTTTCTGTTTTTTAACGTCTGTTAGTGTTTTCGGTACCCATCGCGAACACAATTTTTCATAGTGGAAATGTTCAGTCACAATTTTGTGTAATAAAGATGGTAAAAGGTTTTGAAAATTCATTGACAAATCAGAAATTGTGAATCACCTATTGGAACAAATTTTGTCAGCGATGCAGGGTACCAATTCTTTGGTGATCAACGACAAGCGTCCACTGCGCTTGTCGTTGACATTTTCCCTTCCTTCATTAAACATCCAAACCCACTTTTGCACTATACCACCATTATCGCGTTCTCTCAGTAAGTTTCACTTATCTGACCTTAATTTTCACAAGGTCGAACATTTCTCGCGTTCAAAAACTTGATAACTGCCTATATTTCACATGTGGCGGGCCGAGCGATTGTTTTAAACATGATTACTGACAAACAATGACTTCAAACGTTAACGTAAATAAACAAAATGGCTAGGCTCGAGTTGAAGGATGTAGCTATGCATGAGTGACCTTTGTGCTGTCAGATGTGCAGGAGGTATGCGTAAACCATTAAACCAACAAATTAGCACCAATTATTTCAAATGCATAAGTACTAAATAAACTTTAAAAAGCTAACAGCATGTAAATTCTGTTACCTGTACTATCGGATCCATTTTCAGGACTACCGCTTGAATACATAGTTGCCAACTTTCCATCAAGAATAAATCTAAACCAACCGTTACTCCCATTCGATAGTTCTAGGGCAGCTGCATCACTCCATAAATATAAGCAGTCACGCCCACGGACTATACTCCAGTCACGCCAATGGTAAGGTTTTCCAGGCAATATTTCTTTTGCATCATCCATCAAAAATTCTTCATCCTGCAAATCCCATAAGAAACAGTTACAAACACTTAAACAAAAATACAAGTTCAATGTCAAAAAATAATGTTCAAAATCGAATGTGTACAATATTCAGTAAAATCTTGTCCGACATTGTGGTTAAAAAATTAATTCCAAAGGAAAAATAACATTTATAAGAGCTATTTTTCACAATTACCAATTTTTTTACATTCCACAAATTCTACATACATATTTATTTATTTTACTGTGTATATATAGCTATGACTCCCCCTTGGGAGTTAACCATATCAATCTTATCAGATTTAGAAATAAAGATCAAAAACTCAAATATTAATGGTCCAATTAATGCTAAATCATTTTTTATAGAATAGCATTCCAAATAAAATTTTTGATATAAAAGTTAAACCATGGAAACAATCCAATTTCTCATTACCCTGTCATCTTTAATTTTTTTATTGTCTTCATTACAGGTACTGGGCCCTGCTAAAGCTAAAACTTTGGTAAACACCCCGAGACGAGCAAAATGGTCCAGATATATTTCTCTTCCTTTTAACATCAAATCATAAATAATATTTAAAGTCTGTAACAACACATCTTCTTCTTCCTACAAAAAGAACATACAATTCATTACATGGAAACATAATTTAAAAAATATACTGGAACAATTAAGATGGTTTGGTAAAAAATGAAGGAGTGAATAAAATCAAACATTTGAAATCTGTCAAGTTTTCATTTTTGTCTTGCAGTGAATAATCTATATATATATATAAAACACTAGCGTACGTGGACCCTAAATCGACGTTATTTGTGTATCGTCAAATGGCAACGATGGAGAGCTACAAGAAATGCTGAAGATAAGATATCGGTTAAAGTAATTTATAAATACTTGGTCCAAGAAAGAATATTTAAAACATTTAATTTCACACAACTTGACACAACATGAAATGTTCCAAAGACTCATAGATCATAAAGCGTAATTTTGCTACCTGACCACGTCAGAATTAATGCTTACTTTTTTAATTTGATTTAGAATTCTGTGTTTGGGTATTTGAGTTGACTGTGAGATGTTGCTGTCATATTTGAGGATTCCCAAGTATTATAAATATGTGTTCTTTATGTTAATAAATCATTATTGTCTTTGTCAATATCGTTGAAGAGTCTTTTGTGGCATTATTCTATTTCACAATATATTCAGGAAGTCGAAATTCAACACGTTTGAATAGATACGTATGTGTTTTTTTTCTCAGAATTCTGCATTTTTTCAAGGATTAGAATTTTATTTTTGTTTGCATTATGTGTTCCGTTATATTACCTACTGCAGAAATATTATTTAGGAGTTAGATTTTAATGATTTGTCTATTTCCTGCAAAATATCACTAGACATGGGTAATTTTGCAGCGGTATATGTATATTTCGACCAGCTTTCTTTAAATATTTGATTGAATACGTAATGATTTGAAGAATTATGTTTCATAAAAACAAATAAAATATACAAATCAAAACATGCTTAATTACGGTGTGTAAAAAAGTTTTAAAAAAAGCATTATTACAAACCGCCGAGCGCCATTTAAAGATGCTTTTTCAAAATGTCATACATGTATTAAAAGTATTTGTTATTATCATTGGGGGGGGGTTAACAGAAGCATCCACATCCACTCCACAAGAAGGAATTAAATGCATTTCTGAGTATAACCATATCTATTGTGGCCTGACCAGCATATAATTGCATTCTTGTTACATGAACAGCTACTACAAGCCATTAAGTGTAACCACCATTCCAAAGGGTTGTTGTAATACAATGCCTACCATTCCTATGATTATCAAAAAGAATGTATAAATGGAATGACCAAGGCATCAAGTTCTTAAATCTCCTACTGCTAACAGATTGTTATGATTTGAAGGAATAAATCTCTTATTCAACTACCTCTTCATAATTCCACAGGATCAACATGTATCATTCAAACAAAATTATAAATGAATTAGCATAAAACATTAGAACCACTAGAAAAACTCAGGTTTTCAATACAGTTAATACACTAATCAAGTAAAAATCTACAATTCACAATACAAGCACACAAAATGCAATAGAACTCATTACTTAAGAACAGTAGTTTTCAGGGAGAAATTGCACTTACTTCACTATCTAATACACTAGATATTACTTCTGTTAACAATGTCGCAAAATTTTTTGCACCTACATCTGTGCTGGAGAACTCAATAAGTAAATTTGCACTGATATAATGAATCATTTTTCTAATAAGATTCAAACTTGCTTTTCTGAAACAAAAATAAAATTACATTAAACATGAGATGGTAACTCTCACTTAACAAAAGGACATACATTATGTTACGATACTACTGTAGAAAAGTCCGAAATCCGGACGTTTTGCTAACATGTGCTATTTAATACTAGTATTGGAAGACAGTTGACTAATCAAGTGTTTTGACCCAAGCAGTAGTAAGAAAAAGATGTTACAAATATTGCCCCAACTTCGACCTGGTATTGTAATGACAATACATGCAGTCCCTTTGGTGATCTCAATAGGAAATTTTCATGTCACACCCTGAAGATGCTGAAGAGGGAAGAAATCTGACAAAAAATCTACCATTTTGAGAAGAAACTTGCTAGACTTAAAGATTAACATTTTATCCTGGTTATATCAATATTACAATCACTAGAATATCAAAGATATTGATTAAGTAAAAAAAAATTAAGTTTTGTTTCAAAATTTAATACTACACAAAAATAGCAACATTAATATTCACTAACCCATGTTGAAGCAAACTTACCTGACAGATCGTACCATAGAACGTTGATACAACTTGCAAAAAACAGGTAACAGTTGTTGAAGGTACAAAGGTGCCATTTCAGGATCCCCTTTAGGCTCACTATCAAAATCATGTTCCATCTGTTTTCTTTCTCCTAATTTTGCATTTTCAGACACAGGACACATCCATTCACCTGAAAATATATAAAATTATGAGAAACTTGATGGATTACAAATATTTCTCTATGAAAGGAATGTTTGTTTTAATGAATAAAATTATTTTCTACTATTAGAACTAAAATATAATGCAATATTTTAAGAGCTGCTTCACTTCAAAATCAGAGTAGATTTCTGGTTGATTTAGGTTTTATGGATAAGGTCCAGAAATGGACAAGCTATGCCAAATGCCAGGTAAGATAATAAAATCAAAATAAAATTGGGTAACATGAGATGCATATCTAAATTATTTTTAGATTTACAAGTCATATAAAACTTGAACAGCAAAAACTAGGTTAAATAAGGTAAAAGATTTTGAGACCCACTTATGCTAAAAAACTGAATTTAGGTGTTTACATTAAAACTCAAGAAATAAGTCTTCATTTGTTACTAGCTAAATACCCGTGCTTCGCTACAAAGTACTTTTAAGATTTCAGAAAATTGCTTTTATGTATTAAGAAATAGCAATGAGTTCAATATTTATAAGGGAAAAGAAAACAGGTAGCAACATATGTATTTCATAAACAGTGTAAATTTGGCTAAAGACTTTATAAAACTTCTTTGTAAACTACATTTTTTGTCCGTCCGTCTAGCTGCAGAATCACAAGGTTGTTAGGTGTGGGGGTCACAAGGGTTTATACTAATGAGTCGTTAATCACTGGTGTTTAATATTACTTTCCTGTGTTTACATTGTTTTTGTATACATATTCTGATAAGTTCATTTGTCTGGTGCAAACCTTTTCTTATGCAATGAGTTAATTACCAGTCTTTACAATGTTTGTATCATTCTGTATACTTGTTTGTTGCCATGTCTCTTCTTAATTAAATGTGCCTCTCAGAATCTGAATTTTTGAAAACCCTTTCTTAGGTGAATATTGAACATGAGACATACTGTCATGCAAAATTTCAGCGATGTTCTGTTACCCTGAAATTAAACAGATAGGCTCAGGAATTAAACAATAAACTCAGGCCTCTTAGGAGTCAAATTTTTAAAAAATCTCTACAATATAAAAATTACCATGTAAAATTTCAGCTTCCTAGGCCTTTTTGTTCTTGAGATAGTGATCAGTCAGTGAGTGGTATTTGGATTTTATAAATACAGATATGCTATAATCATATACTTTTAATAAAAAAAGAGATAAAGCCATGTAGTTTGTTGTCTTGGATTTTTAAGAACCTGTGTTTTAAAAAGTATAAAATAAATGTATAGGCATAATACATGCAGTAAATGAGAAGGTGGAACAGCAGTTAGATTCAGATATAATCCATACTTTATGTTTCAGATGGACCAAGTCAAGACAGTTTTTTTCAACAGTATACTGAAAGTTATGTGCAGTCTTCATTGAGTAAAATGAAACATATGCATAATGGCTCGTTTAAATTCCTGTTTTGTCCATATGCATATGGCTTCATCTTAATGCAAATGGATAAATGTTTATAAGATGTTGTCCTGAGGCCTTTGTCGGAACACCGTAACCATCTTTTTATCACACACACTAGATGTCTCAGCATATATTTGTTTATTTTAACCATTTGTACAAGAATGGCTGTTTTTCCCCCCAGGAAACATTAGTGTACATCGAGGAACATTATGAAAAAATATAATCACTTTGGAATCTTTAAACTCCAAATCTTATCATAATTAGAATAACCAAGAAAATCATGATTTCTCAAAAACATACCCTTTGTGAATACTAAAATATTTTAACATAACTACTTTCTTCACAAACAACTGTCTACTTTTAATTGACACTAAAGAATAAATTTTATCAGAATGTCTTTCACTGATAAAATATTTTCAATTTAATAAAATGGATAAATGGGAAAAATACAAATGAAGTAAAAAACAGATAATTTACTTACAGCAAATGTAATTGTAATATGGTGCAAATAATGTACTTTTTAAGGATCTACCCGAGACAGTAAGAAAATATTAGTTTGTTAATAAATTCACTTTATTTAACATAAGTGTTTTAAAAGTTGAGTTGTTTTAAATTATTCAATTCTTTTATACTGGACTTAAAAGTATTAAACACAACCTTATATATGAAAGTTTTCATTCAAAGTTAAACATGAAACTAACACTGAAAAAATTATTTAATTATAATTCTATCAATGTTATAAAGGGTACTAAAGCTCCCGAATATTGATTTTGTTGCACTCATATCCATTAAAATTCTGTCCATTTAGTTTACAAAATGTAAATTACATAACCACAGGTCATGAAAGGTACTTTATGGATATTTATTTTTTTGGTATTTATGGTATTAAATATGAAATAACACTTTTAAAGTTAATTATCGACTTTATGAATAACTCAAGAATGAACTTGACTATACTGGCAGTGGAGTATTTTTACTTCACAGCTTATAACACTAGCTTAAAACAGTTTTATATAATATACTGATTTTTATAATGGTGTACAAATAAGATTACTAAATCTATACAGTCAAAACACCTTGAAAACAATGAACTCGCCAAAATTTAAATCACTTTTAACATGGAGTGGACTGATTTTGAAATTTGGAATGGAAATTTTACTGAAGAATCATTTGCTGCTTCTCGGTCAAGATCAAGGGTAAGTTTAGTAAGAACTGTGTCCATGAATTATGAAGAAACCTTCACAATTCAGGGACACAGTTCTTTAAAATGTCAATGAGAGCTTCTTCTGATCTATTGGTAATTCAAGGATGTTTCAAAAGTTGCACAACATTTGATTGAAGAAGAGCTTTTGAGAACAGTTAGATACACATAAATCTAGAAAAATTGCAGATAAAAGATACTGCATACTAGTAATATCTACACTGGTGTCCGAAATTATCTGTCATGCATAGAATCACAGATTTTTCAGAAACAGTCAACTTGGAATGTGACATATCTTAACACATAAGTACAAAGGGAAAACATTTAAGAACACTGCATATGATATAAAACTGTAGCATGAAACCATAAAAATGGCAATAATATATGACAAGAAGAGTTCAGAAAAAAATAAATAACTCAGAAAAAAAATTTATAACTCAGAAAAAATTACGGCTTATGAATTTAATATGGAATGTGATTGCTCCTGACTTGTACACACATATCACAACATGATTTCATGCTGGCAATAATGTTGTTAAACACAGTTTGGGCAATTTAGTTCCCCTCCTCCAGCAATGTCGTCTTCAGGACATTTATATTTCTAGAAGGAGGACGACTACGTGCAACTGCTTTTCCAAGGTAGTCCCATAAGTTCTTTATCGGGTTCAGATAAGGAGATTTTGCTTGCCATGGTATTCGCTCAATGACTTTATTTTCTAGGAATTCGTCAACGAGGTTTGCTCGATGTGGACGAGCACTATCGTCCACAAATAAAAAAAAGATACATATGCGCCTCTGAAAAGTCTTACATAATGTTTTAAGACCTCATCCCGATATCTATCCCAATATTCCAGTCACAGATGCTATGTTGAAAACGTGTAGGGGCTTACGTCCATCAATCATTATTGCACCCCACACCATCACTACCAAAACGGTCATATTCCAAATGTACGAAGAAAGATTTTGCGTTCCTGACACCCTCCAGATGTAAAAACAATTAGAATCGGATGTCAAACTAAACCTTGAGTCATCAGTAAAGATAACATGAATCCATTGGTGTTGATTCCAGTTCTGATGATCTTTGCACTAATTAAAGCAATCCCTCTTGTGTTGTGAAGACAGTAAAACACATACCCTTGGCTTTCTGGCATAAAGGTCTTTTTCATTAAGCCTTCTGTATACAGTTTGCCGTGATACAACCGTTTCTGTGGTGGCTGCAAGCTCTGAACTTAACTGTCGAGCAGTAGACTTCCTGTTACGACGGGCAGTTTTTACCATATATCGATTTTGAGGAGCAGTTGTTTTTCGTTTACCACCTTGTCCAGGCATCTTTACAACAGTTCCAGAGTACTGAAATTGTCTCCATAGTGCAGAGACTTTTTATTGAAATATTCCCCCATGTCGCTGCTCCCATGCTTTTCTGTCCTGCTTCTAAATGGCCGATAATGAGCTATCTCACAGATTCTTCCAAATAATACTCCGGAGTCATAACAAACTGTTTCGAGTCCTAACACACTGAAATCAAACGCTGTATTGGAGAGAAATTCACTCAGATATTCACTTTGCGTAATGCTCTTGATTCATTGTCGGATGACGTAACGCCTTGATTTGCATATCAGAAACCATTTGAACACTTTTGATTGGATAATTCTAAATAGTCTTGTCTTTCACACATTCCCTGCAAAAATGGATTACATGGGTTGGGTATTTCATGGAATAAAATTATTTTTGGGTATGTTAAGATAATTTTGAACATGAGTTATTTGTCACCTATGGTAAAATATTAAGTGTATTGAAATCAGCAGTACAATAATTAATTTTATAAACACATAGAAATAATGTTCTTTCGTCAACCAATGCATTAAATGCATTGCAACTTAGTATCAAAAGAATGTGATATTGTAGTTCTAAATTAGAAACAAATACAGCTGAGCCCACTTATTGCAAGCTCGGATACAGTGAAATATCGGTTATTATGACTTTTTTTCTGTCCCTTTGGAACTGCAATATTAAATAGTGTTAAAAACATCGCGAAGCGATATAGTGAAGGATTGGAGCGTGAATATCAGATACTGCGAAGTTTTGGGTTCTGGTAAGGAACCAAAAACCCTCTCCCACCAATTGTGGACAACAATTGCCAATTTTTAGACGATGCCTGGTGTTTGGTTCAATCGAAAACCATCCAAAACTGCTGGACACATGCAGGATTTTTAGGGGGACTTAGATTTTATTTCTGAGCCTGATCCTGAAAAAAGTTCCATGTGGAAAAATTTATAGAAAAAAAGAATTTTGGATGGTGATGTTACTTTTGCTGATTATGTTGATAGCGATTACAACATACAAATTGTAGCACAACAAACAGACGATGACATCACTGTAGCAATGTTACAAAATACTTCTGTTGATTCCGAAGAGGAAGACATTTAAATTGAAGTAAATAGACAATTAGTGACATCCAAATCTGCTGTGGACAGTCTTCAAAATTTGTGTGCGTTCTTTGAATCTCATAACATTGTCTGCAATGATAATTTTAGTGCACTGGAAAAAGAATTGTGCAACTGCGTTAAAAATTCAACTGTTTAACAAAAAGTTATAGACTTTTTCCAACTTATGAAATAAAGTTTTAGCCTTCGTATGAAAATTCGTTTGCTTTAGAACATGCGGATAAATCCATTTTTTAATCGGATGTAACGAATATTGGATATAACGAATCATTTTCAGTGTTTTGTGCGACTTCGCTATATGCGGGCTCGACTGTATTATAAAGATGTTAAGAATTTTAAATGCTTATTTTAACTGTGTTATTATTTCCTACAATTTTATAGTTTCTCCTATCAAATTTCCATGACAGTTGTTGGCACTACTCTTTAATTGGCATATTTCGTGTTCTTGGAAAGTACCAAGAATTTCTCAGAAAGTGTCAGATCTCTTAACAAGATAGAATACTTCCAAATTTCTTTTCCAGGAACCCCTCTTGACGCACTTAAGATAGTACAGTAATTACCTGGGTACTTAGAATAGAGCAGCAATTTTGTTCACTTAGGATAGTACAGCAATTTCAATAGGTTATTTGTAAAATGAAAAAATCAGTACTAAATTTTGTGTTTTTGATTGTGCCACAATGCAAATTTTAAATATTACCAGAAATATTCAATCAAGCCTTATTTTAAAAATCATAAAAATAATGAGTAACATTTTGTAGAACTGCTCCGAGTTGCAACATCCTGTCAGGATGCTGCATTTCCACTGAACATCTGTTCTTGAATATAATGATGGACTTTCTTCACTTATATTAAGTTGAATATTGTTATGCAAATAACTGCAACCAACTAGTTCACACGGGAAACGAAATCCAGAATTATGAAATTTTTTTTATGGATACAAAAATCTAATATATTTGCCTTATAAAAAAGAGGATAAAGGTAACGAATTTCAAGTGAGCTCATGGCCTTTTGCTAGTTTGTAGCGTTATCATTTTGTTGGATTTTATTACTTCGTACAAAGAAAATCTCAGTTACCATTTTTAGTGGAGCAAATCTGCCATATGAGAAATGATAATAGGTTTAACTCAAATGCCTAACTTCCTTTCAAAAAACTCAAGAAATAAGACAGGTATCAAAAATATTACTTTTGCATCCAAAATATTTTTTTTTATGAGCAATGATCCAAAATCTTTTTTCAACAAACTTTTCCCACTTTCAAAAATCTTATCTACAATGAAGATGATATATGGTGTTGTGATTGCAGAGTATTTGATTAAAATATAGTTACAATATAAAGAATTTTACTTTGATTAATGTTTACCAAATCTCTGCATATGTAATTTTATATGTGTGATGTGAATAATTAATCAAATAAAAAATCAAGAAAAATATCTCCTAATCTTCTGTAACTTGTACAGGTTATCAGAACACCCTTTCTGACATAGGTGTACAATCTTTTGTGACACAGGATCTGTAAACCTCAAAGCGTGTTTCGTATTATTTTGAATATTATTTTCACCGTTCCAAGTGATTTTTGACAAGATACCTCAGTATAGATCTGACCAGTTTTGCTTTTGATGAGATGTGTTCAAATCACATCCAGGTCACCGCAGTCCTTGTTGGTACCAACATGAAATGCCACGAATAACATTAAATCACTCTAATCAGCATTCATGATATACATTTCCATGAGACAACAGCACAGCAACAGAAACATGCTGCTGCATTAGTTCCACATAAAGTTTCAGAGTCAAAAGAGTTCATGTATGTGCAGTGTACAGTTTCAGTTTGAACTTGGCCTGGTGAAAGAGGTTTTGGTATGCACTTTGGCTGATGAAGGAGGTCGCCATATGTCATCAATATATTTCCGATTTTTGACAGCGAGAACAAGAACTTTGTTCTAATGATGAGAACTCTTTATTCTAATGATGAGATATCTCGTCCCTCAAGATCTGCTAATGATTTTGCTAAGAACGAGATACCTTGTCCAGACAACCACCAGTTATTTAACATGAAATTAAATTTGCAGAATAAATCTTCCAAATATTTGGTAGCATGTTGAAAAGTTACACGATATTGCTTTTAAAAAAAAGATTCTTGATCTTTAAATTATTTAAGCTTTCCTAATGACAGGTCATTTATGAGAAGTATACTGAACATGCTTGTATCTTATCCTAAAAAATATAGGCAGCCAAAAGGTAGCTACAGTATGCCTCTAGTTTTAAACAGATGTCCGTGTTCAATACATTTTCTGATATCTGTGTTTAAAATTCATTACTCCTGTTTTCTTTTTCTCATTATAAGACTAGTAAACCTGAACATCGTTCTTGATTTTCATAAGATATTCAAAAAGCTCTTATCGGGGAGAATTTTTTTAATTAAATGTTTTTGAAATAAGGGCGACTTATTGAGGTTTTGATGCAGGCATTTAATACCCCTAAGAAGTTTTTCACAGATAAAAATTCTTGTAAACTGTTTTAACTTTTAGATGCATAAATAAACATTACCTCAAAGACAAGCCTTATTATCATCCTATTCTGTAGTCTTCCAACTATGGTCTTTTCTTTTCCATCAGAAATACCTCCAACATAATATGCTCCAAAAGTTTCAAGCCCGTTTTATTTAAAGGGTTTTGCAATGCTCACAAGAAAATAAAGATAGCTTCTTAGATACTTAAGACCTCTTAGAGAATTTATTGCTGTGTTCAAAAAGTGATGATATCTAACCACTGAACAGTCTTGTTTTTGCTAAGTTACATGCTGTTTGACCACATCAACTGCAGATTCCTAAAATACGCTCTAGTAAAAAGTATAACATTCTTTATTCTCACTGCGTCTAGACACACTAATATCACTTACATGTATGAAAATAAATTTTACTTCATTATGAAATCCTTCAATGAAATTATTGAAGAATTTCTCAATTTGTTAAATTACAGTATTTTTTGGCGAGTTAATATACCAAATAAACCATACGAGTCTACTAGATTTGGGTACAAATAACAGAAGATTAATGATTTAAAGATAAATTATATGAATTTTTCTACACTTTGCATCCATAACTCTTCTAGATTGGTAGATGAGCTGCTGACCAATTCTCTGCACCTGCTGTTTTTTATGCAACTTTATACAAATTGTTTTTAATGCTGATCATTTGAATGTAAACACTGCATGGGTGAGTTATCAGCATGCACACAGCAATTAAAGGCTGTACTGGATTTATGCACAAATACGCACATTTGACAACACTGATTTTCATTAAATTCAGAAATAAAAAGTGACTCTTCATATGCAAAGAATGCATCAGCATGTAATGTATGCATCCAGAACTTGGCAATAAATGCAAACCAATAATAAACAAACTGAACTTCGATTTTGAAAATTATTGAAATTCTGTCTTGAAATCAGTACTACACAAAATAAATGTGATTGTTTTGAAAAGTTAACAACAGTAAATACATGTTTAACTCCCTAAATAACATCCTCTTGGACCCAAAGATGTTCATACACAAATACAAAGATAGAATACAAACACCGATATACAGATTATAATAGTGGAAAACATCGCTACTTTGGAAGAAAAACGGCATAACTCAAAAAATTGCAATTGTTGGCTTATGTCATAATCAAAACGAAAATGTGGTATATTTTTATATGGAAGAGCGTCACAAAAGTAATTCACAATCCGACCACTAGAGAGCAGTTGTGTCAGTGTTGTATTAACATAACTTACTGTAGCATTTGGGGAAATAGTGTCACATTATCAGTAGTCCAGAAAAGTTTGGAGAAAACAAAACAAAAAAAACGGGCAAGACATATGCGCACGAGCTTTGCTATGACGATTTTTTACGATTTCCAAAATCAAGGTATTGAGAATAATAAAAAGAACACTGACAATGAAATTTTCAAGATTTCTGACGTAAAGATTTTAAAAATTGATTCAAGATAAACCAAATGAGCTGATGTACAAGAATTCTTATAGTGAAAAAGATTTTAAAATTGTAGTATTAACTTGTAATCTCAAAACTACTCGAAGGAAATCATCTGAATCTCTCAATCAGAAGCTGTGCCTTGCAAAAGCCTATACTGCTAAGAAAGGTACATCAGAGGCTAAAAAGACTGGATTGTTGCAGTTAATAGATAAAAATGTAGTTCCAAAATATTACTTGGATTTTTATAATAACTTGTAGGTTAATTTACTTCTACTGAGTATTTTTGTGTAAGTAATAATATTATAAGAGTATTAAAAAAATCAAAAGAATTGCAAAGACTGATATTTAGGATCAAATAATTTTGTTATGTGATATGTTTTGTTTATTAAAATAAAATTCTTGTGATAAGTTGTGTTTAGAAATCAGAATTCTTGTGACATGTTGCGATTATAAAATAAAATTCTTGTGATTTGTTTATAAAATTATATTCTTATCTTGTAGTTTATCATTGTTTCAATTAATTGTCCTTCATACATTAAAAACTTTAACAACTGTTTTTTTAAGTGTCACAAATCAAAGCCCTTTAGCTAAAATTTATTATTTTTTTTTTAAGAAAAGAGTCACAAGTCGAAATCCTTAGAGTTAATATTATGGTTAGAAGAAAAAAAACTATACAAAAGTTACCTCTAAGTATGTACTTTAAACAAACTAAAAGATATTGCTGATGTGATTTTATGGAGATGAGTGATATTCAGTTAAACTTTGGTTAAATCTTTGAATGGGATTTTCTCTAAACAAGTTGATTTTAACTTGTGACGGTTTTCTTCCAAGGCAGGGCCGCCCATAAATTTCACGGGCCCCTCGACAAAATTTTCGCGCGGGCCCCTAAGTTTTTTCTTTGTGTAGTAAGTTTTTATTTTTCCAAGTATCCATATACTTACAAATACCCTACTTCAGAAATGTACAAGCACAGTAAATTAATAATGAACAGGTAAGTAATTATGGAATTAAATATGTATATGTTTTATACGCCTAAAGCCCGAAGTGTGGCTACTTTGCGATCGAGCAGGACTTCGATAAGGATAATGAAGTATAATCAGAAAACTATAATAAATATCTCTATAGAAAGATTGTAAGAAACCTATGCAAAAACATACCTTGGACGCTGAAGACTAGTCAAAACTCCGAAAACTTTTGCAGTACTAAGGAGGGAGCAGTAAATATTCTATTCGAATTAATGAATTTATCGATGCCGTCGAAAAAGGAAGAATAGTTCTGGGAAAATAGATTGCAATTTTAATCTATAGATTTCATTTAAAGGGAGAGTGGAAAACCTTTATTTTCTAACTGAGCATAATGTGAAAAAGTAGCTTTGTGAACGGTCTTGAACATCTGAATTTCAATGATGAGATTGTGGCTTAAATCATCTGGATAGCTTTCAATTAATTTTTTAAGTGCGTTGTTGTTGTCATTATAATTATAATTTATTTTTTATATGGGCTCGAATGTATTGCATATGTTTTTTAATTTGCTTATACCTTGATTCTAACTGAGAAACTATTTTATTGATTACTATATCAAAAACTGAACTTTTGAATTTTGTTTCTTCGGTTTCTAATACTTCAGGCATTTTTCTTTCCACTTCAAAAGCTTCCTTTTTCGAAAAAAAGCTTCATTATGATTGAAGGATTAAATTTCTTGTATTAATTTGCTTTAGCATGTTCTTCTAAATATTTAACTGAATTAAAGTGTCAAATTTTGAAAAATAATTGAGGAATCCATTTACTCTTCCGCCGTTTCCCCTTACGATAAACTACTGATATTTTACATCTTGAAGAGCCTTTAAAACGTCAGGTAGTTTTTTAGATATAGGTTTCACTGCCTCAATTCTTGCACTCCATCTTGTCTTACAAAGACCGTGTAGAGACCTCCCATCAGTGTGTTTTAGAAGCAGTTCCTATCGCCGTGGGCTCGCACTAAAGAAACTGTAAAGCTGGTTTATTAAAGTTGAAGACCGTGCTTAGTCGTTGTCGTAGACTGGTGCAAATGTGAAACCACTTTGACGGGGCCGTTTCAATGACTTGAAAAGAATATATTTTCTGTTCGATATTTTTTTGTCAAATTCGGAAAATAAACCTAAAATGAGGCAGATAATTTCTTGAACAAACCTTGAGGCCGCGGGCCCCTTAAACGTCCGGGCCCCACGACATTTGTCGGGTTTGTCCCCCCTTATGGGCAGCCCTGTTCCAAGGTAGCGACATGTACTCACCAGTAATTCATACAGCTTTGGAAATTGCTAGCCAGACGTTTTTGGCTTTGGAGTTTTTGAGCTATCAAATTTTCAGTTAGTAAAAACACATTTACTTGTTGTATTTTGATTCATCAAAGTAGGTCATGTGATGCGAATGTTTGAGGAAGTAGAAAAATTTTCTATTGCCCTTTTTACAGTGCATACACATGGTAAATTCTGCCCACCTGTCAATCACGTGTTATTGGCTCAATGCAATATCAACACATAAATACAAATGGTGTTTAGAGCCCTTAGAACTCTACAATTTTTTTAGACCAAAACAAAATTTAAAAACAAACTGAAAAAGCTTGTGTTCCTATTTGACACTTTTAGAAAAAATTAGGACTCTAACATCACTTTTTTAAAGAAATTTTAAAAGGTAGGTTTTAAAGGTTACAAAATTTAAATAAAATATTCAGTTCAGTTGCACTTCAACTTCATTATTTACCTGGAGATTGGAGAATCGCTGCCACTTCTCTATGCCCTTCATCATTTCGTTCTCTAGCTTTATCTAAAGGAGTTTTTCCATCTTCATCTCTTAAATCTGGATTTGCACCATGCCTTAACAAGACCTAATGAATCAGAAATTATCAGACTATCACAATAATAACATGTTAATTACTATAAACTTTTAATGTAACAAAGTATTTACATGTGTACAAAAATTGAGCTTTAAATTAATTCTTAACTTAAGTGGTCAATTTTCAATTAATTTTCTAATTTTGAAACATTCCAAACATATTTTTTAAGTTGTTGCATTTTTCAGTGTTGCAAATAATTCAAAAAGTAAATGTATCAAATAATTAAATATCAATAAACAGAATTATTATTTACATTTTAAAAACCTGAAAAGTTCTTTTAAAAAAATTAAAAATTACTTTTTGTAATAATTCTTCAAGATTGATTACCTTGAAGTTTAACTTGTTTATTCTGCATCAAATGAACACAGAAAAGAGGCTATTTCAACCTGGACCTCCAAAAACTTATTTTTTTTTTAACTTGAGTCTTTTTTTTTATTTCTTGCACATAAGAATTGGGCAATTATCTTATGATTTTAGACTCATTACAATTGATGCATATTTTGGCCTGTTAGAACAATTGTTCACATAGGGTTTATTGATGTAGAATACGTTTTACCTTTTGAAATCGAGGTGGCGAAACAATATCATGCTCAATAGAGCATTAAACAAAGCATGACATAAATACTCATTGATCTTATGCTGACGTCATCGTCTGATGTAATTGCAGCGCAAAGTTGCATCACCAAAATGTTCACTGCTGTTTACATTAATTTACATGGTTCCCACACCTTTGTCCGCAAAAAAATCAAAGACTTTTAAGGAATTTTCAAAACCAAAAAAAAAAAAATTCAAGGACATGAAATTTTTTTATAACGACCTAAATCAATGTATATGCAAAAGTTGTCAATTAAAAGAGGAAATTATACAAAAAAAAAAGAATGAAATTTTTTTTTTTACTTTATTTCCTTCACTTATGCCTTCAACTGTGGTTGGTCTGATATATATCACATGGTGTCAAAGTGCGTAACACCAGCTTTATTCAGAATGATGCTCAAATGGCGCACCTGCCGTGAAGGAAACTAGTCTGGCCAAGTTCGAACGCAAGGCAAAATTACACAATTTTGTACAAGTCAAAAAAAAAAATCAAGTACTTTCAACAAGTTTTGTAATTTTCCAAGTACTTTCAAGAGCCCCTAGTTTGGAAAAATAAATTCAAGGACTTTCAAGGACCATGGGAACGCTGATTTAGTCTAGCTCCTGCCTCCTTTGTGCGAGTATGAAGTTTGAGGTGTCATTTGTTTCCTCTTTGCAGTCTGAGTCATTATAAATAATAGAAATAAAACTTAAATATGTAATACTTGTTTAGATATTGGACATCAAAGTGTGAAAATTTTGTACAGTTCTCAAAATGTCCAAATATACGCCTAATAAATACCAGACGAATTATAGAAAACAACAACAGGAAAAAAGATTGAGAGATGAAGAATATAAGAACCAGATGTCCCAAGCTGAGCGTCAACTGGCTCGCTGGAGTGCTTGGCAGTTGAGATGTCATGCTGTCGAATTGAACCAATGCCTGATACGAATGTGCCTAGTACTTCCACTGCTCAGTTTGACACGAATAGCATATTTAAAGACATAAATGTTTTATTGTGTGATGGAGTTCAACCCATAGGTAATAAGACAACCATTAACTATACTTCCAATTCGTAGATGTAGAAGTAAACTAAAAGTCAATTTTGCAGCCCTACAATAATTTTTTGCTATGCAAGAGGTACACACCAGGATTTAAACCAACATGTTACAATAAGGGCAGGAGCACAAATTCTTAGTCAATAGACTAGCTGCATATAAAAAATAGTTGGGGTGACAAATTCTTACTTTGATTGAACTCCATAAATGCTGTAAACCAAACTAACCCATAGGAGTAGATTTTACAGATAAATTAAAAATTCAGATATACAAAATTGGTAAGGTTAAGCAGACACTAAAAGAAATTTCAGGCTTAATTGAATATTTTGAATTATCCAAATATTTATTTCATTCACTTTGTGAATATTAACCTGAAAAATATAATTATTTTTTATACATGAATTATATGGATACCAATAGACATTTAAATTAACTTTCAGTTTGAAATACACAATTATTTGATTACTTAATTTCTTTACGATGTCTTGGTATGAAAATGTTGAGTCTTAAGCTAACGTTTAGAAGGCACCAGTCACTGTACTTAACCTTGAAATGACTGCACTTGAATTTGGTATGGAGATAAGTGAATCTAATGGTTTGAGGTGGAATACGTTTTTCACACCATGTATACACATTACACATAAAATGAAACTTTTAGGTCTTTGGAAAGAATTGGATGAATATCCATTGGATGCATCTATTAACTATTTGAGGCACATGACTTTAAAGAAAAAACAAGCTGTACCAAATTGCTTGGATTATAAAAAAATTAGAAAAATGTTCATTTCAATTATTTAACATAAAATAGTACTCGAAATGAGAAAAAATAACATTTCAATAAATCCTTTATTAAAGTGGGACATAAATAATCCCAGCATGCAACTAATGTTTTAAATGAAAGTCATTGAAACATCTTTTTTCCAAACAAAGTGGCAATATACATACAATACAACACCATGAAGTGCAAACTTTTTTCGTGCTGCAGAACGCACTCACTGATAATTGAAAATTTTGTTTTCAGTTATATACACATTTAGAATCAGTTCATAGCATTGCCAACTCAATGAAAAACTTTAAATACTAAACTATATGACATAAGTATTTTCAACTTTTTGAGGTGGTTTAAAAATAACCCACAATGTACCAGCAAGCTAAGCAATGGGTGGGACTTTTTTCAACCCAGCTATAAAAAACCCCAAAGAGTTAAATAAAAATATATTAATAACAATCTACATATGCATCAATAATATCCATATATTTACAAACCTTTGCTACACCTGGTCGGCCAAAACATGCTGCATAATGTAATGACGAAGACCTTTGACCTTTATTAACATCTGCTCCACGTTCACATAGAAATTCCACCATTTCTTGAGTACCAAATGCTGATGCCCAATTCAATAATGTTTGACCAACATCATCCATAAAATTTACTTCGATACCTATATAGTTAAAATAATTAAAAATAAAATCCTACAGAGGAAACTCTCAATTTCACAATTTCCAGAATTCAAATACTTTTCATTCAATTTTTAGTGTTTAATACCATACGGTGAACAGTTTCAGAAATTGGTATGCAAACTTATTAATTCAAATGCATTATCATTAATTCTCCTTCCTTAAGTTCATGAAGCATCGGTTTCAATTGTATTTTGAAATAGCTGAATGCAGATATAATGTCTGCTTCTTATAATGATAAGTCTTAACAAGTTAATTATGACCTTCGAAAGTCATAAATTTTTCAAAACTATTAAGTTTTAGAAAGATTATTAATGGGATTATTCTCCAAATTTTAATATTTTTTTAAGTAATTAAGTCTGAAAAGAACTGAGCATGTGACAAAGTTTAAAACGTTTAGATAAGGTTAATAGGATTTTTTAATTTTTCATCATTAATCCAATTTAAATTTGATTACTGCGATAAAAATTGTCAACTGAAGTGTTCAGCTAAGCACATCGTCATCTGCTTACTGGTAACAAACCCAAAAAGGAATAGTTTGTATTGGTTTCTGAATTATTCACAACTCTGGATCTTTAAAATGTTTGACAGAATATTAGATATTAAACTGGTCTTTAAGCATTAATCAAGGGATGAGAAAAAGTCATTTACATTATAAATATTTTTAATTTAAATCAGATTCTTTTGATTTAGATTAATTTGATGCCCCTATAAATTTATACTTGTTAGATGTGTCAAGTCACTGCAGTTTCTCCCAAGTCAGAATAATAAAAACAATCTTAAATCTTGTTGCTTTTATCCCTAAATTTGAATTGTATTTTACAGTACAGATCCAGAATAGATAAAATTTTAGATTGAAAATAAGCACAAAAAAATTAAATTTTATAAATTTGTTCAATAAATATTAATTTCCTTGCCTTTTTATTAGCTAACTTGTTTCAAATGTAAAATTGTTCTCTTATGTAAGTTAAAAGTTTTCTTTCTTTTTCTAAAAATACTGATGTAGATGGGGTGGCAGGATAACTTTACTACTGATGTTTTTGTCTCCTGCTACAAAAAATCCTAAAACTTAAATGAGTTTCCTATATTACATGTGAATTGTGACATTTTCTCAAAGAAACCATAACAACCCTGCTTTTATTTGAAATTCCATATTACGAACAACACTTGATGAATGAATGAACAAAACACTTGATGAATATTTAACTTTGACGAACATAAAAAGGTTCTTTTTAGTCAAGCAGTGTTGATTTGACTCCAGGAGGGTCTAATAAACTAAGGGAAATGGGAAGCAGTGCTTGTTTGAAACAAAAACAATGAAACATGTTGAAAACAGCACAGTAATTTTTTATTTCCATTTGAAAATATCTCAAAAGGGCACAGTGGTTCAGGTATCTCCAATGGAAAAGGATGTAAAAATTAGCTTCAAACACCTAGCACAATCTCAAGCCTAACAAGCTACACAAATACTACTAATTTGACTAAACAAATTTAACAAATTAATTTGACTGATTTAACCAAACTAAATTAAAAGCTACACAAGTACAATCACAAGAGCTGCCTTCATGTATAAAACTCACTCTGCTGATAAACATATTAGTAAGTGATGCCTATTTTCAGTCATCAAAGAGATATGACAATGGCAACTGACCAACAAATATAACACAATCAATACTAATAATTCAGTTTTAGAAAATCAATGATGGGGAAGTTATTAGATAGAAGCACATGTTTGAGAGCTTATTTTAATAAAGCAACATACATTTTGTGCCAGGTTATTTCATTTTTAATATTTGTTTTAAATTTTACTAAAAATAATTAAGTTTATACATAACTATGATTAACTAACTTATGATTTGAAGTTCAACTATGAATTTTTAAAAAGTTACTTGATTTTAATCAAGCATATTCAAAATTGGCACAGCTTGAACTAACTTCCCTCCAATTTTGTTATTTTTCCAGATAAATAATATAATATATTTCTCTTGCTTCCTCAAAAGATTTATAAGAAAAACTTTATAGCTAAAAAAATATTTTCCATGTTAAAAAAAAGAACATTCAAACACTTATCTTTATATGGTAACGAAAATGATTACTCAGCTGCTATGCTTACCACCAGAATCAATAGCATCTATCAATGCATCAGTATCTTTACTACGAATACAATCAATCAATTGCCGATGCGTTCTTTCACCGGCAGTATCAACTCGACGAAGACTGGGTATCCTAGCAGGAGGTGCCCCTCCACCTTGAGAGGACTTTGGCAATGCCTTTCTTCCTTCAAACAAAAGCACCAAGAGAAGATCTACTAGTCTCATTGTATCTAAAACACACCTAGAAAGATAAAGGACAAAACTTTGCTAAAATTGAAGGCATTGCAGCAAAATTAATCTAATTGTAATCTAATCTTGCAATTTTTAAAAATCTGTAGTCAAATGAATTTTAATTAAACTAGGTTTTGCATGTTACATAACAATATATTATTGTGCATGATAGACATAGCAATACACATAATGTAGACTAAAGTAATCCTACATTCCAGAGTAGAAAGGGACATCCTCCAACAATTATCTTGTTTGTAAAGGTTTAAAGGTACATGAGCACTGATCATAACATTTGCTACCAAAATGACTTGCAATAGCTAATCAAGTTTCAAAAGGTCATCATAAATGTGAGATGCATTGCTGATTTTAAACATTGTTACTTAAATCAAGTCTTCTGCTATTAATACATGGAAGACAGGCCATCGAGGAATGCATCTCACCTTCGAAGACTCCCGAAATTGTAATTTAGGATCCGAGTGCACTGTGTAAAAAAAAAAAGATTCATTCCTTGCACATAAGTTTAAGATGGCTGCTAATGTAGATTTCAATTAGCACAATTTGAATGGAGGCCCATGCGTTTGGGCAACATAGGCAAGAGCCACTGCTCATAAAACACTAATCACAAAAAAGAATGCAGAATAGTACTTATGCTGGTGTAAATAGCACAAAAATTGGACATTAAAACAATGGAGGCAAGTATTATGAAGTACTGAATATTACTCAGGTGGATCACAGATAAGAGGTATGTGGATTTGACATTTACCAAGAGAATATATGTTGCCAGAGTACAGTGTAATTGCTGGACATTGAATCTCTACAAACTAAACACAAATCTTGTTGGTTGGTTTATGGTGCAAGGGCCATATTTGAACAAGCTACACCAAACATAAAACATGAGGATAAAACAAAAGGGAGGATAGAGGAATGATTTAAAGTTTTCATGTCAAGAACATCAATTGTAGCTAGAAAGTTTTGCTTTAACTTGTATATATTAATAATGTGACACTTCATGATCAAAAACACATCTCATTTTAAGCAAATGGATGGACAAATACAATGTATACAGTATATTATCAGCAAAATAAATTATTTGAAATGTACAGGTCAGAAAAAAAATTCAAATTAAAAGCTAGGTTTCTTTACTCTAATTTGTTAATGCATAGATAAATATGTGCAATATACTATTCTAATATCAAACCAAAAGCTTATGGCTATTGCAATATTCAAATAAGTATGTATACATGAAATACACAAAGCTCATAGGCCAAAAACTTGAGTCAGGGAAAATGATTCAAAATTAGATCATTCCTTAAACTGGAATGTCATCATGTCTCAGTACTCAGTCATTGGCAATATTTTGAGATGTGCAATCTTATCTGATTCTAAAGCATTGTTAAGCCAAATATGACTGTTAGAAACATTTTGGGCTAACTTCTTAAGATGATTTGTAACAGGTTTCAGCTAAAAAAAATGTTTGTAAATTAAATTAGATGAATTTGAATAATTAGATATAAAAGTTTGCTATTTGCACTAGGAGTGACTCTAATCAAATTCAGTACAAAATTAACATGCTCATTAATTATGAATTAGTTGCTTATTTGTAGCTTAATTTGTATAAAATGCAAAAGAAACCATTAAAAATTTTAAATAGCAAAATAAGAGTAGATAAAATTTTATACCTTTCATCCCCTTGCACAGCAGATTCTATTGCACTAGGAAGATCAGATCTATGAAGGTCCTAAAATTAGGAGAATTTTTTTTTTTTAACTTTAAAAATTGAAAGTGAAATTTATTAGATTTTTTCAATGACCAGGGCACGATCATAATACAAGACAAGGATTAAACATAACACCCAAAACAAACAACAAACATGACAGATGATAAAAAAAAGTAATGTAACACATAGAGAAACAACAATGTAAAGATCAGTCATTTCCCTACAAGTTCACTTGCCTCTCAATACCTAGATACCACCTCAAAAACTCCAAGGAGGATTCTATGTTGAAGTAGGTAGTTTCTGCCCACCATTAGTCTAAAATTACTTAAGGTAGCAAGGCCCTTGAGCAATGCAAATGAACACTAAAGCAAGAATGCCATGTTACCCGAAAGACGCAACTGCCTCTCACTGTGACTTGTCAGATACATTCTTGACTTTCACTTTTCTATCATTTTATATTTGTTCTATCTTGAATATTGCACTGGTATTTTAGATGTCATGGAGTGTTTTATATAGAAATCCTATTTTCCAAAATGAAGTCTCTGCAATTGAATGCACTGTAGCAAGTTCACACCCTTTTTTTTATAGCAAGAATGCCTGCTAGCTCATTTCTGTGAAGATTACAATGGCCTGAAAAATTGAACTCCAACCAGAATCCTACAAGCAACGTATCTATATTTTGGAAGATAGAGTATAAATCCCAAGAAAGGATAGAACATTAAGGAATCCTCCAATGTTTGTCGCCATTACCTTAAAAACACCAATATGTTGTAAAGGTGTTTGATGCTGCAGTTAGATTTTCTACGTTAGAGCATATCACCATATTGCCAAAATGACAATATTTGCAACCCTAACTAAAAACTAATTCCTTTTGCCATCAAGGACATTTGTCCAAGGTGTACCATAAGGAAGTTGATCTACTTTGCACACAATAATCATTAGAAACTGATTAAACAAACTGAAACTTACGTAAGTTATGCTTGGAGAACCTCGGAATAATGTTGAAAGCAAACTTATTGTCGTTGATATGCTAGATGATGTTTTCACTTCAGGCGATCCCGGTGAAGCAGATGTATTATTCACAGAACATGTTAAAGTCACACTGTTTAATTTTACTAACAACCTATTCACAAGTCCATGTTCTGCCAAAGGAGCAGGGTCAATTCCTCTACGAGTAAACCTATCGGCTAATGATGCAAAACACCTTAAAGCACCATCAGAAACCTGTAATGTCAAAAACAATAATCAACTATTGAATTTTCAAAATAAAAAATTTTCCAGTTAAATCAATTGTATAAACCAAACTATGGATTTTGTGAAAAGCATTACAGAAGTAGAATGCTACATCTTATTTTTCCCTTTCATGTAAAAAAATCTTTGTAAGAGATTATGTATCTAAAATTTTAAATACATACAAGAAAAAAAATCAACATTTTAAGATTTATCCCTAGTGTTTGGGCTCACACAAAAATACAAACTTTAGTGGACTGGAATTATATTTATTGACTTTGATTGCTGTACTATCTTAAGTACACAAGAGTGTTTCCTGGAAAGGAATTCTGATAGCATAGTCTTAGCATATCAATATCATGCACAAACTGAGAAATTAGCAACTTATTTGGTGCTCACCAAGTACATGAAAAGGGGCTAATTACACAGGGCTAATTTGACCCATGTTGGCAGAACTTGTGTGGTGTACCTGTACCAATAGTTGTGTCCAGGAAAACTTTATAAAGATAAAAAACCACCAAAAATGTAAAATTTGTCATTTTAGAAATAACCAGTTGGAATGCTAGTCGAAAACCTTGATTTCTTTGATGATGTGTAGTTAATTGTCATAACAAGTCAATTATTGAATTTAGTTACATTGAAAGTTTTATTTGATCACGGTTTTAATTTTAAACTATGCAAATCTGATCCACAAATAGTCGTGTCCAGGAAACTGCACACTAATTACTAATACTAACTTTAGATAAAAAAATTATAAAATTCCAAGATTAAAGCATGAAGTTATAAACATACTTACATGAGTATCATCGTGTTTAAGCAAAACAGATAGGGCTTCAACACAATTTGGCAAACTAGAATCATGTGGCTCCATTTTTCCACACAACCTAGACACAACAGCCATGGCAGAATGCAAAGTATCTTTATGAACTAATGAACCAATATCACGAATGAATGATAAAACACAATTCAAGCCACCAGCATCAAAAACTGCCCCAGCCTCCCTTGTGCAGATAAGCTCTAAAACCTAAAACAAAAGTAAAAAAATCTAAAATATAATTTCTTACAGAAATAGTGTTAAAGCAACAAACTGAACAAAACACCTACCTGCAGATAATTCAATTTCGGAAATCTTACAACTTATAGGGGCTCATTGAGATACAGATTTGAAAGAAACGAATATACATATCAAAACAACCTTACATTATCACAAAATTACTGTTATTTTGGATTTGTTCGTACCATATTTTACATGTTTATAATGACTTTTCAAAAAATGTTTTTCAGCTAATTTTTAGAAGGTATAGACCTTGATTTTATAATGAACTTGACATCAGCAATCTTCCCCTCATTTCTTGAATTTTTGATGACTTCTGTTATCTTATGTGGAGAAGCAAAAATAAGAAATAGACCATCTTAATGCCAAAGTTACAGTTTGAAATCTAATTTTTTTATCAATGCTGAAGTTTCTTTTCACTCCTATAAGTCATACATTTTAATATTTTCTTACCCAAGAGAAATATGCACAATTTCTTGCAATCCATCTTGCTTATCACTGATAGCTGTGAAAGTAATTTCTTTTAAAAAAATGTGTACGAAAAGTCGCAAGTCTCACCAAGATCAAAGCTAAATAAAATTTGAGACAGTTTCTTTATATCATTATACACAATAGATTAACCAATTTAGCAATCATTGGTATATGATGCGTTACCATAAAAAATTTTCTTAAACTTATGTTAACAAAACTTAGACAAAAAAGAAAATGCATCAAAAACAGTTTAAGGGAAAAGATTAAAAAATGACAAATTGGTTTGGTTCAAAAAAGCACACAAAATAAAACTTTCTTATTGCAAATTATTGTTTTGGATTGGATTTTTGGGGTTTTATGGCGCAAGGTCCAAGAACGGACAAGCTGCGCCAGCAAATTATTGTTTCAAAAAGGGTTCATTTGGTGTGCAACGGAAAACAAACACCACAGACAACGCTGTGATGCCAATAAATTATTCAAACATAGTTTAGGTTAAAAAATTATATTTTAGATTAAATTTAAAAATTGGACTGGACACATTAAATCTTACTGATACTGAAAACATTAAAAAGATAAAACAATAATTTTAAGAATGAGTTCCGCAGGTTTTAAATTTGTTGAAATTTTCACTTTATCTTCTATTGATCGCGAAGATAGAAAACTTTAAATAATCTTTGCCCATCACAAAGTTGAAACTGCTAGCAAGAAAGTCATAGCTCAAAAGAATCGCGATACTAGATTGCAATGTTTCTTGTCACTGACGCCAAGTAAAGTGGCTGAGTAAGTGATAAAGTGAGTGATCCGTCTCCTGTTGGGTTGCAGGCAGAGGTTTCAAGGATATGTCACCTTTACAAGCTTCCAGATTGGTGCATTAATCTAATTTGGCCTTAAATTTAGAACGTAAAAGTTTTGACAGCTTGCCTGTCAGTTTATATAAGAAAAGCACAATTATAGTAGTTTTAAGACATTTTTAAACAATTAATAATAGATAATATCAAAATATATTTTTTGAATTCGCAATGATATTTGTTTAAATTATTGCCTCCTAAAAAATTTCCAAAAGAAGTATTCCAGGTAGCAAATGAAATTTTTGAGGTTATGTCATTGAAAAATATGTATGAGGAGTGCCCCAGCGGTGTTATATTACTGTTCGAAAGAATTTAATAGAATTTACCGCAGTAAATTCTTGCCTGAAATTTAAAAGAAGCTTGTACTTCAATTACTTAAAACTTATACTTTAAAAAAGTTTTATAGTATCCTTAAAGTTGATTTTTCTCAAATGCTGCAATTTTGAGTTGTCACTTTTCTTGCCGGGGTGCGATATGTTGGTCAATATTGACCATGGTAAAAATGACCCCCTGGCAATACTGCTCAATAACAGTTTTCAACATTGATAAATATTTTTTCTGACATTGCTCAATGAGTTTTACGATACTGCTTGATGTAATGTATTCAAATGGCAGACAAAGTAAATTCATCATGTCTCGTTAGACGAGTTGCTTTTCTTTTCCTCGCAGGTCTTTGTTTTCTGAGGGGTTGAAAAGGAACCTTTCATAAAAAATTCTTGTTGCATCCAGTGGTTACTGCGAGCGGAAACGCCGGTCAAGCACAAAGTTTTGTCCAGAATATCCTTCTGAGAATCGTTGGGATACCATTCTATCAATTTCTGAAACACATTCATAACGATTGTCTTTGTAGAGTTTTTTAGAGCACTGCCTTTATTGTGTGGTGTAAAAACGTAACTTCTAATAGAATCCAAAGTTAATTCCATAATTAATTACAAAATACACATATAATAAATGTAGAGATTCAAATTCAAACAACAAATGCAATGCATGTACTGAAAGATAAATATCTGCAATGTCGGCAAGCAACAAGAATCGAGTGCGCACAGAAAATGATGGTTTGCTCTTATTCGCTGGCGTGTGATTCTAAATTAAATTACTATGCCGCACGTTAAAGGCAAAATATTCAACACTTCACGCTAATTACAACAAAAAATCTGTATATATGTGGGGGGTTAACAAACTAATCACATTTCTAAGTTGCAGTGCCTTATTGCACTCAAATATCGGACAAGGCACTGGGAACCATTTGTTTCGTTTGCTCTCAGCATATTTCTATACTGCCAAGAAAGCCTGCCACCGAGTATAGCAAGAAATCAACAATGTAAATCAAAACACGCTAGAATCGGAAAACTTGGCATGGTTCCCAAAGCTTCAGGACAAAAAATGCTTGTGACCTCATCGGTCAAAAATCCAAAAATCTGCTTGTTTCTTTTGAGGCATGGGTGACATCACATTCCGGAGATAAGAACTGTGAGGATCTGAGGTTCTCCGGCCACCACAAACACAAGGAGGAACTGGTGTTGGGGGGAACGAGACATCCCTAGGAGCGTTGGCAGGGGAAGGTCACCCGGGTTAGGAGAAGAAAGGGGGAGTGCGAAAAGAAAAGAGAGGATTCGACCCACGGAGACGAGAGAGAACGGACGATGAGGGGCTCTCTGCTGCTGTCTTGAACTATGTTGTAATGTATTCATATCTAACCAAGAAATGTTCAAATAAATAGATTAAATATATCTATGAAGTGTTGCCCTCTCCAGTAGATAAAACGAACCACGGTCACACTCACCAGAGATATAGATAGAGGAAAGAGATGAGGTGCGATAAACTGGCGCAGCCGGTAAGATCTACGGTGGAGAGGGACGCTGGATGCCGATGACCAAAGCGGTGGAATGAGCGAGGAACGCGGGCATCGCGTGATGGAAAGACATCTGAACGGAAGGATTAACATTGAAAGAAGGATCCTTTTCGCAACCTAGAGAATTGATTGGGGCATACCAGGAGCATTGTCTGACCTGCACTTGAATGTTGTCATGCAGTTATGGAAGTATGTTATGCAAAGTATGACTTCCTCAAAGTTGGATGCATATTGTAATCCAGAAATATCGAATAAAACTGCATTTGTTATTGATGATTACATTGTCAGGATATCACACTAGTCCAATGCATAAAATATGATGAGACTGACAGGTAATGGTGACTCATTCTTGCTACCAAGATGCATTTAATGAGTCCCCTGTTTCCCGGAACATTGCTGGCCGTTAATGCTGGAACGTTTATATACTGAAAAAGGAGAGTCTAAGAAAGATTTCAGTCTTTCTCAAGTCGAATATGCTACACAAAACAATTCAAGAAAAATGCTGAACTGTAGCTGAAATGGATGCACTAATACTTGTTAAGAAAGCAAATATTACAAATATGTAGAATTTGTTACAAACATTTTATAAATTTTTAATAAATGTACGTGAAATCTCATAATGTACAACCATCAAAAAATAAAAATAAAACCTAACTCATCCAATCGCAATTGCACAATTTACATCACAGAACAAAACGGAAGATAGCAATCGATAAGGATTAATGTTTTCTACATATATCAATATTTGATATTTGTCAAAGGGGCCGTCTTCATATTAAATTGTGTGCTTGCTCTGATAATTTCAATATGAACCTCATCTTTTATCACAAATTTCGATTCTACACAAAATTTCAGGTGGATTTCTGAAAAAATAATGTTAAAAAAAACTGACCAAGAAAATCCATAAAAACTATTGAGGGAGCGTATAAATGTTCGGAATTCAATCATATTATAAACATTAATAAAGACGTGTAGTGGCTGTTGCAAGTCAATGACCTGTTGCAGGCACTTTGGTATAGAGTCCATTAAGATGGTGACAAGTCAGAATCCATTCTGACTGAATCCCAGGATCTGTCGATAGAAATTTTTGTTTTCACTTGTGAACAATCCCTCAAAACGATAATAAGCATAGAATTTTGCAAACAGTCTCACTGCGCTACTAATTATGCACGTAATGTAGCAATAACAGTTGAATTGCATGGTGTCAAAATTTGCCAAGGTTTCTATTCTTAATTTTTATGAATATTAATTTCACAACTAATAAAAAATATTAAATTTAGTTTCATAATACAAATGTTTTTAGATTGTGTTTGGGTTTTTAGGTACCAAAGGATTAAAAAACAATTTCTAAGAAAAATTAATGTTTGTAGCAAATGTAACATGAAACACCGATTTAACATTAGGATATCTAATTTTCAAACGCATACAAATCGTATACAAATCCAATAAAATTGATGAACTTTTATTTTATTTCCGCCTGAAATTGTGTGAAGAATCCAAATTTGTGATAAAAGATGGGGGTTTGTATTGAAATATTCGGAGCAAGCACCCAATTTAATGTAAAGACGGCCCCTTAGACAAATTTCAAATATTGATAGTTGTAGAAAACATTCATCCCCATCGATTGCTACCTTCCGTTTTGCTCTGCAATGTAAATTTTGCAATTGCGATCGGGCGAGTCGTTTTTTTTTTTTTTTTTTTTTACTTGTGTACATACTAAAAATTTTGAATTGCTATTTTATTTTTTTAAAAATAGTTTATATGGAAAACAAGTATGCTTGGATTTCTATTGTGAGTTTATTTAGGATTTGAGAGAAATATGTTCTTTAAACTGAGGAAGTGCGATATACTGAAATTTCACTGTATAAGAACTGTATGCAGTAGCATCCCAGATAAAACAGCTCCAGCAAGCAGGGGAAAAATGAACTTCTGTAAAGTTGAAATAGCAAAGTATAATTTTATTGTTTTGAGTTATTAGTAATATAGTATTAAGTGCAACTACGTTCTTAAAATTTATGAAACATTTTTATTTTTCACATTTGAAAATGTGTATAAACCTTCTATGACTTTATAAAAATTTCGAAGGAAGACATTAAATACTCCTTATTTTTTATATTAAAAATTCTGTATGAACCATGATTTTTCTTTGCTTTTCACCTGTAGATTGCATATTTAATGACCACTTAACTCAAAAGATGCATCATCTGAAAGGATAGGCAAGCCTATTTCCTGAGAGTTGTTTTTCCAATTAATATATCAATGTTACACAAAATTTAAGTCTAATTAGTGCTCATTAGCAAAGAATAACCATAGAGCAACAAACCAAATGCTGGACATAAAATCTCTACTATTATAAAAGGAAGTGTTTGTTTCGCGGCCGCAAAATCCTTATGATCTATGGCACATACAGCAATGAAATTTGGCACATAGGTAGTCCAAATTTTTTGCAATTTTTGGATCGCAGCGAAATTTAAAAATTTAATCTAGAAGATTTAAAAATGAATTTAATAGTTTTATTCTCCATCCGGTTCTCCAAACGCGGAGGACTTTTTTTACCCGTGTTGGCCTTGGAACCATGCCAAGTTTATTTCATCTTTTATATTTTCACAAGAGATTGTGACGTAACGTGAACTTTCTTTCCAAAAAAAAACAGATTGCATCTTCTGCCCTTGGCGTTAAAAAAAAGAAACAAATTACATTTCCTGTCCCATTATATTTCCGTTTCCATTCTCATTTTCAATTGTTTACTCAATGAGACTGGTAAGAGCTTAGCCACCACTCTTTTGATTAAACCAACCATAACTTTGCCTTGATCCCAAAAATGAAAGTACAGAATCCCAAAGTAAATCCCAAATCCGGACGTTTTGCTTACCAGCGTTTTTTTCTTCACTTTTTTTTTTTTACATCTTTCCTACAATTTTTAAAGAACAAGGAGTTAAACCTAGACCTAATTGATGAAACAATGCCAAATAACGGACATGTTTAGAGTAAATGGGTAATTCTCAAAAGGTGGGTACAAGACACATTTCATAGCTTTAAGCTTTGACAGCAGGTAAATTAAATTCTTAAAATTAATTTCTTTTTTTTCACAATAGGTTTTTAGTTCTGTTCAGAAACAAGAATTAGTATGATTTATTACAACGGTTTTGTGTAAATATCCTGAAAATTAAATTCTTTATTTACAAATGTTGGATTTTTGACATTGAAAATGTTAACTGATCTACATCACCCAGAAAATAAATTGTGTTTTCCAGAATTGTAGAAAAAAAATAATAAATGAATAGAGTATAATGATAGTTTGTTTATTATTTTGATCAGTAGATGGCATCATTACTTTAAAATTTTGAAGAATTAAACAAAACTACAGGTATTCTAGCATTTTGCGATGTCAAAGAGTAACGATCGATATAGCTCTATATCTGAAGCAAAATATGTATTGTAAGTACTTTAAATTGCATTTATTTGTCTTTCATATAACTTTTTAAAAGCATTAATTATAATCTCTTTTCATCAGATTAACAGTATTTTATCGAAAAATAAAGTGAATTTAGCAGATTACAATATTAATACCATTACTAGGCACGTATCCGGGAACAAGTAACGATTGATAACAAATGAAATCATTTATTAATTTTGGCCGCGATACACCAACAATCTCAATAAGACTGTAAATCTTTTTTTTTTTCAATATATATATATATATATTTTTTTTTTCATTTTTAATTTTTGCTTTGCGGCTGTAATGGTCCTACGAATAAATTTTTTAAGATGAAACTTTCTTATCAACCAAACCTAAAATTTTTGGAATTAGTAATAAAAGTTTACAGAATTAAACGAATCCATGACTTGAAAATCTGGAAAAACAAAATTCTAATTTTAAAATATTCAAATCTACTCTAATTTGAAAGCATTGACAATTTATAACTAATGACTGATATCATATTTTTAAACCTATTAGTAGACATTAATATACAGTTTTTCCCAAAAAGATCAGCAAAACTTAAAAAATTTATTTAAAAAAAAAGAATAGGCTTACAGCAAAACTAGTTACAACAATAGATGTAATAACTCAAAAAGTTTTTTTCTACTACCTACTACCTTACTAAATTTACACATGAGATTCTTTCATAGCACGAAGAATATCAAGATGATATTCCAATTCAATCCACAAACGTTTCAGCATGCTACGATCAACAGTAGCTACAGCTGTTTGGATCTTTTTTTGTTTCAATTCAAAGACACTATTAACTTTTGTTCGGTACACAACATCTTTTACCTAACCCAAAAAGAAAAAGTTGAGTGGTGTAATGTCAGGAGACCGGGACAGCCTTACAATGGGGCCATCCACTCGACATATTGAGCTTTCTTCACGGGATCCGCCATTTTGAATAACTGAAATTCTTTAATAATCGTTTGCATGTTTGTTGTGCAGCGCTATCTATAAACAGGCTGCAGCTCTCAGCGCGCTTGCATGGTTAGTTTTAACTTTCGTTTTCTGGTTGAATACCCCTGCTTTTTTTTTGCTCTTTTGTTAATTTGCGTATTTGAAATTATATAAATATATATATACACTGTCCAGTCACATTAATGTGACCACCTGTCAAAAGCCAGAATAACCACCTTTGGCAGAGCGGACCGCAGCAAGACGTGCAGGAAGAGAGTCAATTAGGTTTCTGAAGGTGTTCACTGAGATGTTGAGCCATGCTGACTCCAGTGCCGTGGCCAGCTGCACTAGATTACCTCCCTCCTCCAGCCTGGATCCTTCCGGCAACTGTTGCAGGGTGTTTGCTTTCAGACGTTTCGTATGCGCCAACGTCAATCTATCCGATGGAGCCTAAAACGTGATTCATCGGATAAAGCCAACTGTCGCCACTCTGTGGACGTCCAGTTGCGGTACTGGCGTGCAAATTCCAGCCTTCGTCGCCGATGAACAGCAGTCAGCATAGGTGCATTAACCAGGCGTCTGTCGCGGAGGCCCATGCGCAGCAACGTTCGCTGAACCGTTGTTGAGGATACACTCTTGGTAGCCCCTTGGTTCATCTGGGCGGTCAGTTGCTCAACAGTTGTTGTCTATTCGCCCGAACGCATCCCCGTAGCTTTCGTTCGCCTCTGTTATCTATAGCCCATGGTGCACCACATGTGCCACGCCGCTGATTTTGGATAGTGCCATTTTGCCATGCACAGTAAACTTTTACCACGGCGGCACGCGAACAGTTCACAAAATTAGTCGTTTCCGAAATGCTTACACCCTTGGCCCGAAAGCCAATAATCATGCCCTTTTGGATGTCGGATAAATCGCTACGTTTCTGCATTACGCCAACTATTGAAATGCTTTCCGATGCCCTAGGACATCCTTTATATACACTCCACTTAATTGTGCTGCCACCTGCCTTTTGTGATTGGTTATTTCACAGTGACGTCGAAAGTAGGTGGTGGTCATATTAATGTGACTGGACTGTGTATATTTATATCATTCAAATACACAAATTAACGATTTCTTTCTAACGTGCAATTTAACTTTCGCTTTCTGACACAATGTAATGTAATAATAATGTTAGAAAAATTTAATAACATAATGTCCAAAAATCATTAGACTTTGGGAAATACCAAAATTGTGTAACATACAGTACAATATCTGTTAGCTACAGGAAAGTATTGTCAAAAATCTGTAACATATGGATCTTGAAATTAAATAATTTTTTTAGTAATTTTAGAGATCAGTTCCTGTTTTTTAATGATTTTATATTGTATTCTAGGCCTATAAACAACACACAAAAAAAGTATTGATGTTAAATTTCAAAAATTACTCATAGTTATCCATATTTATAGAATCACCCAAATACCACAAAGAAAAATTAGAAGACTTGCAAGTAATATGTGTAGTATTGCATTAAAAAGGTTTTTTCCCTTTTTTTAAAAATTATTCCTATTTATATATCTGCTATTTTGCTATTGCAATCGCAAAATTTGCGGGGGAGGGGGTAGATTAATGTTTTTTTTGGCAAAAAATGCAAATAATCCGAAATCCTGAGGATTCCGGATTTGGGACTTTGTACTGAAATACTTTGGCATATATAATTCAGATGTGATAGACATTATTCAAAAAACTAATTACTTTACACAAGCAATCTCCAAAACAGGTAGGTGCAATATCCTACAACTTACTCAATTCTGGTAACAGGTGTTTAGTATGCCAATTAAAATTGTCCATGATGTAAAATTTCAACCCTTATATTTAAATCAAAGTATGATATATTGCATGTTTTCCACTCTTTCAGCAAATGAAAAATTAGGTATTTTTTAAACCTTTTCAAAGCTATTTCTTATACTTATAAGGGCATATTCCTCATAGATTGAAGTAGATTAACCCATGAATGTACAGATGAAGCTTTTGTGAATTCTATTGTTGGATTTCAGACTCAGTAATGATATTTGCTTAAAGTCAAATGTCATTGATACCGATTTTAGCAAGTGTAAGGAAATATTTGTCCTGGATGGAACTTCAAAAAACTGCCAAATTACTTGCAGTCACATGTAATAAAAATTAAATATTTAGTGTTCTTGTAAAATTAAGGCTTTTAATATTTGTAGAAACTTTAAGCAAATATTAAGGTTTTGAAAGACCTGTAGGAACCCTGTAATAAAGTGATAACAAAATTTAACCAAACCATGAAGATATTAATGCACATCATAAGAGTATCACAATTCATCCACAACAGTATAACTTTTTAAATTATCACCTTAATGCATTGCTCAGCTAAATCCTTGCTCGCTCTTGATGACACATCTGCTACAACCAGACGATTGCAAATTGCTTTTATTGCACCATCAACAGCAACAATACGCCTTGTGCATTCAGCAGAAACATCTAAGTAATATGTGATTGCTCTAGCTGTAACTTCTAGTACATTATCAGGAGCACATTCATCTAAAAATATGCGACACAAAGCAGGTAGGAATGTCCTTGGAGGGCAACTGTAAAAAATATTTAAAACATGGAATAAATTTACGATTTTCTGGAACTAGAAATACAGATTTTTTGAATTTGTCAAAATATGAAAACTTGTGCTTAGTTTTCCATCATAAATGCTATTTTTCCACTGATGATACTAAACAACTAAAACCACGGATTATAATATGCACACTGATCAATTGTAACAGGACCTCTCTATTCAGCTTTCAAGTTAATGGACAAATTTATCTTCACTTAGTTACCTTGATCAATTGTAAGCCACACGATTGTAAAACATAAGCACCTTGATAAAATGCAAACAAGCTTGGACTAAAATTAGATGATTGCACAGAACATAAAAGTGGTTAAAATAATTAATATTGTGGTGGTAACACTGACAGAATTTGTAAGTTACCCTGAATATAAGTACCTGAATTATTAGTCAGGAATTAAAACATAGAAGATAGATGGTACATACTCAAGTTTACGTATAGCCAGAAACAAGAAAGTCGTAGTTTGTGGATGTTATGGTTGATTGCTTTGGGTTTTCTATTTGGTCATGCTGCAGTAAACGCAAGATAGACAACATCAAGTAATGGGTTAAAAAGGAAAGTTTTTGATACAGAATTGAAATATACCTAGGTGAAAACACAGGAATAAAACCTGTGTGGATTAAATGAGTGGAAATAAAGTCCAACAAGTGAAATTTATATATTATCTGTATCTACAGAGCAGCACATTTGTGTTTGCAAATACCTGTGTAAATACATGCCAAATGTTGATGCTTGGATGGCTGTGCCCTAGTTCTTAGGACAGTATTGTCACAAAAGTAACGAATACATTCTAAAGAGCTATGCTTTATCCTATGGAAACAGTTAAGATCTTCTTTCCATAACATATCTCCATTCAGAATGAAGTAAAGTATGCACATGAGCGGTGGGATGAATTGGATTTTACTGATCCTAATCTTAAGACAATCAAGTGCACTTAGGAAAAATTGAAAATTTAATTGAAAGTTACATCTAACTTTAAATTATCAATATTCTCAAAAAATAAAAGAAATTCAGTAACATCTCCAAAATTAATGAAAAGCTTCCCCAAAACTTGCATATCTTCTATGCTGAATCAAGCATAAGCTTCCATGAAGTGTTGAATAATGACTTATAAATGCAAAGTAGGAAATGTATAATATTTTTTTCACAAAATGTGTTTCCAGGAGAACAGGTATCAAGGTACTTTGTCACATAGTATGTAGTGGCAGAAAAAATAAAAACCATATGGGATATTTTCTTCTCTAAATAAATAAATGGAATTTTTTTTAATTCCACTTACTTTTTAGACAAATAATTGAAACTTAGTAAATTCTTAATAGAAGTAAATATAGTAGAGCAATTTGATTGAAAACCTATTAAATCAAATTCAACATTTTTAATAGTTTAAACTAATGTAATGACGTCAATATAGTGAAAAGATTAACGGTATCAAAAAGTATTAAACATATTGTCTGTCTTACAAGAATTTACTCATGTCACTAAATCTGGTTGACTGTTCAGTCTGGGGGTGAGTCAATAAAGGAACGATTTGTTCATTTGGAGTAGGGATGATCCAGGGAGCATAAAGTGCTCAAAACTGCAACGTACATAGGAGAACAATTTTTCCTTCATTTTATCAAAATTTTAGGTGTTTTTTTTTAAATCATAAGTTACGATGTTCTGCAGTGCGAAGTGCACTCCTTACCACACCTTTTTTTTCTTTTCTAGCTACAGAACACCCTTCCTACACTGCCCAAAATACCACAAACACTTTATAAACAACACATTCTATGTCAACGACAAAATATTTAACTTCAAAAGCTATTGACAGAATTGCAAATTCTGAAAGTATGCCTTGGTGTTAAATAAAGTAAGTTAATTAATTTTGCTGTTTTATTATAAATATGTAATACATATTTAGTGGATAATTTTGTTTTTTGTCTATTTTTGATTTTACTAGTTTTCAAAATTTGGACAAATTGCCTTCAGGACAATTGCAATTGCTTGGAGTTGTGTTGCAGAACACTGAATATAATTCTGCACCTGGGGGATGACTGGTTGAAGTCTCGATTCTTTTTTGTTTCTGGCAAATGTTTGAAGAATGACTATTCAGCTGCTAGGTAACAAATAAGTTGACAAATATATTTCTAATGCGTCATTAAATGTGATAAACTTTGATGCTATTTCTTCAAGCACCCTTTAGGTAAAATGGATCAGACCAATTTTTACAGCAAGACAGGTACATTGTAGCAGTAATTCCAATGGTAGACAGTATCTAACTCTATGTTAAAAGTTTAAATAATATAATAAAAATTATACATATATCATGTTTCAAACAAACGCAGAAAATCCTGAATAAAAATTTCACAGCAGACTCTATTAGTAATCTGTATGTGTACATTCTTTCAAATGCAATCTTATAGTACATTCATTATAAAATTTCAAATATATTAATTATAATTTAAATTATTGAGGACAGCAACGAAATTTAAACTGGTACTCAAAATGATAACACACTCAATAACATTCAAAAATATTAGTAAGCCAATATTTTATGTTGTCAATATCGACATCTAAAAATACTTTTGAACCACTAAAAAGAATTGCTAATATTGATTTGTGGAGGTCAAAATCATGTATTAGATGCTCCTTATCTAAATGAATTTATTTTAAAATGAGCAACAGAATAAAATGTTTCATGTGTGAGCTTAGGGATAAAATAAGTGCATTTAACTTCGTCTAAATATTGACTCTTAAAATTTGTAGCACATACACAATTACGTAACATTTATAACTGAAGTTCTTTGAAACTTGAAGAACTTACGTTTGTATTTGACTTTGAAATCAATATTTTCCGATAAAAAAGGTCTCAAACTATGTAACACTTTTCTCATTTACACAATTTTAATTAGCAATAGCAAAATTCTGATACAATTAAAATGCTAACTTTATACAGTTTGTATTTTCATTTCGTTTTAGATATTCTATTGTTACTATACTGAAACCACAATATTTCAGTTTCAATTTAATAAGTTAACTTTAGTGTAATTCTTTTGTATTAAAATAGTCATTGACATAAAGTCCTACTCATGATAAATATATGTAACTGATGACTTACATGGTTTTTTATAAGACTTTAATACTAATACTTTTAGCTTAAAAGTAACTTCCAAAAATGAAAATGCTGGAAAAATCAATTAACTCCAAAAATGTTTGTGATTGTTGCTCATGTTAAAATGTATCTGATTAATTTTCAATAAAATCTAAAGAAATGTCACATTTTCGTACCATCTCAATGATGTTCAGATAATCTATGTTTTTAGAATAAGGCAGAATAAAAAATAATAATGAATGGGTTTATGTTTTGGGTCTTTGACAAAGTTGTGATTGATATGGCAGGATATCTTTTGCCACAGGTCCTAATTTGATTGGGTAATATATTTGCCACTGGACACTGAATTTTTCAAGGGTGGCCTGGCATATGCATCAGTAAAAACGCAGACTAAAAGATGAGGAAATGAGGAGTAAATACAATGTTCTTGAATTTGATCAATTATTTAATTCCAAAGCAAAACAATCTTTAGAGATGAAATATACATTTTGTCAAAACAAAAATATCAAGCAGCATTTCAACTATTTTTGCCCTTGACAAATAACAACAGACTCGGTTTTGTTCTATTGAGGACTTCCTATAACTAGAACCTCAGAGACAGAGAAATTTGTAGTGTATTATGATTCAAATATATTTTATGAAAATTCATAAATCATTTCTAATAACACTCAACATGTTTACACTCAAAATGTGTGTTACTTTTGTCAAAACAATAATTTTATGTATATCTAATGCTCACAAAAGTAATAACAAAAGAAAATATGAAAACTTGCCTTTCAAAACATCTATCTACATTGTCAGACATCAATAGCAACATACACAGTTGCTCTAATGCAATTAATTGCATATCTCTTTCGTCACCCTGGCCCATATTAAGCCATTCCAACAAAGTTTCTGGATCAACATCAGCCATTTTTAAAACTTTTAACCTTTAAATTCAACAAATGAACTTCATTTGAGCTGTTGCATCACATAAAATCGCCATGAAGATACAGAAACATAAAATTGCAGTATCAAGTCATTGTAAACATCCTTCAGTTGTTCACTCGGGCCCTTTAAATAATCTCCGAGATAACAGATTTTCTCGGGGAAGGGGGGAAACTTTCAATATGCAATGAGAAAAGTTTAGAAACAAATGATGAAAAATGATTGCATCAGTAACAAGAAAAAACATAAGCAGTTCTTAATAAATTTCAACGCTTTAACACAGTTTAGCACCAAAATACACTACAAAAAATTGAATTATTGTGATTCATGACAAAATATCACTAAATTTCTTTACAGTCATCTGTTCACTTCACTTCTTGAATATCCCATTCTTATCCTTGAAGCCCAGTTTGGGTTTTCTTATTTTTGCGTTGTCATAAATTCAACAGATATTTCTTCTTCTGGCGTTTGAAGCGACGAAAATACTTCTGGTTTTCGTTTCGATCACATTCGATGGCATCTAATTGGACGCTTGTTGAAGGTAAGCTGCTTGTTTAAGGAATAGAGGTTATGGTTTAATTCACCTTTAATCCCACCCAATGAAGAATTTTCTGTCCTTCACGGTAATTATTTTCCTTAAAGACTGATATCCGTTTTTAATCTAATTTTTGGATGCTAATTGGAAATTTTGGTAATTTTAATTAACGTTGTACTAGAACAACACAACGGGCTATCTAATTTTTGAAAATACATAGTTTGTAATGCACATGCAATACGACATTGACTGAAGAAATTAGACTTAAAATAGAAGCTAAAATTGAAGGTGGAAGCAGTTCATAAACAGCAGTATCATAGTCTAATAAATTCACAGGTGGTTTATAGGAAGTTCAAGGTCGTTTAAATCATCTGGCATAATATTTCCCGTTTAGGATACGACAATCGAAGTCTGAATGCGCGGATATGGTTAACATTATTCTTCTGAGATATTGGTTAAATCTAAACTCTTGATAGCATTTTACTGAAATGATTAAAAATATTGGATCCTCAAAAGTTGGTATTTTGAAGAAAAGCTAGATTTTTTAATTCTATCAAATGTTATTCAATGGAACATATTACTTTCAGACGTGAAGCATATTGATTAAATAACTCATTAAAGTACACCAGATCACAAAACGAATCAATTTAAACTCAGGTAGCCTCAGAAATTCAGAGAAAAATGCTTTTATCAAATATATACCTACTTTTAACTTTTTATTTTGAAAAATTTTTTTGGTTGTATCACATTTTTTTTTTATTATTTCTAGATTATTAATATAAAATCCTCACAAACAAAAACTACAGAAGGAAAGTTACTTAAATGGTAGGTGACGTAATGGTATAACATAAAAGGTATATATATATATACAACCCACTGTGGTGTTTTCTACATATATACGAGTCGCAAGACGCTGAGAAATAGCTCGTATACTCCCCCAAACACCATTAAAAGCAAATATACAAAATAAAACATTAGAATAAAAAAAATTTTAATCAAACTAACAACAGCAGTCGGGAGACCGGCAACACCAAGCCAGAAGATCGCATCAAATGTCGCTACCCACTTCATTCAATTAACGCCAACACCAATGACTCTGAGGAAATAACGAAATAGAATTAGTCATAGGTTGCGTAATTGTTGGTAATAATAAACTTTAATAATACTTTTCTTAGAGGATTTATTCGTGAGAGGTGAGTTTTATACAAATATGGGTAATGCCAGTTGACCCACCGTTTCACTAAGCATTTTGTCCCTGTGAAACAAATAATCATCCACAATGTAGTAATTTCCCTTTTTATTCTGAGCGTTCGTCCATTCTTCCAACAGTGAGTCACAAGTTTCCTGATCCGCCGAAACTGGTCCGAAATCGAAACATATCCTACTCCTGTTTCCATATCACCGTTTCCGTTTTCTCCGGGAATTTCTATCATTCCCAAAATTATTGGTAACCACCTTATTTTCGTCTGCCTATGCTGCATTGAAAAACAAAACATTTACTCCACTCGTATCACCGGAAAGTATTTCACTACCCACAGGGCCGGATTTAGACTTGATAAGGCCCTAAGCTATTTGAGATATGGGGCCCTTTATAAGTTCAGATATTGTATGTCAGTGCCAAATATGATTTTCGGATACCTATAGTGTTAAACTGAAATACGATTAAGAAGTATATAGTGTGTTAATAAAGAAGTGAAGATAGTGAATTAATAAATCTTTAACTTAAAATTATTTTTATTCATAACAAACTTAAAAATGCAAAGTCTGGTAAAAGGAAACAAAAGTTCTTTTAAAAGGCACTATTTACAAAGGCTTAATATCTAATCTATTGAAGCATGTTATAAGGATCAAGGAATTATATTAAACTAAAATATTTTCTTTCTTGCCTTTGCCAGAGCAAAGTCACTGATGACATCATCAAATGTTAAACTGCGTATTTTGTCACTTTCTATGCACATGAGACTGATGAAACATAATTTATCTTGTAATTGTTGTTCTAAATTCATTTTTTATTCACTTCAGCTGATAAAAAAAATCTTTCTCCAGAGCAATTTGCAACCATCATACTAAGAAACAATCTCAAAATTGCTTCTACATTAGGGAATGCTGATTGGGCAGACTATCATATTCCGCTGAACCATAGGCTTGACTATGTCTAACATATTGATGAAAATGTTTGACTTCTCCTTACAAGATTCATGTCCACATCTTCAGGATATGTTTGGCATAAAGCACTAACTCCTTCACGAATATCTTCTTCTGTAGCTTCTAATTATGTTAAGAATGAAAACTTTTTTGCCGCGTCATTGTATTCTGAGGCCCTCTGTGCCAGACTTGACTCTAATGCATCCATCACAGGTATAAATGTTTTGATTCTAAACTTGTTTCTTGGCTCAACGTTTTCTAAAGCATCATCTTTATCATCATTGATATTCCTTCTTCTATATCTGCTTTTCTTGTAATCAACATTAGGCAATTTTTCCTTTGCTTTTTCTTCGAAATGATCGAACATACCCCTGGAACCTTTAACAAAATCCGAAAGTGAAATATACAATTCCGTACATGCATCTAGACTAATTTGGGGGTCTTGTAGTGATTGACTAGTCTTGTGAAATGCATCCTGCATGTAACTCCACAAATATAACATTACCATAAATTCAAACTTCTCCATTTCATACAAAAGGTTTTTGGCTTGATTTCTTGTTTCGCCTTTCTCTATAGTATCAATATGCAGCTGATGCAATGCAGAAATTATTCCATCATAACTATCAAGTATTGCACTTGTGGCCATTGAATATGCTTCCCATCTAGTCTTTGAAAAAGACTTTGGAACTTTTGAATCATCTTTGAAGAATGAAAACAGTATTGCCCATATATGTGTAGATGATGAAAAAGAAATTACATATTTCTTGAACAGTTCCAAAAAAAAAATTTTCTGCATCTAAACAACAGTCAACTGCTGCTCTACCAACAAGATTCAGGGAATAATCAGCACATGGAATATACATAGCATACTTGTCAATATTTAATATTATTTCTTCCATACCCTTGTATTTTCCAGACATATTGGAAGTATTATCATATGACTGGCCTCGACACTTAATAAAATATATTTTGCACTAATTTGTAAGGTAGTTGTACACCATCTTAGCCATACTTTCACGATACATTACATAGGTAGTACAGGACCAGAAAACATTCTCTGGTTATAAATGACAATAGCGTAAATTAGCGTTAAACCGAGAAGAAACCCTATATCCTTTCTTCTCGTTGTCTTTCTCCAGCCTCTCTGTGATTCCTGGCAATCCTTCCCCTGGTTGTCGCGCTGCTCCACTCGCCAACCGTTCCAGTTGGCACTTGCCAATCTCTACAGTTGGCGACAGCTTCCTGACACGCCCCAACCAAGAGTGAAATTATGCCTTCTGTGGCTGATTTCACAATTATATAGAGAATATTATACATATACATACAAAAACAGTAGTACGATAAATATATTGAATTAAAGCTCAGCTGTAAAGGAAACAATTAAAATGTCCACGCTAAAAAGTTCCTTAGAATGTGTTCTAAGTGTAGAAGTGAGCAAATGGTATCTGTTTCCAAATACAACCCGCAGGGATTCTAGCATTTTACATGGCGAAAAATAAATCAACCATACACCAACTTATATATATATCTTGTCAACTTAGGACTCTTAGGTGTAGTTTCGTTTAGGTACTTTAAAGGGTTATGATCGGTGATTATCTCCACCTTAGCCCCATAAATCCATTTGTCGAACTTATTCAAACCAAAAAGTACTGCCCAAGCCTCTTTTTCAATACTCGACCAGTTTGTCTGCGTTTGAGAAAGCTTTTGACTGGCAAACGAAATAGGTCGGTATTTGCCTTCAGAGTCTACTTGAGTTAGACAACTGCCAACAGAGAAATTGGAAGCGTCACAATGGACCTGGAATGGTAAATTACTATCAGGAGTACCTAAAGAAGTTACTTCACAAAAAATTTGTTTTTAATTTCTCGAACGCTTGTTGTTCGACCTCCCCCCAAGGGACATTATTAGGACCCTTTTTCTTGGTTAATTCAGTGAGTGGAGTTGACACTTCTGCATAATTATGAATATAAGTGCAGTAAAATCCCATCAACCCCAACACTGACCAAACCTCCTTCTTGTTGGTGGGTCTCGCTAAATTTTTGATGACTGAAATTTTGTCTTTGTCTGGCGCATTTTCGCCCCCTCCTATCGTGTGACCCAAATATTTGATTTTTTTAGCAGCAAATGAACATTTGTCAATTCGGACGGAAAAACCTAATTTCTCTAAATCAATCAATACTAGCTCTACGTGTTTTAAATGTTCTTCAAAAGTCTTTGAGAAAATTACGACATCGTCCATGTACGCTTGTGCATACTCATTATGTGATTTAAGTGCCCGGTTCATTTCTCTCTGAAATGTACCTGAGGCTCCTGACAAACCAAAAGGCATAGTTTTCCACTGATAAACCCCACTGTGAGTGGTAAATGCAGTCAAGGGTTTGCTTGACTCATCCATTTTGATTTGCCAATAGCCCTTCAAAAGATCTAGACTAGTAAGCCAATGTGCTGCCCCAGCCACAAAAATTAACTCCTGCATACCCTTCATCGGAAATACTGGTACCTTAGTAACGGCATTTAATGCCCGGAAATCAATGCACATTCGGACTGTAGCATCTTTTTTCGCGACACATACAATTGGGTGAGCTATTTCCGATTCAGACGGTTCGATCAAATCCAGGTCTATTAATTCCTGAATTTGCCTATCTACCTCCTTTCGATATGCAATCGGAACACTGTAACAATGCGGTTTTCGACGGACTGCATTAGGTATCATCTCTATTTTGTGAGTTCCTACCTTAGCTGGTTGGACATTTCGAGTAAACAATAACTTGTGCCTTAAAATAATTCCTTTCAGTTCATACAATTGAGAAGAACACAAATCTGACACATTAAGGTTATTTACAGTATTTACAAATGTCGTTTCTTTATCTACTGTGGGAGTAGTTTCCACCTCCCCAAAATCTTCCTCGCCCTCAAAAATGACATTTACAGCTTTGGATTTAGCTATATAATGTCTTATTTTGTTTTGGTGTACATTTCTCTTTGATCCATCTGGCATTTTAACTATAAACGAGTGTGGATTTCTTTGCTCCACAATAGTTGAGGGACCTTGCCACCTTGCATAAAGCTTATTACTACAGTCTGGAATTAACAAAATTACCATGTCACCTACTCTAAAGGATTTATCTGATGACCGTAAATTATAGTAATGTGTAGACCTTTCTTGCTGAATCGCTGCTGTGAGGTTAGCTTGTTCAGCTGCTACTTGCAATTTCGTTTTTAAATCTTGTAGGTAAACAGATATGGGTGTAGTATTCAACTGCAACCCATTATGTTTCCCTGTCCACGTTGATTTCAAAATCGAAAGAGGCCCTTGTGGTACCCTCCCATAATGTAACTGAAATGGCGCAACTCCTGTTGTGCTGTTCGGTATTTCCCTGTATGCCCATAACACATATGGAACATGCACATGCCACTGACGTCCATTTTCCCGGATGACATGATGCAACATCCTTTTTAACGTCTGGTTAAATCTCTCGACCAATCCATTTGATTGCGGGTATAGAGGTGTAGAGAACCGTGGACATGCCCCCAACCTCATCTCAAACTCCCTCGTTAAAGCAGAATTAAAATTAGTCCCATTATCTGATGCGATAATGTTTGGAATACCGGTCCTAGAGAATATGTGTAACAATGCTTCACATGTTGCCTTCGCTGTTAAACCCGTAAGTGGTACCGCCTCAGCCCATCTGGTGTGCTGGTCCACTAAACATAGAATATATCGGTGACCCTTAGAACTCGGTGGATCAATCGGACCTATAATATCGACATTCACCACTCGAAATGGCAACTCCTGTCTGGTCACAGGTGTGATCGGTGCTCGATCCTTCACCTTCACCTTTCGTGTTAGTTGACAATCTTTGCAACTTTCACAAAAGTTTTTTACATCCTTTTCCATACCTCTCCAGAAAAAAGTATACCGTATTCTCTCCAGAGTTTTCCTAGCACCCATATGACCACCAAAAACAGAACTATGTGCAAGACTTAACACCTCATCTCTTTTAACCTTGGGTAATACCAGTTGACCCACCGTTTCACTAAGCATTTTGTCCCTGTGAAACAGATAATTATCCACAATGTAGTAATTTCCCTTTTTATTCTGAGCGTTCGTCCATTCTTCCAACAGTGAGTCACAAGTTTCCTGATCTCGCCGAAACTGGTCCGAAATCGAAGCATTTTCTACTCCTGTTTCTATATCACAGTTTCCGTTTTCCAGGGAATTTCTTGCATTCCCAGAATCATTGGTAACCACCTTAGTTTCGTCAGCCTGTGCTGCATTGGAAACTAAAACCTTTTCACCACTCGTATTGCCGGAAAGTATTTCACTCTCCATGTGTTCCTGTCCAGAACTACATTCTGGAACCCTACCCTCGAAATTACCAGACCTGTCCTCGGTCTGCTCTTCCCTGAACTGATCCTGTTCACCTCCGATATCACCGCTAGAAATGCGAGACCTAAACTCAGTCCGTTTCCCTCCTAACATATCGAAAACCTCCGGGGGTAATAACACATCTTCCACGAGTGAATCCGCTATTGCACACAAGACTTCTTGATGCACGTTAACATTTTGACCGGTTACCATCGCCAACGGAACGTTAATCAATGGACATTGAACAGCAGGGTCAAATATACCTTTCAAAAATATAGTTAGTCGGTCCTCCTTCCGTAGATATATCTGGTATCAGATTTTTCCTGACCACCGTTATTTCCGTACCTGAGTCAATTAATGCATTCGCAACCTTGCCATTTACACTAAGAGGTACTTTTTTCAGTTTACATAACATTTCGCCTATTGTACTTCTAGCTGCCACAGTGGTTCTGAAAGAATCTACCCTAGCCACTACAAATTTAGAGTCTTCTATTTCTTTTTCTTTTATCTTATGGGTTCGATTTACCTGTGCCTTTTTCCTTTCCCCTGGTTGATATTTCCCACGATCTACTATTTGAGGACAATTCCTTCTAAAATGTGTTTTTGATTTACATACATAACACTCAGGACTTTGAAAGGGCTTATTAAATCCATCTGATCTATTCGGCACAAAGCTACCTGCGGCACGAGCATTCTGCTTTTCATCGAACTTGTTCCTATCCCGATTTCTGAAATCGAAGTGTTTGCTATCATTGTAGATGTCCTTACGTAACCCGTGCGATTTTCCCTTAACCGAAAAAAATATATCGCACTCCTTACCCAACTCCTTTGGCCAGAGTTTCCTTGCTTGATACCGACATGGACAGTTGTTTCATTATCCAAGGTTTGATACATTTTATCAGCTACTATCAATTGATTTAATTTTTCAAAGTCTTTACCCCCTCTTAAACTTATATAATATATTTACATTGCAGTTAACCTAGTGGCAAATTGCCCGTATGTTTCATCCGAGTTTCGTTTTGCCCTTCTAAAATTTTCTAGACATGTCTGAGGTGACGGTTCATATATTCTCTCAATACTAATTCTTTAACTGCCTCATAATCTCTATACTGTTTTTCGTCTAAGTAAGTTAACAGATTAGAGACTTTATCACCCAGAAGAAAAATAAGAACTTTAGTTTTGTATTCTTCAGGCACGCTTTCACTATTAAATGCGCGTTCCAAACTAGAAAAAAAATAATTCCATCCTTCCGGTTTCTGAGGTACTTTAACTGTTAACAACTTAATAGTTCTAATTATATCCTCGACCGCTTTTTCCTTAATACCACCACTTTCGTTAACCTGAAAATTAGGATTCGCAATTAAATTACAATTTTGACTTTTCAACCTAAGCTTTTCTAATTCGAACTTATATTCCCGTTCCTCTCTTTCCATAGTTCCCTGCCTTTGCTCAGTTTCCAATCGCAGTTTCTCTTGCCTTTCCTCAGTTTCCATCCTACTAGACACTATTGAACCGAGTAAATCCTTTATTATTTCCTCATCATAATCATTAACTCCCAAAATCATTTTTCTCAAATCCAATATTTTTAATTCTGGAGTGACTGCCAATCCCAACTCTTCGGCCAGACTCATTATCTGCCTTACGGGATTTAGTTAGATAAGACATTTTAAACCAAATAATTCTGAATTCACACTGAACAAAAATGATACTAGATAATTCGATATTTCTAATATAGCAATGCTTTTCTTTCACCGTTAAATTTATGTACCAATCAGGTACACCATTCAATTTATATCATAACAAAAAGTCCATTTTTTTCAAAAACCATAATCTATCAACCAGACAAGAAACGATAATACTTCATATGCTTAAACTAGAACTCATGTATAATTACAAATGTGTACATAATAATACTATTATTACTGTAATCATTCTTGAAATTAAAAAAAAAATACTATAGTTCAACACTATAAATGCAATGTTTTTCTTTACTTTTATCAAATGCATAAAAAAAACGATTCATACGATTTCATTTCAAAAATAAAAATCGTAGAGATCAAACACAAAATATATCTTAAAATAACAATAAACAAGAAAAAATTACTTCCTGTCTACTAAACGAAACAAACGATGCTTTCAAGGTCAGACTCATTTCCTGTCGGTTAAGTACGAATACTTCAAATCGAAATCAGGATATCTTATTTCAACAGAAAATGGCATAGCTTAGAAGATTTCCGTACAATTAAAATCTTTACCACACATTGTTAAATATATCAACATGCATATTTTCATTGGTTGATTTATTTTCCCCAAGTTATGACAGTAAAAATATTTTTTTTTCAAGCCGCAAAAAAAATTAAATAGAAAGTGATTATGATTTTGTATTTCGATTCTAAATACGTTAATGCCTGAAACCTTAACTTTACACACATATCAAAAATTCGATTATGAACCCTTTTGAATCCCTGGTTTTGCATAAAAAGAAACAAGTACCACTTACCCCCTTTGAAGACGATGAATCCAAAACTGAACTATTCGTGAGTTCCGATCAGTGTGGTACGTCCACGCACATTTTCCTTTATCCGTTGTCCCGTTCACTTTCTTATGAGCATGAAGTTCTCACAAATGATGAGCACAAGTCCCATTTCGCTGCGCAGTGTCGTTGTTTCCAGTTCACTTCCTTTTGGACATGGAAGTTCTCACGAACGACGAGTATCAGTCCCGTTTCGCTACGTAGTGTCGTTGTTTCCAGTTCACTTCCTTTTGGACATGGAAGTTCTCACGAACGACGAGTATCAGTCCAGTTTCGCTGCGTAGTGTCCGTTGTCTCCGGTCCACTTTCGTTTTGTCAACTATGAACCTCTTGCGGAATCGGATCCCATCTCGCTGTGATGTCCGTTGTCTTTCCTTAAGGAATTCACCTGGGATCTAATTTCATCTCCCGAAACTTGGACTTCACCAGTCTAAATTCGAAATTTTCACTCTTCCTACTGACTTGATAACACCGCTGGCACCAATGTTGGTTGGGTTCTTTCGATTGCTTCCATGGTCAAAAAAAGTCAAGCCAGCAGTCTTTAGTCCCAAGATTATTTATTTGAGGAAAAGGGACACGATACATTACATAGGTAGTACAGGACCAGAAAACATTTTCTGGTTATAAATGACGATAGCGTAAATTAGCGTTTAACCGAGAAGAAACCTTATATCCTTTCTTCTCGTTGTCTTTCTCCAGCCTCTGTCAATCCTGGCAACCCTTCCCCTGGTTGTCGCGCTGCTCCACTCGCCAACCGTTCCAGTTGGCACTTGCCAATCTCTACAGTTGGCGACAGCTTCCTGGCATACCTTATGGGTTCGATTTAACTGTGCCCTTTTTCCTTTCCCTGGTTGATATTTCCCACGATCGTGATCTAATTGGGGCAATTCCTTTTAAAATGGGTTTTTGATTTACATACATAACACTCAGGACTTTGAAAGGTCTTATTAAATCCATCTGTTCTATTCGGCGCACAACTACCTGCTGCACGAGCATTCTGCTTCTCATTGCCTTTGTCCCTATTCCGATATTTTGAAAGTCAAATAAATATTCTATCAATAAGATCAAAAACTTTTTTCGAAATTTTTGGTCCAAAATGACTTTTTTAACGTGTTTGGATACCTTAAAACCAATATTGTTTTATTATATGCTGAATCACACAAGAGATGACTTAACTTCTAAACCGTATAATAGACACAAAAAACCAATACAGAAGAGAAGTGTTTAATTGTGTGGTAAGTACACTGAATCACAAACAATGTAATGTTTTATAATAATGTATTTATTAAACTTGTTAGTACTTATAATTATTAAACTTTTCTAGAGTATTTGCTCTTTACATTATATGAAACTTAATAATTTCTTACAAAATTTCATCATTTCCGCATGTCCAAATCACGTTTGCACTCATTTTTATTTTAAAATGTTCACCGCTACAAGAGAAAAATGTTCGACAACTGTTTGTCACCACCATGACGGTCGTCATAAAAATGGCGGCACCGCTGTTTGACGTTCCGCTCACAATTAACGCTCTCTAGGAAATCAACGTTATCTGTTTTGTGTAAACAACGTTTAAGTGACGTCATCCATCGGTACATTACGGCTGCTAGATAACAGCACCGCTTTCTTTGGAAACCGTAGCTTTACCCTCTGCGCTAGCAACTTGCAAATAGTGGACAGTGCAGGTTCGATTCCTTGCTGGGTGTATTACTCTTTTAGTAAAGCTTCCCTTATGTGCGTATTTCCATTTTCATGACGTAGTTTAGCTTAGACAAATATGGCCTTTACGCCATAAATAAATCCAAGCAACCAACCATGAACCTTCTGAGCGTCACTAGATTTCCGAAAAGTATTGTATTGCTTTCACCCCACAGCATATATAAGACTAAATAACCACATTTATTGGTTAGAGGAATCCAGGAAATATTATATTGGTTAAGATCAAAACATATTAGAAGTCATGTAGGGAAGACTACAGGTCGTAGAAAGGATATATGCGTGTGGAATCCTCACGTTTATACAAAATTTCATCGCATCTGTTTTGTACTCGTGATCTGCTCTATACTAAGTTACAGGCTTACTTGGCACAATAGGAATACGCTGAGAGCAAACGAAACAAATAGTTCCCAGCGCCTTGTCCGATATTTGAATGCAATGAGGCACTGCAACTTATAAATGTGATTAATTTGTTAACCCCACACATATATAATGATTTTTTGTCGTAATTAGCGTGAAATATTGAATATTTTGCCTTTTACGTGGAGCGTAGTAATTTCATTTAGAATCGCGCGTCAGCCAATAAGAGCCAACCAGCATTTTCCGCGCGCTCTCGATTCTTGTTGGCGACATTGGCAGATATTTAGCATTTACTTATCTTTCAGCTTACGTGCGTTGCATTTGTTGTTAGAATTTTAATCTACATTTGTGTATTTTGTGATTAATTATGGAATTAACTCCGGATTCTAACTAAATTTCGCTGAATTTTATATATATCATGAAATTCTAAAATTGTGAAGAGTACAACCTTCCCATAAGGGTTTTTAAGGAGGTTCATATCCTATTTATGGAATATGTGATGATTTATTTGGAGGACACTCAAAGTTATTCTATTTATTTTACAAAGTTATTATATTTTTTAAGTTTGTAGTAATGTTTTACAATAATCATTAAAAAAATATTTACGTACATTACTTACAAAAATTGTTATAAATATAGTTCGAAAAATTAAAAGTTAAAAAAAAATTATATGTTATTTTCAATTTTATAAACTATTATATTTTTTAATGAGTAATATTTTTAGAATTCTTAAAATTTAAGATTGCTGTAATCTTGTGTACCCTCTAAATAAACAATCACATTAGCCATAAGAAGTATATTGATTAATATTGAATGAAAATAACTCAATATTGTGAAATGTCGAAAACCGATATTTAGTATTATTGCCAGGAGGTCATTTTTACGCTGGGCAATATTGACCGACATATAGCACCCCGGCAAGAAAAGTGACAGCTCAAAATTGCAGCATTTTTGAAAAATCACAACTTTAAGGATACTATAAAATGTATATTAAAATACATGTTTCAACTAATTGAAGTACATTCTTCTTTTAAATTTCAGGCAAGTATTTATTGCGGTAAATTCTATTATATTCTTTCGAACAGTAATATAACACGCTGGAGCACACCTCATACATATTTTTCAATGACAACCTTAAAAATTTCATTTGCTACCTGGGATACTTCTTTTAGAAAATTTTTAGGAAGCAATAACTTAAACAAATACCATTGCAAATTCAAAAAATATCTTTCGATATTATCTATTACTAACTGTATAAAAATGTCTTAAAACTACTATAATTGTGCTTTTCTTATATCAACTGACAGGCAAGCTGTCAAAACATTTACGTGATAAATTTAAGGCCAAATTAGATTAATGCGCCAAGTTGGAAGCTTGTAAGTTTGACGTCTCCTCGAAACCTCTCCCTGTAACCCAACAGTAGACGGATCACTAACTTTACCCCTCCGCGAGGGCGGGGCGTCTGTGCCAAGAAACGTTGCAATCTAGTATAGCGCAAGTATAGTTCTATTATCCTCTTACATAGTTATATGTTGATTTTTTTTTTGCTTTACGCTTTTCTAAGGTAATGCAAGGTTAAAAAAAAAGCTTTATTTATTTTAGTTAAAAAGTTAAGCGTTTTTTAATACAATCATTACAATAATATAATCTTATAAAAAATACTTTATTGAAATACCGTTGAATGTTTATTTGCGTGATTAAGCAATACGTGTACTTTTGAAATGTAATAAGGGGGCGTTTTACTGTTGACACTGCAATACTAATATTCCTTCACTGAAACATTTGTCAATTGACAATTACCAGATTAAATCATTTTATGCTTCTTCATTCAATAGGTTAGTATGCGATGTCGATAAGGATAACGTGGTAATGTGTAAGTTGTGTCGAGCCAATTGAATCGTTCCTTCCAACGCTTCTCAATTGGTCCTCCGATATCGGTAGAGAACCCTCGTGAATTAGAAATTTGCACAAGAAATCTAGAAAAATGAACGATAACGTCTCAAAATGTTTCAAACTGATATTGGAGTAATTTGTTTCGCTGCAATATTCCAAATTTACCGCTCAAAACTGCAATCTCTTTAGCATTTAGCATATAGCAGTCTTTTTAGCATAGAAATGCAATACTGTAATTTGTGTATGTTTCTTTAAAAGACACTTTCAATGGTCCTTCCTTATGCAACAAAAAAAAAAAAAATTCCGTAGTGTAATTAAATACTTCTATTTTTTTCTACAGGAACGTTATGAGGTATTACGTAATTGAGCATGTACTCTATCCTACAATAATGGACCGGACAGCAAGATGTGAGAGTATAAGGGAAATAATACTTGCTTTAATAGGGGATGCTCCCCACGTGCTGCAATTACACTAGCAACCCTTCTGGGCATACTTTCAACAATGGTTTGACACACAGCTGTGGGTATTTGTGTCCATTCCTGCTGCAAGAACGTTGCCAGCTCAGTTGTAGATTTCGGACGTGGTTCCCAGGTCCGTATGCGTCTCTCTAAACCGTCTCACAAATGTTCTATGGGGTTTAGGTCGGGACTCTGAGCAGGCCAGGGAAGACGTTTTACATCCATATCTTATCAGTCTTGGCCTCAAATGCCTCCACGTTGGAGTGGTATGGAAGTTTGGAGCCAGCTCAGTTTTGCTGTAGTGCGACGTTAATTAAATACCTACCTATAATTAATTTAGTACATATAATTTATTCGAAAATATTTGTTGTGTTTTTTTCAACATTATCAAAATAATTGAACAATTAACACCGAAAATAATGAAATAATGGTCTTATCATCTTTGAAGAGACACTGCAATATATAGTTCGGTATCAGCGTCGAGCAGTTATATTTTTTGTTAGGTGTAAAGATGTCGAAGAAGATTTGATACAATCTTAAAACTCTATGTTGGAAGTTTGGTCAATGGCCATTTGATGAAAGTCTCAACAGGACTTGGTGTAGAAAATGTGGCAGGGCGACAATCTGGATGTTATTGTATTTGATATATTGGATATCTATAACTAATCGTGCATTGAAATCTAATTGACAACACATTAGCGTGTCAAAAGTTTATCAGGCTTTTGGTGAAAAGTGTACGTATGTGAGTGGGCGATGTTCTTTAGATATTGTGAAATGTCTTCTTTCGACCATATAGCGAAGTATTTGATCGCAGAGTGTTTGGTAAAGAGTTCTCTATTGTATGCTGAATATTTCTTTGGTGTAGGAATGAGCTTTGGGGAAGAAAAGGCTAACAATTGAAGAGTATTTTCAGATGCAATCTGATGCAGAGCTCCGCCCACAGCCACGTTGGACGCATCTATGTTGTGACGTACTCGCCTAACCCTGGGTAGCGGTCGTATAAAATATGCAGGGAACAGCACTACTGATTCAGCCCGGAATAAGGTTAGATTTATTCAGGTTTGCTTGATTAAAATATATGTACAATCGGACTTTACACAGCATGTCACAGGAGAGGGCCTCCGAGAAAATTAAAACATGAGTTCACGGTAAACATACAGGAGATGGCCTCTTCAATGAAAACACTAGAGTTCCAGGCGAACGGACAGAAGATCTTTTAATCCTAGCAGCAGGTAAGAATAACTGAATTTCTTCAGCAGATCGCGGGGTCTTTCATGAACGGTTTCCTAGATGTAGATTCCAAAGTTATCTGATCCAAAGATCTAGCAGGCCTCTGCGTCCTAATGCGATATGTTTAAGGACTCTAGGTCCGAGGCGATTCTTCAGCTCCACGGGTGGAAGCGTCGTCTATTTTCAAGGAGCGAACGTCGTCTGCCGAAAAACTTCTCTCTAGTTGCCAGCTCGAAATTTGGGGATCCAGACGTCATGTCGCGTTGGTTCTCCCTGATTGGCTGTGACGGCAGGCGAGCGCTAATTCAAAGAACTCTATTTGCCAGCTCGCTCCCGCCAACAAGTCTGTGCACCGCCCTTTCTGGTCTGGAGTCGTTCTCAGGCCTCGCGACACCTGTTCGTCAGAGGCGTGCCGGAACGAATCGTCTATAGAAACTTAATGTCAAAGTCCAGACATCTTGTCGTCTTGTGGCAAGGAATTTGCGGCTGTACTTGGGGTTTTTTCCGAGGGGTGTTATAGAAACGTGGGAATCAATATTTGATTCCTCACAACGTGCAGCGCAAGAAGTGCAGTAGAGGACCGATGCTACAATTGAACTGCATCCACAAATTGAAATAAAGACCTTTTGATTACGGCAGTGAACTCCTCATTCCAGAAAATGTCATGTTTATCGCTTTTTAATATATCATGTGGGAAAAAGCGTCTATGAAAATTTAGAATATCGAGAAATTGACAAAGTTGCTTGATTGTTTTTGTTCGGGGAGGGGGTTTGGGGGAACCTCCAGAAGTGTTCGTATACTTTTTCTGATAAGATTTCTCTCTTGCCTGCTTTTAGTTTGGAAGGAGCAGCCTGCAAGACTGAAAAAAAAAACCAGGTAGTCCGTAAGAAGGAATAAAATATATTGTTGGCAGTTTGTTTTCAGACGTTTCATGCCGTATAGTTAGTTTTGTGGCGTAGGTGGAAATTCCTGAATTATTTGCAGCAAATAATATTTTAGGCAATGGATTTTTTCAAACGATTGGGAACGAGCGTGGGCAAAACACAAATATCAGATTTGAAATAAATCAGAAATATTTCCTATCTGTAAGGTATAACTGGCTGAAAGGTATTACACTTTTCGGTAATCGCCGCTTCAACGTCCGCTTCTGGAAGCGAAGCTAATTTTTTTACGTGCACTTGTTGTTTGCTCGGTCGTTTTGCCTGACAGTTGGAAACTTTGAAAATTTGCTTCCAGTTGGCCTAGATGCAGGTGCATATTACTGGAGTAAAAGGGCTGAACTCTTATAGTAACTATATTGACTACTGATGACATAATTTGCCTTTCACAGGAAGTTTGGGTGGCATTATCGAAAGTCATGGCTCTCTTTCCCTATAGAAAATAAAACCTTGTGCAATAAAACCCAAATTTCGATTCACTCCATATAGTCTTAAGCACCAATCGATCACTTTTTTCAAATAATATAAATGAAATGATAGAGAAAATTAGAAAGATTTTACCTATCGGTGTCAATTTACTGCGACAGGACTGGCGTTGGAAAATTGCCTAGAAGAGGGCATTATTCTACTGTTCGTGTGTCACCATTGTGGTTCTTTTGATACAATAAAAACATTAAACGAGCAGCATCTAAATTAATATAATAACATTCAGGACGAATAGAAAATGGGAGACTTATTCGAGCTGGCTCAGTTACGCGGTACAGAGGTTAGTTTGTCCTTCGACAGACGATGGAGGTCGTAATAAATTGATGGACTACTGTTTGTGAAAATTGCAACACCGTGAAGGAATCATGCAAATTAAACGAAACTTGCAAGAAATATAAAACAGGTGGTTCAGGTATTCAAATAATTAGATTTACAAAGTGCTCACGCAAGTGTGGGCTTAGAAACACCCTCTAAACTTCGAAGTGAGTAGTGTATAAAAAGCACTGTAAATGTGCATTGAATTGTGTGTATCGTCGTTTGACTTCTGTAAATGATTGATTAGAAGTCAATATGCCAGAAACGCAGAGTGCAATGCGAACAACTAACGGAGTTTAAACGGGTCCGTATGACCGGCTTACGTGAGTGTAGACTTTCGTATTGGGAAATCGACACTCGCACGGGACGTAATGCCTCAACATTGATGCGTGTGTGGATGAGATGGACCATGGAGAACCTGAAAATGTGAAGCCCCGGCAGTGGACCACGCAATATGACGTAATCACGTGACGACAGACACCACATCCGCATGGTGATGATGAACCGTACAGCATCTTTTCGTGCTTAGTACAATATTGGAGCATGTCTACATGTGTGTCATTATCTGCCTCCACGGTTTGTAGTCTGATGCGTATTGGGCTACGTACAAGGATTCCTCTGTTCAGGATTCCTTTGACGTTGAACCACCGGCGCCTCCGGCTACAATGGGCTCACCAACACAGCCAATGGCGTGCAACAAGTCGTCTTCTCAGATGAGTCCCGAAACAATATGAACTATAACGATGGACGCGTACTCGTCAGACGCTAGAGAGGTGAACGCCTTCTTTCGGAGTAGCTTATTCAGCGTCATATTGGACAATTGCCTAGCGTTATGGTCTGCCTGGAACGCTATTGGATAACATGGGTGATCCCGCGTACTGCAAATTGGGGGAACCCTGAACAGCAGGCGCTACATCAGAGCAATTGATCCTACCCCCCCGTGCAACGCTTTCCCGGAGCTGTATTTCAGCAAGACACTGCCCATCTACATGTTGTTCGGAATGTACAAGCCTTCTTCAGTGCACAACAGGTTCTGCTTCTTCCATGGCCGACACGTTCCCCGGATATGTCACCCATTGAGCAAGTCTGGGATTACATCAGTTGGCGACTCGCTCGAACCTCTCGTCGGGCAGAGAGTACAGCTGATTTTTGGCGTCAGATAGAGGACATCTGGAATGCCAGTTCACAGGATGACATTCAGAATCTGTATGATTCGATGCCACGGTGTGTACAGGCTCTCATCACTACGCGTGGGAGCTGCACAAGATATTGATTTTTGGCCTTAATTTTTTTTTATTGCTCTGTAAATTTGATAGTTTATTTAAACCACTATAAGTAACACATGGAGTAAATTTCATTTATCTCTGATGATTTTTCAGAGCAATTTTCACAAAAGTAGTGTATATTAATTTTTGTATTGTGTTTCAGTTTCAGATTGGATTCCCTTTCAAAATACAGTTGGCTTCAGTGAGCAAAAAATGCATTGGCGACTCTGGACTAAATAAATAAGTACTCTATGTGTAATCAAGTAAATTATTACAAACTAATTGATATAAACCTGGTGTGCTCCTATAATTTTATTTTGGAAGAACTGAGAAGGTGATTACTATTATGATGCTGATTCAAAGATGAATATTTGTTAAGAAAAAATAAGGCTAAGGATATATATAAGGATATATATATATATGACGACTTTCTCTTACAAGTCTCACTACCAGGTTACTCATAAAATACGAGCAGTTAAGAAAGCAATGAAAAAGCCATCTTTATTAGTCCACAGTCATGATTCGAGTGCTATAAGAGATGGCGCAACAAGTTACAAGTTGCGTATCAACAAATTAATTATTCCTTGATCAGCAATACTCAGACAGATTTCATTGCCTTATATGGTATCATTTGATGGGACATCTTATAGTAAAGAGATGGGAACAGATGGATCACGGCGGGGGAAGATGAATTTAGCTTAGCTTGCAGAAATTAATTATTTCTAATGCAATGGGCTGCGAAACTGTAAAAGGCACGTGAAAAAATACTTGGAGGCGCCGGCCAACTTCGAAGCAATTTTCTCACGAATCATTTTTTAATGTTACATCCCCCTTCCCAAGAAGACTACATCCTATGCGTCCATAGGGTGTAGGACATCTAGGAAGAAGCTGTTAATGAAAACCTAAAATTTGGAATAAACTAGCAACCCGATAACTTCTATCTACCCACTTGCTATCCATCTATTGACAAACAAAATAACTTAAAAACACTTTTAACATTAATGACTCTTTATCTCAGTTATGGTAAAGAATATAAACGCAATAAACAATTAGAATGTAGTATCCATAAAAATAAAATACAATAAATTGAAATAAATACAAAAACACAATAAATTGTAATCATAATAGAATTATCAATGAGCATCAATGCCACACTAGTTCACAATCATACCAAATCAAATACTGTACAAAATAATACAACCAGTTTCCAGAGAATTCTGTTCTGAAAAACTAACCTAATGAAAATGAAATAATAAAACCAATGATACTATAAACCGCATATTATAATAATCGTATAATAATAGCAATAATATTTCCAACTATAATACATTAACTTGTGTGACCAGTACGGGCTTCAGAATATCAGGGACCCAGGGGCTTACCTTAATCTCTTCATTTAGCTACTGTAGCGAACAAATTCAAAAACACAACGTGAAAGTACAACATTTCTTGTAGATCATAAAATGAACGTCACTGTAATTTAATTCTATAGAAGTCATAACTAAGTAGCGCTACTATAATCCAGGCTTTAGGATGCATCCAAAAATTTCTCCAAGTCCTTCTTAGTTCCATTTCTTCATAATAAACAAAATACAATTTCACAAATTCCTTGCAATTATTTCTACATAGTAAATAACTCTAAATATTATCTACGACTCTCTGCGTCTATTTATTTATAATATACAGTTCACTTCCTTCAAGTATTAAGTATAAACAAACAAATCTACTCATTTTTATATTCTTAATTCACTTTTCAACTTACAAATACAAAATACAATCAATTCTCCTGCGGGATCACACCTTTACTTTCTATAGCTCAATCTTAGGATACTTGCGAGATAAAAACACAAAATACAAAAAAAATTTTAAACAAAATCTCATTAATTTCTCTTGGTGCATGAATCCGCGGATGAATATATATTTACTTAATTTCAATTAATTTATCAGAGTAATGTTTTCTCGTGATAATAATTGTATGTTTAAGCTGTTTATAGAAAAATATGAAATCTTTATATGTGAAAGAGTAAAACAACTCTCCTTCAATATCCAATTTCATACAATAAAAATTATTAAAAAAAAAACAAGTTTTATGTGACATTGCACATTTTATTTTTATATATAACTGACCTATGTCAGTGTACGTCTACCTCGTGGACACAACCCCTGCAATCTCGGTCTGCAATGGACGCACAACCCCCACAAAAAGCCGTTAACAAGTCGCTGAACCCAGGGTAGGGGTGCGAGAAGAGGCTCCTTGGCCGAAGAACTGTGAAAAACAAACCCATTAAGATGCCAGAGCGATCTTCTTCTTGGGTTGGGAGAAGGAAAATCTGCACCTCAACGTGACAGAGCGAAACAAGAAACGTTTCTGAGCACATTAAGCAGACAGGCTTTCTCTCAACTCATCTCTACAAAACAGAACCTATAAAGAGATGGAACGTGAATTTTGGACACGGACACTTACGCACCTTCCTGATTCACCCACGCACCAAAACCGACTCCCGCTTGTGAACGACTATGGATTCGCCGGTAAAAGGCGCGATAACCTAATGCGCGTGAATACCGCGCCTGATTCGGGAGCCATCGTGGTGTTTTCAACCTAATTCTCTCCCTCAGTTTCCCCCTTTTTTTTTTTTTTTTCGTTTTTTTTTTTTTAATGTTTTAATACCTTCCGCCCTTCATCCAACGCGCTAGATGGGCTTGGAGACCAAATATAATTTAAATAAAAAGAGGATTTAATATGAAAATGGTGTTTCTCTCATCTTTCCAGGCATGTTGATTTTCTTTCATTCCTAGGTGATTCTCTTTCTGCAAAAACTATCTACACAAAAAGGACTCCTGGTTATTGTCAACTCTTTTTATACCACTATTAATCATTCCTTTTAGGCTAAACACGATTAACGCAAACGTTCTTTCCAAATTAATCTCTGACGGTATTACCTTCATTTAATACCACGTCTATACCAAGTCATACGACATTTAACATTCATCACAGACTTCATGCTGCCAAAGTTCCATTCTAATTCGTCCAATATCAAATTTGCTTTTGAAAAAATATGTGCCGGAAGGAGAGTACGAGAGATGCCAGTTCTGTGTTTTGGTCCATTTCTGCGAATCCAGGTAAATTTTCCTGCATAGCGAAATGACTTTTAAAATTTTCAGTCAAAGGGGGTGTAATCCCCACTTGCTGTAACTGTTGTAGAAGCTCAACATCTCCAGCACTTCCCTCTGACACTTAAACATTATCAATACACTTAATAATTTTACTATACTGTTTATTACAATTCCTATTAAAATATCTCGTTTCTATCACATCATAATTCTCTCTATCTGTAACATCATTATAAATTTATTTTTATTTTCTTAATTTCTCCTATTTTGGCACTTACCTCTATGATTTTGCTTACATCTAATAGTCCACTGGTTTGCCGCATCACCTGCAACTGTTCACCCCTCATTTCACTATATTTTAAAGACCTGACAAAAGACTCGCTTATTATTGTCACATTGCTACCAGTGTCAATGAGTCCCAGTAAGTCTTGTCCAGTATCTGAAAAACACATCTCGGTGACAAAAAATCCGTTTCCGGAACAGTGCATACTAGTGGGGGGCCCTACACGAAATCACTTTCTGCAGTCTCGGGCAAAGTGGCGCTGCAGGCCACACTTGTAGCAGGTCGCTGTGGGTCTATTTCGTGGTGGGGTTGGCACTCCTTGGGTTTAGCTAGGTAGACGAGGAACCCATGGTCTTGGTCTCCAAGGTAGAAGAGGCACACCTGATGGTCTCCTACTCCATATTTATATAACATTATTCTACAAAGACTAGGAAATTAGCCCCCTTATCAATTAGAGCAATATGGATACGTACCCCGTACCAGTGGGTGACATCTCGAAGGATCATATCAGCATCGGAGATCTTTCTTTTAGTAGGGAACGTTTTAAGAGACGCTGTCCCTTTTGTACCTATCCTGAGTGACTCGTTGCGTCTAGTTCAATAGAAATCAACAAGGGTGGGGGCGTCTTACGTTCCTAGGGATTAGGGAACAACTCCTCCCCTAAGGAGGGAGTTTGAATCTCTTGAGCGGGACTTTTTCTGCGGTGTCGGACGAACAGGCAAGACGTACTTTCGCCTTCGTCCTGGTGACTCTGCTCTGATGCGACCATGTCGCCATTTTGCCACTGTCTTGCATTTTCATCTGAGTACTGCCTGTGTGCCTTTTATGAATAAAGCATTGATCCGAAACAGTTTCCTCACTCGACCACAACTGCTTTACACACACACACACACACACACACACACACACACACACACACACACACACACACACACACACACACACACACACACACACACACACACACACACACACACACACACACACACACACACACACACACACACACACACACACACACATCTATATAAATAAGAATGGAGTGTTTGTTTGTACATTCAATATTTTCGACGCATTTCAAGTTTTCTATCCGTTTTGGACCCTTCTGATGCCGAATCCGCCTTTTTCTCGTTTGGTGTCTGTCTGTCTGTCTGTCTGTATGTTGTGCCCTATACACGTCCACGCGGTTTAAGATATTTTCATGAAAATTTGCATACAGTGAGTACTTATCTTCATTTAGTGAGTGGCATTGGTTGCGAAAGTCTGTCTGTCCGTCTTTCTGTTCTATGCTCGATTTTGTGTTTGTGTGTTTGTGTAAACATCACATGAATTGTATTCCAGATATTTGATTGCTTTGTATTTTATTTTATACATTATTTATTAGTTTAGTGAATGCAATATTAAACATTTCTTTATTGTTATATTTAGTTGAGTTTCATGCTAAAACACCTGAGTAAGTATACTTAAATCAACCATAATTTGGTAGTTTTGGAAAAATTGGAATGTCTATTGAATATGACGATTACTTCGATTGCTTTACCAGTACTGCTGAAAAAGTAATTATTCTTCAAATTTTTTTTTTTTTTTATGGAATTTCATCTCTGATACTTCATTTATTTCGAGTCTTATTTTTATTCTTTGCGCAATGAAAACGATTTCCGAATATTTGGGACAGACGATAGTTTTCATTGAAACGAGAATGAACAAGATCGCGCGAGCAGTGATATTTTTTCTGGTTCTTTCGCTCTGAATTAATTTCACATTTCTAAATTTTGTACACTTTTAGTTGTAAGTTGTGGCAACTGTGCGAGATCAAGGGATAAAATTGAATCACAAATTAATATCTTTAGAACAATTTTTTGCGACATCTTTTATTTTGTTTTACTTCGCTGTTTCCTGTTTTAAATATTTATTATTTTAATAAATGTGTTTTCCTTCTCATCACACGCAACAGCACCACAAAGTATTAGACTTAAAAATGTTAGGTAAGTCAGTATAAATTTCCAGTAAATTTTAAGTGTAGTTATGCCGTTATTTAAAGAATAATGCCGTTATTTAAAGAATAATGCCGTTATTGAAAGAATAATAATGTTTTTTAATCCACACTGGAACTTTTTCCAACATTAAAAAATTCGTTATAATAATGACAGGAGAAGATTGCAAAATTTCACAATGTCGCATACCGGAGGCAAGAGTGCCACAAGTAAAAAAATATTGTTTTGTTGACTATGAGTGCGAGAGCACTCGCCGTAAATCGTAATTTTAATTAATTGAGTTGAACATGAAAATAACTTAAGAAAGGGAATTCAAAATCTTCCTATAAATCGTCTTTTATAGTAGTAACCTTAGTATCACCTTTCGTCATTTTGTAGCTTTGTCATACAGCAATCGTGCGATGTATGTGAAATGTATTACATGAATGGATATGCATGTGTAGGATTTGTGTCCAAAGTAAGTTGTAGAAAATATAAAGATGGCGAAAGATGTTAAAATAAATTTTTATTCTACAAAAAACGTAAGTCATTATATATTTTGATTATCTCTTCAATCTAGAGTAAACCAATTCAAACCGAGTAAGGTCGGGTATTTTGCTAGTATATATATATATATATATATATATATATATATATATATATATATATTTAACACAAGAACCTAGAGGTGACTGAATTCGATACATACTACCACTGGTTGCCTAATTGTCAACAATGTGAAAACGTAAGAGCTGTATTAAGTTAACGGGTATTATTCCATACTAGCAAAATACCAAACCTTACTCTGTTTGAATTGGTTTACTCTAGATTATAGAGATGATCAAATTTTTTAAAGACTTACGTTTTTTGTAGAATAAAATAATATTTGACACATTTCGCCATCTTTATAATTTCTACAACTTACTTTGGACACAAATCCTACACATGCATATCCATTCATGTTATACATATCCTTGCTGTATGATAAAGCAACAAAATGACGAAAGGTGACACTAAGGTTACTACTACAAAAGACGATTTTGAGGGAGATTTGGAATTCCCTTTTCTTATATAAATTATTTTCATGTTCAACTCATTTAATAAAAATGACGATTTAAGTCGAGTGCTCTCGCATTCATAGTCAACAATACAATATTTTTTTTTACTTGTGTCCCTCTTGCATCAGGTATGCCGAGGTTGTCGAATTTCGCCATCTTCTCCACTCATTATAACAAATAATTTTTTAATGTTCGAAAAGTTCTAGTTTGGATTTTTTAAACATTAGGGGGAAGTTGAATAATACCGGGTAGGCAGATAAAACCGAGACCCGGCAGTTTTGGCTTGATTATAACTGCTTTCTGTCGGATCACGCATGAAACTAGTTGAAGACAGCCACTTTGTTATTTGGAGTGGAATGAAAGGCAGTGTAGATTATGTGTTTGTCTAAGCCGATGTTTTAAAAAATTCGAGTAGAAATGGTTCGATTTTTACTCCACCGATTTTACTCTGTAGTTTCTAATTGATAGAAGATTTATTTTAAGTAAGTACAACATCTGATAACAGCTCTTTCAGCTAGTATTTTGAATTTTCAAACCTCGTTTTGCTTCATGTTTGACATATGCTAAGCCTTCTTTTCTGAGTAATGGCTTTGTCGGATAAAACCGGGACCTTGGCAGTCGGACAGGACCGGGTAGGAATTGGAGCCTGTAAAGAACAAGAAAAAACCAAAAAATCTGAAAAGAAAAACTTAAAGCAGAAGTTGATTAAGGCCCCCAAGCAAAAAATTGTCAAAAAACTGAAGATAAAGGAGTTCAGCATTAAAACAGACTCCTCTGTATCAGATGAAGACGACATGGAATGTGACGAAGCCTGTATCTTTTGTAATGAATTATACACCTGGTCAAAATCTACGGAAGGTTGGATGCAGTGTCTAAACTTTAAAGGATGGGCGCATGAAGCCTCTAGCAGCGCAGAGTAGCATGATGAAAATTTGTTTGTGATTTCTCTGTTCTTAAAACTTTTTACAAATATAATCAATTAACTTAATTTTCTTTACATTCCAAACACATTAAATTCAAAATTAGTTATGTTTCGTGAATTTTAAACCCATGTACGTTACTCTAAAGTCCTCAGTGTAGGAAGGCCATTGTACTAATTTATTGTTATAAATAAATATTTCAGCAGTAAAACAACAACATTTTTTAATTCCTATAAACACCCGGTTTTTATCCGGCCTGGTCTGATAAAACCGGTATTTGCTTACTTCAAAAAAAATAATTTATTTACCCTCGAAAATATAGTTTTTTTACATAGAAAAATATTTCTTTTTGGAACTAAAGAACTAATTTATCATTCCAATAACACTTGAAGCAATTTATTCATATAAGTGCTAAGGAAAAAAGAAACACATTTTGGGACCCGGTTTTGTCCAACTTTCCCCTATTATTCTTTCAATAACGGCATAATTACACTTAAAATTTGCTTTATTCGGACTTACCTGCTACTTTTAAGTCGAATACTTCGTGGTTGGGTTGCGTGTGACAAACAGAAAATACAATTTATTATAATAATAAATATTTAAAACAGAAACAAAAGAAAACAGCGAAATAAAACAAAATAAAAGCAGTCGGGTATGGTAAGGTAAGATAATTTTTATTAACGTCCTACTAGAGCAACGCAACGGGCTATTGACGACGGTCCGGGATCAATCCCTTAAGGGAAAGATCCGAGGACAACACCACGTAATTTTGAACTACGGTAAGATGACGAAGCAAAATCTGAGCTGGCACCCCACTCGCCAAATTTCCACACCAACTCAAATGAGGACTTTCGGCCAAGACAGATTGAGGTGCACTAACCGCCTCTACACCATACGCTTACAAATATCCATGCACGAACCCGGATTCGAACCAGGAGCAAAAGTTGTCGGGAAAAAAGTGGTTTTGGTGATATTTATTCGTGATTCTTTTTTTATCTCTTGATCTTGCACAGTTGCCACTTACAATAAAAAAGTGTACGAAATTTAGAAATACGAAATTAATTCAGAGCGAAAGAAACAGAAAATATCACTGCACGCGCGATCAACCAATACGTTTTTTCGTGTCATTCCCGTTCGTTGAAAATATCGTCTGTCCCAAATATTCGGAAATCATATATAATGCGCAATGAACATAAGTAAGACTCGAAATAAATGAAGTATCAAAGCTGAAATTCCATAAATAAAAATTAATTTTTGGAAAAATAATAGCTTTTTCAGCAGTACTGGTAAAGCAATCCAAGAAATCGTAATACTCAATATACATTCCAGTTTTTCCAAAACTACCAAACTGTGGTTGATTTAAGTATACTTACTCGGGTGTTTTAGCCATGAAACTTATCTAAATATAAAAATAAATAAAAGTTTAATACTCATTCACTAAACTTATACGTATATCTCTACTATTATAAAAGGAAGTGTTTGTTTGTTTCTTGGCCGCAAAGTCCTGACGAATCTATGACACTTACAGTAATGAAATTTGGCACACAGGTAGTCCAAATGTTTTGCAATTTTAGGGTCGAGGCGAATTTAATCTAGAACATTTTAAAATTAATTTAATAGTTTTTTTTCACCATTCTTACTTTTTCCGCGGAATGAAGAACCATCAAAATTTAGACTTTTCGTCCTCACGTCAGCCTCTGGAACCATGCTAAGTTTTTTTTATCCTCCCATCTAGAATGGGAGAGAACACATCTGAATGACCTTCGTTTGTTTCGAGATTCATTCATTTTGATTTCTTGAGAAACGGATTCCAGTGAAGCAAAATATGTTACTAAAGTTATCACTGTCGCTCTTCAGTGATTTTTTTCTATATCAGCTATCGTTAAAGGTAGAATAAAAATTTAAACGGATTTGAAATCTGCGGAAAATTTTACACCAGCTAGATACCTTATACGTTTGATTTGATTTGATTTTTTTATATTTTCGCAAGAGATTGTGATGTTACGAGAACTTTCGCTTTCCAAAAACAAACAAATTGCATTTTCTGCCCTTCGCGTTAAAAAAATATAAAAACATATTACATTTCCTTCCCTATTCCATTTCAGCGAAGGAAAGCAAAAAAAAAAAACCATTTTGACTGGGATTGTTAAGTTCTTTTTTCGTAAAATCGGAATCGTTAAAGGTAGATTGAATTTTCAACGGATTTGAAATTTGCGGAAATTTTACACCAGATTTAATATCTGACATCATAGGCACGCAAACCAACACCACGGGCACGGGCAACGCCGGGCTAGCCACGCAGTGGCTAGTGATATATAAAATAAAGCATATTGCAAACAAATATCTGTAATAAAACTCATGTGATTCCTGAACAAACACACAAACACAAAATCGAACATAGAACAGAAAGACGGACAGACAGACTTACGCAACCAAAATCAGTCACTAAATGAAGATAAATACTCACAGTATGCGAAGTTTCATGAAAATAAATTAAACCGTGTGGACGTGTATTCGACACACACATACAGACAGACAGATGGATAGACAGACACTATACGCACAAGAGGCGGATTTTGCATCAGAAGTTTCCAAACCAGATAGAAAACTTGAAATGTGTTGAAAATATTCAATGTACAAACAAAGACTTCATTCTTTATCATATAGATGCTAGGTCATGCGATGGATAATTCCTTGTGTTAAAATAAATAGTCTGATTTCTGTCTAACAACGTTGCGTTGCATACCAGATCTGTTCGATTCATTGAGATTTGGTGACTTAGGTGCAGGTGGGAATGGTAAAACCCCAAACTCAGATGAGTATTCCTTTAACAATAATTTGGCGGGTCTATACTTGTGCGTTGGCGCATTGTCCTGTTAAAAGAGGACAAACCCATCAGATTGAACGCCGGATTATTAACGCGTATAACTCGACAGAAAGGATGCACACATAGCGTTCTCTTGTAAGAGATGTTTATAGACTTACCAGGTGTTCCATTGAATACCTGCTAAAAATTGAATACTTTATACCATTACGGTGCCCCACCAGCTGGCTTCATGTGGTTTTCTCCACACATGGATCCTACCATCAACCCGAAACAGTTGGAAACGAGACTAGTCAGATCAGACAACTCGTTTCCAATCATCAAGTGTCATGTGGCGGTGTTTTCGAGCCCAGACGAAGCGTATAGCTGTGTGTCGAGTATTCATCAAGGGTACTCGAGTTGATCATATGATCTTCTCACACATCTTTGAGGGAATATTGCACAGACCCTACGCTGATGTTTGTTAAGGTATCCGCATACGTTAAAAAGTCAATTTTGACGAACATTTGCATTTTTTTAAAAATTCTACTAACGAATACCCTGTACTTTTGGGCTTCTAAAACAGTTCTAACTTTTAATGTGCGACTAATAGAAAAAAAAGTTAGGTCAATTTAAAATTTTAACGAAATCGTTAAGTTATACCGGAAGTAGCATAACGAAACCGGAACTAATTATAAGAATATGCTATTTTTACCATAATTTCTACCCTTTATCTGTTGTAAGTTAAAATATATAATAATTATGTTGACATAAATTGGCCACTACAAGTTTTTAATAATATTCAATTATTTGTTAGAATAATTTGGCAATATCTTTACTCTCTTGGATTTTGCTTACCAGCATTTTTCTCAGAATTACATTTTAAGCATAAACATTGAATTCCAGAAATGATAACTAAAAAAGTTATTAATATATATTTATAAATTTTTTTATGCATATTAGAAATAGTGTTTGCTAGTGCATGTACTCGAATCATATTGATATCTTAATTTTTTTTCTTATTTATGAGCTAGCATTTGAATATTAATGTTGCACAATGGTCAAAAATCCTTTAAAATTTTTTCGTTAAGTCATAAATCCTTTATTTTTTAAAATATATTTCTACTTATAGTAGAAGCACTAGATTGCATCATGAAGTTTACTCTGATTATGTTTTATTGCTGCTAATTTAAATTGTATGCACTGTATAATTTTTCAAAATTTTGAAAAAAAACCTTCCAATTTACACACAAAATTTCACTTTTTGTTAAATTTCTTTTTTTAATTTTTATTATTGATAGTGCAAAAGTAATTTTACATAAAAATAATATTAAGTGCTTCTGCATAGCATTTTTATCAAAAATTGCTCCGAACGTATGCGGATACCTTAAAGGCTCAACATTGAATTAACCGAAGTTAATTGAGGCAGTATTGCACGCCTATCGCTAGAAAAGATTCTTACCAACAGACGCTGGTAATGTTCACTCAGTCTTTTTTCGGACACACTGATTGCATGACTTACAGGTTCTGCCAAAAATCTTGTAACCACGGTACAGTTTTGAAATGGTAGTAAATGAAAATACTCCCTACCTCCGAAATGCTATGACCCATCTCACTAGCTCCAACTATTAAATATCTTTGAAAATCGCTTAAATCTTGCGAACTTGCCACTCTCAAGGAGGAAAGATGTCTAAATGCTTCCCCAGATGTCTATCGCTTTATAAATCCATTGGTAGATTCATCAATGATTCGCATAGGCGTTTCTATGTATTAAAAATTGGCTCGTCTGAACCAGCTTTTCTGGCATTTAAGTGTATATTTTCTCTATAACATAGCATTATTATAATTATCCGGATATATTTAACAATAAACCAAGAGAAAATAAGTCTGTAATTCATTCAATCTCAATGGACACAGCCCACAATAAACCTACTTTTCCGATTTCCTTTAAAATTGAACAATGTGTTTCTCAACCACACGTGAGGAAATCTGGAAAATTTTAGCTGCTTACTTGTAATAGTTTTTACTGAGAGTAATTTTAAATTTATTTTAAAAATTTTGCATTCCATGATTCTAGACTCAATAAAAGGGCAGTATCTCTTGTCCTAGTGGCCCGATCGGACTTAAGTAGAGAGAAGTTTGCTGATAACTGTGTATTCCTTTTAATGATATACTTTATTTCTCTGTGAGGTGGATATTTTTATTTCAAGGTCATTCAATTTGACCTCTAACCTTGAGTATTGTAAAATTTCATTCATTTTTTTCCAAAAATTGTATTTTAGGGTACACTATTTGTCTTCGACGCTTTTTATGTTGATTTGTCACGGAATAACCCATTTATAAATCTAATGTTTATTGTAATAATGTTTCCTTAAACCATATTTTATAAATACTTAAGGATATAAAAAATTTACATTTCACACCAGTAGTTATATAACGTAATCATTTCAATTACGCCAACTTAAATATTGCAATAAAAATAATTGAAGTATTAATACTCGTTTTAGAATCTATTCGTGATTTACACGCTTTTTTAGTAATTTTCGTGATTCTTTGCTAAATGGGTTTAGCTTTTGATACTGACATGAATGGTATGTGACTAATGAATCCGATGATGTCATGGAAGTTACGTGAAACCCATCTTCATTTGTCGTGAAATTAGAAAACTTGTTGCTATGATAGATCCAAAAATGATGAAATTATTTTTGCTTCCATGGGCCTTTGCTGAGAATGAACCTATAGGGAAAAACAACGTACTTTCTTTCATATTTGAGAATTTTATGGGCAGCTGTTGCAGTATAATTTTCTCAAAACCCTTCTAGATGTGTTACCAGCATTCGTTGTCACTGTTCCTTGATAATATCAACTCATAATTTAACTATTCTATTGAATTCATTTTGAATTATTCGCTTTTGTTCATTTCTTAAATGTCTTGAGTATCTTTATTTGTCCACCACGATTTAAAACTAAAGTTTAATGTGTATTTGTGCGCGTAATGTGGACATTCTCAGTTTAAAAACGGCGTCATTTGATGGCTCGTTTAGTTGTCCCTTCTTGTTCGTGTTCCATGGTTTGGTTTCACAATACTGCAGTTATTTGAAGATGTTTGTTTTAGTAGAACATTTAGCGACCATTCCATATACCATGGTAAAATATAATCACTTTAATCTAGTCAAAATTTAGTTTCCGAAAATTTTGAATTGCCTCTGAAAATGTGCTTTCCTGTAAGATTGTTTATGAAAAATTAATGGTTGCAGAATAGTTTCATGTTAATATAAAACAGTGTATAATTGATAACTAAAAATATTCTACTAATAGTCATTTGAATAAAATTCTTTTTGATAAATGTATACACAAGTAGTACATATTTACATAAAATATTCACATAAACACAGTGACAAAATATTGATTTTTAAAACGAGGCAATTATGTCTTCTAACTTCTGACAGGAAGTCACGACGCGGCAGTCATTCTTGAAGCACTTATTAAAGTTCCATTTTACTTTCCTCTGACAGTCATTTGAAATAATAGTGGAAGGATAAAGTATTGCTACCTTGAACAGAGGGATAATCTCCCGGCCCATACCGTCAAATATTTGGCAAATGGTCGAATCTGTTCGTAGATCGAGACAGAGAATTGTTTTTTAGTTCAGGTGAAGACAAAGAGTTTGTTTGATTGGGTAACTGAGGCAGCAACAGAGATTGGTATTGACCATACTGAAAACAGACAAGAAAAATATTATTACCCTCACGTCATAACATCTACCGTTTTTTCATTAACCTTCCTGGTGGTTGTCTCGAAAAGGTATCTCGTCGTTAGCAAAACTGACCTGATCTTGGTGAACGAGATATATTGTCATTAGAAGAAAAATCGGCAATATCTTGACGAGATATCTCGTCAGTAGCAAAGTTGGTCAGATCTTGATGGAGGAAATATCTTGTCGAAACCACTTGGAGGGTTAAATGCCATTGTAGTGCGTATACATTGGTGTATAGAACTTTAGAAATAGTAAGGTTTACAGCTACTTTCTAGTGAAGTGGCCTGGATGTGGGAAAATGATACAATAGGTACTTCGAGAGGTATCAATCCGATGAGTAAAACAAAATAATAACAAGAACAGAAGCAGTAAAATGTATGAACTGAAGGGTAGTGACACTGCACTGGGTGCAATGAGATCGAAAGGTAACTATGAAAAAACTCAAGAAAAAGTGTGTAGGTGGTCATTTGTGTTGTGTATGACCACACCTCGAACACTGATGTAGACTTTGCACCACGTTTGTATGGCAATAATGAGGTTGTGAATGAGGTCCTGCGATAGCAGAACCCATTCTAATGTTAAAGCCACTAAAGTCACGATTCCCATATTGGAATATGCACCAGCTTTGTACTGAATATATCCTCAGTTATGCAAATAGTCTCAGGCTGTTTTGTTTATTTTAAGGTTGTAACCTTTAAAAATAATGGTGTCCCTTAAGTTTTAATGGCAGTGTATAACCGTAAGTACAATGCATAGAATTGTAGAGTAAAAGCCTTTTTAAAATTTAAGTTAGAGTTTAGAAAGTTTATTAAGAGTTTAGAAATTGGGACACTCATGAATCTCAAATATTTTCACTCTTGTACGCAGTTTTTCAGAAAAGTAGTTTTGAAAACTTCCGAATGAATCACTTTTTAAATGTAAGAAATTATTTAAATGCAATAAAATTGTGAATCATGAAATTCGTTTTCAATATCTAAAAATGCATTAGGTGTTAGAGTATTATGCTTGAGGTTCATATTTTATCACAATTTCGTCATCTTAAATAATTAACAACTTCATTGCCCAAACAAAGTAACTTCTGGGTTAATATACTGCTGGCAGGTAATCAGACTTCCTCAATAATATTTAATTGGTAATCAAAATTTCACTATTGATAGGATGACTTGAATCGGATAACTGGAGTCCTCTTAGCGTTGTCTTAGTCCCGTGTCGTTGGGAGTAATACGAGTTAGTCTACCCCATCATATTTAGGCTATTCAAAGTAAGAAAAAAATTGCATTTCACAAGAGTTGAGCGTATGTGTCTTGGAAATACTTTGCTAAATAGTAAATATTTGCATGAGAGAGGAATTATTTTTCAAGGAAAAGCAAACCAGATTTTACTTTTGCTATTCAAATGCAAAAATGGTAATAGATTTAAGCGTTTCCTTAAAGCTTATCGCCGATTTGGCGAAGTTTTGCGCAAAATCTAATTGGCGTTAATCAATCAACTCATATATAAATTAGGAATTCATTCTTAAGAACTTTTATCGGCCACGTGGTGAAATCGCATTTGGATATCAAGTCAAGTGAATTCAAGTTCTGAATGCATACAAGAATCACGTTCCTCCACAAAACAAGCAACTACCTGCATTCAGCACGTGACAGGTAAAGCCACTTATGAGTTTTTAATTATATAGGTTACATAAAAAAAATTATTTGAATATTTAGAATTTTAGGTTTTTCATTTCATAAAAATATATGACAAATTCAACAAATGCATAAAATAATTATTTTATTAACATCATAAAAGAAAAGCCAACCTTTGATTTTTCTCTTCTGAATCTTTGGGCTTCGTCTGAATTATCCATCTCAGGAATTTTGAAGTTGTCAAAGAAAGGATGCTTCAGTAGTTGTGCACATGTGTATCGTTTTTGAGGGTCTTTATCCAAACATCTCTACAAGCAATTAAAAAAAAAGTTTTCAAATTAAGAACTTTATGTCTTCCGAAACAAACCAGTAAGTGTAATGTTTATTCTCTAAGCTCAAATAATATGAGCTTTTTATTATTTCTATCCAATGAAACATTTCAAGAATTGATTTATCGAGTACAATAAGGGAGATACGTTCTTTTTAAAATTAGAAACTCAATAACGTAGGACAAATATGCTTGAAGAGTAATTTATATATGTTTTTACTTTAGCAATTTTTCTTTATTACGATAGTTTTCTAGAAGCTATCTGTGTTGTATATATAAAGGAAGTTATTCATTGTTGTATTGAGGACTTGCACCTTAATTGTTGATTTTATACAGAATTTAAGAGTTAGGTACTAAAAACTTCAGTGCAAAATTGGTAAACAAAATTGAATGGTTTGTTACTGATATTTAAATTACTCTGATTTGGTGTAAAGCATAAATTGTTTTAAATCCCAAGAGAAAGGAAACACCAGGTTTAATATTTGAAAGTGATCAATATAAAGTATAAAGTCAGATCAAAATAGATTGGTATTTGGAATGTTTGAAAGAAAGGAGCCCCCCCCCACATACATTAGGTACATTTTAATTACCTTTCCATGTTATTTGCACGTCTTATATGCATTCACAGTATTCTGTTATTCTTATTGAGGACTGAAATATTAAATACGAAGCGTTTTTTTACCAGATGTGCTGAACGATTATGAGAATCTTCCATTTAGGTCAACTTGATCTCAAAATGATATCGGTAATCATTAGGAGAGTGCGTAGGTCAAATCTCTCCTTTTAACAGAGGCCGAAGTTAACTCTTTTTTGCAATGTTTTGTAACAACAAATTCTAATCGCTATCAATTTTGAATCAGCAAAGAAAAGAAAAACGTCAAAAAGAAGGAGTCTATTTCAGAGTATATTGAGCGTGACGTCCAGCTTACGAAATCTCTTGTGCACAGTCAGGACATTGTTTCCTTATAGTAACACGTGAAGAAGAATGAGTCTATTTCAGGGAATATTAAGTGTGACGTTCAGTTTACAAAATCTCTTTAAAACAGTTTGGACATTGTTTTCTTATAGTAACGTACTATATAGAAGATGTGAACACATATATGCCAATAAATTCAAAGCATAGATTTCTGAATACTATTGATCAGTTTCTTTATTATATTACTTAAACTAATACTAAAAATATTAGTGGGAGAAATAAGATTGCAAATAAAACTAGACATGTTACATAAAATCCGATTTTTATTACAAACATTGTTAAATTAAGGTACTCACCTGAACAAAATCCAGCCCATGCTCATTGACATGTTTAGGAATCTTACAGTCAAGGTTCTCCTGAAAATAATTTATCGAAGAAAAAGTATTGTACTATCTGAAAAGTTAATATGTTTCTATTTAAAAAAAAAATGACAGAAAAATAACAGAGCATAAAGATATATATGCCACTAACTTTCAGCTTCCGACTGGAATTTTTATGTTTACAGAGGAAATGAGTATTAATAATCTATAAATAAAGCCGAAGGCTTTACCAACGTAAGGTCTTAGAAATACCACTACCCATAATAGTCCGAGAGCTGATGAAAAATTTCGGGAAGGTACTTTAGGCACTATGAAATTATAAAACAGTAGAAATTCAATGTTAGTTGAATAGGGAATCGAGGGTCGGGAACGCCGTTTGCGGTTATTTCGCTACTGCGCAGCATAGGATATTTGCAAAAAATTCATCCCACCGAGTATCCTTTAGGCACTTAGAAATTTTTTTAATCTCTTATTTTAGCATTTATAGAATACAGAAATAAGAATCCCAGACTGTTTAGACGGTTTTAAAGTATAGCTCGACTGCCCTGAATTTGTATTATAGTCTACGCAAAAAATAGTCTTTAGGCACTCTGAAATTTTTATAGCATGTTTATTAATTACTATTGAAAATATGTGAAAAAAGCCAGACGAATACGGCGGTTTTAAATAATAACCCGACGCAAATAAAGATTTTACATAAGTATCGGCAGCTGCCGAGGAACTGGCTACCCTAGAAGGCAGGCTAGATTGGCTCGCCGGTCTGCGATTGATTGCGGAGGAACCACGTGACTCGAGTTTGATGGGTTACTTACCAAGCATTTTGGAGGAGTTTATTTTTTCACACAAATGTGACCACGCTGAAAATTATTTTGAGCTCATTGTAATACTGTTTTTAGAGGTTTTTTAAATATGGTTATGTTATTAACATTTTAAGTATTAACATATGCACATGTGTATTGAACTATGTATGTATACATAGTAATAATAATTAATTATTATAGTGATCATAATTGTTTTTAGTAACTACGTATTTTATAGGTTGGATAAAATTATATTTTTATAGGTTATATATCATTAATGTACAATGGAACCAAAAACTTTGAGTTGTGTAATTTGTAAAAAAAAAAAACCAATAATCTACTATGATAAAAGGTGCCTGTATGTGTGTGGACTGTTCTGACGAATCTATGGCACTTACAATTATGAGACTCGGCACACAAGCAGTTCGAATTTTTTGAATTTTTTCTATTTTTCGCGCTCGAATTTTAAAATTTAATCTAGAACATTTCTAAATGAATTTATTAGTTTTTTTCACCATCCTTTCTTCTGTTCTGGAGAAAGAATGAGGACCCTGATTTTGATAATTTCGCCATACCCACTGACGTCAGCATTTGGAACCATTTATTTCACCTTCCATTTTTCTTTTGCTCCGAAATATGACGTCACTCGTACCTCGGAAAAAAGACTGAAGTGCCAAGTTTTCCGATTCTAGCGTGTTTTGTCAAATGGGCACACAAGTAATGGTAATTTTAATTAATGTCGTACTAGAGCAACACAACGGGCTATTGACGACGGTCCGGGAACAGTCCTTTAAGGAAGAGATCCGAGGACAACACCTCGTAATTTTGAACCACGGTCAGATGACGAAGAAACACCTGAACTGTCAATCCACTCTCCAAACTTCCAAACCAACTCAACGTGAGGACTTTCGGCCACGACAAATTTAAGGTGCACCAGCCGCCTCTACACCATACGCTTACAAAGATCCATGCCCTGACCCGGATTCGAACCAGGAACCTTACGATCTAGAGGCTAACACCCTAATCACTATACCACTTGGTCGGCATATATATTCCTAATATATATACATACACACATAGTTATATATATTATATAGGACGGTAGAATCACTTTAGCAAATTTCAAGCCTTTTTTGCTGAATTTTCAAAATGTTTTTGTTTTGTGCAAGTCTTTCTTGATTAAAAATAATCACTTTATCAATACTGTTTTTTTTTACAAATTTCACAACTCACAGTTTTTGGTTCCATTGTACATTAATGATATATAACCTATAAAATACGTAGTCACTAAAAACAATTATGATTGCTATAATAATTAACTGTTATTACTATGTAAATACATAGTTATATACACATGTACATACGTTAATGCTTAAAGTGTTAATAGCAAAACCGTATTTAAAAAACCTTTAAAAAAATTACAATGAGCTCAAAATAATTTTCAGCGTGGTCACATTTGCGTGAAAAAAAATTAACTCATCCAAAATGTTTTATAAGGCCCGGTGCACACATCCGGTTTTTCAACGTGCGGTGCCACTGCGGTACCGCAGCCCAACTATGCACACGTAACCGTGAAATGACGCACGAATTCATTTCGCGCCATTTGCGATAAATATTCTATCGTAGGAAACGTATTTATTTCGCTTACGTGGTGTAAAAAAAAGTATATTTTGTAACAAAATAGACGTTACTGGATACAACAATTTATAAATTATTATTTATATTCCACTTGTTTATAAAAACAAGTTAATTCAGAACGGAGACTCCTGTGCGGCGCCGTGGGGAGCTGCGGTACAAATTTCACTCAAGTAGGACGTGCGTCGCCCCAGTGGCGCTGGAGGTATGTGTGCACTGCTTCATTGAATCTAATGTATCTCAGACCGAACTTGCGTTGCGTTAGCGGCGCCGCACGTTGAAAAACCGGATGTGTGCACCGGGCCTAAGTAGCCCGAGCTGCACATCAAACTCGAGTCACGTGGTTCCTCCGCAATCAATCGCAGACCGGCGAGCCAAGGCACTGTCTTCTAGGGTAGCCAGTTCCCCGGCAGCTGCCGATACTTATGTAAAACCTTTATTTGCGTCGGGTTATTATTTAAAACCGCCGTATTCGTCTGGCTTTTTGCACATATTTTCAATAGTAATTAATAAACAAACATGCTATAAAAATTTCAGAAAACAAAAAAAAAATTTTTTGCGTAGATTATAATACAAATTCAGGGCAGTCGGGCTGTACTTTAAAACCGTCTAAACAGTCTGGGATTCTTATTTCTGTATTCTATAAATGCTAAAATAAGAGATTAAAAAAATTTCTAAGTGCCTAAAGGATACTCGGTGGGATGAATTTTTTGCAAGTATCCTATGCTGCGCAGTAGCGAAATAACCGCAAACGGCATTCCCGACCCTCGATTCCCTATTCAACTAGTAGACTTTAATGGGATAGTATCCATGTGATATACACGATAGAAATTGCGGCTGATTTTTCTTAAATTAAGTATAAAGGTGAATAAACAAAAAGAGTACGCGGCTTAGCGCTGCATGTTATTATATCTTTTTTGTATTTTGGTTGCTTTAATGTTAATTTATTGTCCAAGGCTGCTTACAATTTTTATTCTTTTACGTAATGAATTAAATATTATCAGAATAAGATGGGAAGTGAGTAAAAAATTACAGCTTAATTTAAAGTATATAGTGGTGATAAACTTTTAATTATTTTTATATAAATCCTAATATTAATACTAACTGTACCAACTGGGCCAAATGACCCGCTTTAAATTTTGACTTAAAATTACTTTTAAATTTTTATAACTTCCGGTTTAATATTTTATGTGTTTTTACAACATAGTCTCTAACTAATTTCAAAAACCATCCTACATACACTTTTGGGCAAAATAATAAGCACACACTACTGTAATGAGTTTTATGCTTCGTTGCGCATCCCCTAACGATAACAGAACATCTCAACTTCTTCAACAGAACACATCTCAATTTTTTCTTCTGAACTGAAGAGACGATATCAATTCGAGATTATGAATAATGCATTCACAAAACATTTTGTACACATAAATGTGTGCTTATTATTTGACACAGCAGTGTAAAAAATGTCAACACCATGAGGCAGTGCCGTCTCAATTTAAAAAATAATTTGAGTATATTTCGGTATATTTTTAAAACGGCTATTTAGGTGAATATCATACTGTAAGTGCAGCAGTTTACTGTAGACAATCGCAGTGACTACTTCATAGTGAAAGTTCAAATGCAACTATCAAATTATTATCGTATACTCAAAGCGAAACTACTGAATAGAAAGTTAAGATATCTTACGATTTTTGAATTTTTATTACTTTGTTTATAATTATTATTTAGATAGTTTTGTTTTTATTTCAAGCAATAATGATACTATTATCTGCATTCAAACGAAAAAAAAATTAATTTTTTTTAACCCGATTCGGTAAAAAAAGGTTGATAAATTTAGTGTTAAACAACCAATATAACCAACATTGGACTTATGGGAAGAATAACTTTTGGGTGTAATACTTATACTTCTTATTTGGGGTTACCGGCCCCAAACATAAAATATTGCTGAGGGTCAACCCTTAGAGTTTTTGCCCCATATCCTTATATAGCGGCTATACTATTTAGTGTGAGATTAATTCCCTCTTTACATATTTTGCTACCCATTGTACCCGTGTATTTTAATTACTTATTCCTCCTGTTAGGGTGGTGGTGTTTCAGAACATAATAATATTTTGGTGTGGCCCCTAGGAGTTAACTATTTGGAATCGGTAATTCTGAAAGTTCTATTCCGTTATCTTAAAGTTATTGTCGAAGATTTTCGAGATGAATTTTTAGTTTTTAATATAAAAGCTTTCTGGTTTAAAGATATCACCTACAGTCGTTCAAGGATCATGTCACGGCTCAGTAGGTTTGCCCACTGCTCTAGTAGCCTGCGAGCTGCAGGTGGAGCTGGTTCCATTCCTATAATTAGCCAGTAAAAACTTACCTCGTGTGTGTATGTCCATTTACTCATGGGCGCACCTATGGAGGCTTAATCCTCAACCAAACCATATAAACTGTGCAAAATAACATTACTCACTTCATTGATTACATCTTAAAAAATCGTGTAGGGGAAGGTGTCGCACCTTGGGACAGTTTTAAACAAATATTTTTCCTGAGGCTATAATGTAGCGACAGTTGGTTTTTCCATTAACTATTTACATTCATTACTTTTGGAAGAATTTGCCATTTTTTATTTATTTGTACCTCGATCACTAACTGTTTAATAAATTGTTTTGTTAATCTATGCAAAAGTCCCAAGGTTCAACGAGGTGTTTGTACGTTGGGATACATGTTGTTGTACCTTGGGATACATCATGTTGTTGTACCTTGGGATACATCATGTTGTTGTACCTTGGGATACATCATGTTGTTATACCTTGGGACACATCATGTTGTTGTAACTTGGGATACTGTTGTTGTACCTTGGGATACTGTTGTTCTACCTTAGGATACATGTTGTACCTTTGGATGCATGTTTGTACCTTGGAATACATGTTACTTTTAGATTGTTTGAAGTAGACTACAAAATAAATCAATTCCACACATACTAAATTCCGTATTTATAAAAAATTACACACAGTCTCAACATTTTATAGCTTGGCAACAGTGACGCCCGCTATTTTAGTGTTTCTCTTGGTGTGATACGCTAAAATGTACTGTGCCGAGTGGTGTGCCTGTCAACACAACGAAACAGCCTAATTTACAAATAACTTGCATTTACTTTTAAAAAAACTATCTATAGACTATATTACAATAGAGATTTGCATCTCTGTGTCTTGGGCGCTGCAAAACAGGCAAAAATTCAACGGCCGTGGCCCCATAAACGAGCACCACAAAACAAACACCTCTGCTCAGCTCAAGCTCTCCAGCAGATCTCTCTGTGTCGTCATATTTTTCAGGATATCAGTTAAAAATCATATGCACAAAACCAATGGGACGGCTGTCGAAGACCATCTGCCCTGTCAGGGCATAAAAATGGGGGAATAGAAAGGGCCCGGGCATAGAAAGGGGCTAAAAATTTTTAGAAAACATTGACTGCAACGAATAACTTATTATAGATACAAAGCGAGGAATAAGAAAAAATATTAGCTTGGCTACGAAGAAATTCCGCGTGAAAAAAAAGAAGGCATTGTGTCGTCAGACGAATTTGTTACACAAGGTCTGTCTCAAAAGTAATGAGAAAGTTGGATCGTCCAACACGATAGCTCTCGGCCCCACACGGCGTTGGTTGTGACTGAATACCTAACCCAAGAACACATCCATGCGCTTCCCCATCCACCATACAGTCCAGACCTGGCCCCCTGTGCCTTTTTTTTGTTTTCACGGCTTGAAATGGACATGAAAGGACGCCATTTTGACACACTCCAAGATATCCAAAGAGCTGTGACTACAAGGCTTCGCGGCATCTCACAAAATGAGTTTTACTGCCCAAGGTGCATACTTCGAAGATTATTAAGTTTTTTTTCTTCTAAGAACGATTATTAACTTTTAACTTTATGTAATTTTTCTCTCATTACTTTTGGGACAGACCTTGTATTTTATGAAGCCATCGACATCGAAATAACTTTTTTACGTTGTACATTCATTTTATATATATATATATATATATATATATATATATATATATATATATATATATATATATATATATATATATATATATATATATTTAATATGTATAAAAAGAACTGCAATTTTATTAAATATTTTTCTTCTAAACTAGTGTTCTTGTTAGTCCTTGGTCTTAATTAAATAAAATTTATGTGCCCCGACTTACGCGATTTTCCGTCAATCCCACCTTCAAGGTATTAGTGTATTTGTAAACCCTAACTGTTGTATCAAAGGACAAAATAAATTGTTGTACCTTGGGATGTCCCAATGTGCAACATTTATTTTGTCCCAAGGTACAACTGGTTGCCTTTACAAATAAAACAGTCTAGAAAGTAGTATCAGGTTATGTTTACATTGAAATCGTATCATCATTGAGTAGAACAAATTTTTAACTAACTTTACCAACCCTAAAAAAATGTAATTGTAATCAGTGAAAATTCAAGAATCAAACTTGAAAAATCCAAAATATTTACTGACTAGAGGACGTATTTCAATTAGTTGTTTAACAAACACCTGTGGAGTGCCAATCTTTGTGAGAATGTTTTCTGGTGGCAAATGGTAAACTACAATGTGATATTTTGCTACTTACTCTAAAGGAGGCAGCACAATATAAACTGTTTCAAGGTACAACTGTCCCAAGGTGCGACACCTTCCCAAGTAGAAGTTTTCCATATTTTCCCTTGCAGTCAACAAATATTTATCCACTACTTTTTGCCCATTTACGAAATAGCTCCATTTTTTTATTTACTGGATAGTGGATAAAAGAATCAAAATTTTTTCTTTGAGTAAACTCTTTAAGGTGCCTGCCTACCTATAAAACCGCATTTGTGGAGAAAAATACGTTTTTTTAATTTTGCCTAACTTTGAAAGTATAGTTTCTTAGCTTTCCAAATCAATTTAAATTTTATTTCTATCTTACTTAGAACTCTAGTTTCTGAACTTTTAATATTAGTATGTTGACAGATTTTCAAACCGTAAGTAGTGTTCTGCTAACGGAAGTGGGGCGAAAAACCGGCATAGAATATTAAAATGTGTTCGATCACATTGAATATTAAAAAAAAATGTTAAGTAATTGTTTAATTAAGTTTTTTTAGTAAGATTTGTGAGAGAAATGTCTCCACGGCAAAACTCAAAACGTCAACGAGTGTTTCAATGGCGTAATTTGGCAACGGAGTGCCAAAAGAGGTGTTTGTCAGCCTCAAAACTGTCAAGTTAGGAGCCTATGATGCCATAATTCAATTTAACGATGGTTTTAAAGGTTGCCTAAATGTTTTCAATAGGCTTAATTTGACAAATCCTGTGTGTTTTACAGTAGAAGGCTATAGACACTTGGACGGCTTGCGGATTCGAGATTCGAAGAATCATTCCACCGTTGTTGCAAGGAAGCGCAGGAAACTTTTAAAAGCCATTAGGGAGAAAAAAACATCAGTTTTCAATGACCAAAAAGGTGACCTTTACAAATCAGGAGCTATTTAATGTCAGGTTTTTCAACTAATGTGTAAGTGTAGAAGTTTTTTTTTATTTTATGCTTTTTCTCAAAATCAGATTTTTTACATTTTGCTCTTCCGCACAACATCATAACTCATAACATTATGCTTCAAATAATTTTAAACTTTGGTAGAATATTGTAAAGGGTTCAATTCAGGTAACCTACCTTTATTTGAATTGTTTATGCATTGTTTATTAGCTTTTTGATTACATAAGTATAGAGTTGTAATCATTTTTTAAGATTTTTTTTCTATGTCGAAAGGTTCAATTGCATAAATATTTTTAATACAAAGTTTCAGTTATAAAATGGGTAGAGATCCCAGAAGAGGGTTTTGATAACACAATACAATTTACAAAAATAGAATATCTTAATTTGAATTTGAGTTTTGTTGTTTTGCTTAGTTGTTAATTTATTGAGATTTTTTGTTTAGTTTTAGCAAAAAATGAAAATTACAAAAACATATATAGCTATTTTATATATTATTCATAGTTTTTAGATGTATTTGATAGTATAATGCACATAACAAGTCAATTTTTGAAATATTTAAAAAAAGGTCTCCGAACGTAGGCAGGCACCTTAAAACCAGCCTAAAACCAGTCTCTATGTAACATACTCTAAAATTAGTAAAAACAATGACTAAATTAATTCAAAACTTTTTTAAATTTCAAAATCACCCCCTTAATTAAGAAATTAACAATAAAAATGTAGTTCCATCCAGATTGATGTATTGGGTGTCACCCTGCATTTACTTGATGAAGAAACATTGCTGAACCAGACCTGGTCCTTGCTCCGTTAAGACTAACTACACAAAGACATATTAACTTTAAAGTTTTGCCTCAAATATTTTCCAACATCATTCTGCAATTTTACTTTCTTCAAGAGTTCAAAGGATTAAAATGTGACTAATGATTCCATTGTTAAAGATGTGCTTTTTCATTATTGAAAAAAGTGCACGCATAAATGTAATAATTTGCCTTGTAATATTTGGTAATAATCAAAGTACAAGTAAATAATAATTTTTCAAATTAATATCCATTTTAAATTTGTGTTAGGTTCATAATAGTACTTACCCTTATATCCGTGTCAGGGATCGTCACACCGGCAAAAAAATCGTTTGAACGGAACACTTGCATATGTCTTGGAATCAAGTCCCCTGAAATTGATAATAGGATGAATACAAACGTCAAATAATAATATCTGAAATATGGCAGAAATCGCTAAACCCTAAAGGTGGCTTCAACTAGATATCTCGTCCAACAAGACCTGGCCAATTTTCTTATGACGAAATATCTCATCGTCAAAATATTTCAGATTTCTTTTTATGATGACGAGTTCAAGATTTGGTCAATTTTTCCTAATGATGAGATATCTAATCCATCGGGCCAGTTTTGTTAAAGACTAAATACCTCGTCGAGACAACCTTCAGGTTAAAGCCCAAACTGTGTGTGTGCGTGTGAATTGGATATAGATATAATTCATTTCTTACTAGAAGATACGAAATATTAGCTTATTTCACTACACATTAAAACATAAAACAGTTTCAGCGTGTTTATATAAACTAAATTTGATCAACTAAAAATGCACGAAGATAAAAACCAATGTCCTGTAGCGCAGAGTAATATTAAAATCTGGCAATGCTGAGATTAGATCGAAAGCAAAAACACTTTAATTAAAATTCAATTCCGTTCTTTCTTTTCCGTAGACAACACGATACAAGTAATTTTACCCCTTAAGCTAAAAAGGAGCCCAAAAGGTATTGCATTTTCCCCATATTTCGGGGGGCTCTTGCAACCGGAGGGTTGTGAGTTCGAAACACGATCCAATCAAAGACCGTCGTGTACGTGGGAGAAAATGCACGCTAAATCAATCGTGATCTCAAATGTCTTAACGTTGGCATTGTGTAGAAGTTTGGGGAGTGAGATGTCAGTTCATGTGTTGACCTCGTCACCTGACCGTGGCCCAAAATCACGTGGTGTTGTTCTCGAACCTTTCCCTTCAGGATTGATCCCGGACCGTCACCCATAACTTGAAGTGTTGCTTTAATGCGACATAAATTCAACTATCTACCTTCCTTCTATATTTCATTATCAATGACATCAACAATGACTTTCAAATGTAAACTACCGAAAGCTCTAGAGCTTCCCCATACCTGGACTAAACATTACAGTACACAACAGACTTGCCGCATTTCTCGTTCCCCTCTTCAGGCCCTGGTTCCATGGTAGCGTCGACCCTCCTCCATGTGTGGACCTTTGTATTTATCACAGGGTATTATAAAAATAGCTAGTACAAACATAGATAGCCATCTTTACCAGAAAATTAGAAACAAAAACTATTAAGGTGTGAATAAGTGATTGAAAAAACAGATCATTCAGACGTAAAATATGTTCGCCTATTTACTGAACATGTCATGGGAAAAGCATCAACAGACATTATATTTCTTTCACAGAATTATTCTAGTACAGGCACTGACTGTCCATCCGACACATACTCAAAAGGCCGGTGTTGAAATGGGCAGGTTGATCTCCGATACACATAGAAATTTTATTGATTTTCATCTACTTTATCGAATTTAAAATTTCATAGAATGCTTTATTCCCGAAAAGTAATGAATGTATATAAATTCAAATAATAATTGTATATAAATTCATGTAAAATTCAAATAAAATTGTATATAAAATGTATATAAATTCATATAATAATTCTTAATCCATCAAATTATTTCACTGAAACCAACATTATGAACTAAAATACGATTTTAGGGAATTATATCTCTAAGAAATTTTAAGAAATTTCTATTATCAAGTAAAGTAAACGGTCGAAGAAATTTTAATGATCAAGTAAAGTACACACATATCCAAAAATGACGGATATTACAATTCGAGATGAAACCCCAGGGCAAGTACCTGTACCGAAGTACCTCACAATGCAAATGAATATTCCACAAGCTATGATGAATGGAACAACCTCGTCGCGCTACTGGGAATTAAAGAAATAAATATAAAATGCCTAAGTGAACGCATTGTAGGTTTTAGTTATTGCAAAAAAGAACACTTCTGACCCTGACGCAGGCGTCACAACCTTCAGACATACTTTCCGCAAGGTTGTTCAAGAGTTCCTGTATCAAGGAGGTCGCTAAAGCACGACTCTGCTCTTCTGCGGATAATGCGACGGCCAAGAGCATTTCAAAATGATCTGTTGAATTAAGATCATATTAACTTGCTTTGAATTCAGAATTATCTTTAATTTTTGGACATCGTGTATGTTAGATTATTCTGCGGTGGAATTTATATACAAAATAACAATTGTGTTGCAGAAACATGTTACCCAGTGTTTTGCGTATTAGGTAGAGTTGGTCGACGTCTGATTTCCCTGGCCATAGCGCCTCTCCTCTCATAAGCTCTGCAGTTACACATCCAATAGCCCACACGTCAACAGCGGGTCCGTACTGTGTTTCACCTACTAAAAGCTCCGGTGCACGGTACCATCTGGTTGCAACATAATCAGTATAGTTATCACCAGGACCTGAAAATGTACAGGAAAGTAAAGTTATGGCCATTAGATCTCATAAGTATTTATAAGTGATGAAAGAGGAGAATTAATATTAAACTATATCAATTTTATTTTCTCAAAATTCAGATTTTTTTTATCAATAGCTTATGTATGTTTGTGAAAACTTTCCTTAAAACTTTCACCTAGTTAGAAAAATTAAAAAATACAGTAAATTGTCCTATGACATTTTCCTTTTTTTCGTATATGATATATATGAAGTGATTTTAAATTCAATATATTTGATAACACATTTTTTCTATCAGCAAAGGAACATGGTTGTTGAAATTACGACGCGCTGGAGAAACACGATTGGCGACGGTTTGCGATCAATCTCGAAGACAAAGAAGCATGGATTTCAGCTTAGACTACGACAATCAATACTGATTTTTATATTTTAGGTTTTATTCTCATATTGAAAATAGCACAAGCCATAAATGTTTCTTGATCAAAAATCCAGGAAGCGTTCCATCACTTTAAATTTCAATTTAATTGATAAAATCCTGTGAATTAAAACTAATTACAAGTTATTTATAGCTAAGTCATTTTCAAAAGACAAGGTAAGTATAAAAACAGCTACTATTATAGGTGAATTTATAGAATTTTCAAAAGTAATTGGATGAGCAAATTGTAAATTTCTCAGAATAGCGTGGTTTTATTGATGAAAGGATATAACAGAATTGTTGTTTTAAAGATATAGAATGGAAATTTTGAGTTAACTAGTTAGTGATTTAAACAAATTTTCCGCGTTGTATGTTTAACTATTTTTTATGCTTGCTTAGTTATTACTCGTAGATGCGAGGGTGGAACTGAACGTTCACTAGGATTCACAGAAGCTTATAGCTAGCGTACAAGCCCATCTCAAACATTTTAGTAGCGACAGAAGTTACAAAAGTTTAACTGAAAATATCAAATAGCTTTATTGCTAAGTCAAAGTTGTAAGAGTGAAATAACTCAGAATATGAAATGAATGATGAGAATTTATCATGAATATATTAGATGTGTATGAATACAGAGAGATATATGAATATTACACACTTACTCAATGTCCGTGCGAAGCCGAAGTCACATAACTTTACAATTCCATCTTTTGTAATCAAAATATTTTCTGGTTTGACATCTCTGTGTATACACTGTAATACAGTTACATATCAAATATAAATCCAAAGATGTCATTATTATTAGACCGAAGTTATAATTTTGCCGATTGTGGCCTTTATTCTAGCGAGTACGTTATACACTCTATAACAAAAAAATCGACGCACCAAGAAGGAGTTGTCCGATGAAGACAAAAATTGGTGGATAGGAAAATTATGTACAGAATAGAAAATGATTAAAATTTCAGAACAATTGGATGATTTATTTCAGAGTTACAGTAACGAGCTCAATAAGGTGTTGACCCGCCTCTAGCCTGGATGCAAGCTGCCACACGGCGTGGCGTAGACCGATAAAGCTCCCGGATGGTCTCCTGTGGTATTTCTTGCCAAATTTGCTCCAATTGTCGGACTTCGTCATCAACATTCCCTACCGGATGCAGTCGCCTTCCCATCATATCCCAGATATGCTCGATAGGAGAGAGATCTGGTGATCTGGCTGGCCAAGGAAGTGTTTGACAAGCTTGAAGACAGTTCATAGCAACACGTGCCATATGTGGTCTGGCATTGTCTTGCTGAAAAATAAGCCCAGGGTACTGCGAAAGGAACGGTAGCAAAACAGGTCTCAGAATGTCGTCAACGTACCGCTGTGCAGTAAGTGTACCTCTAATGACGACCAAAGGGGTCCGGCTATCAAGGGAAATGACACCCCAGACCATAACTCCTTGTTGAGGGCCCGTGTGGCGTGCAATAGTGAAAGCAGGATCGGCACGCTGCCCTGGGCGTCTTCAGACACGTCTTCGATGATCGTCAGGACACAGTTGGAAGCGGGATTCGTCGCTAAAGACTATACGTCCCCAGTCAGCATCATTTCAGCCTGATCGAGCCAAGCACCACTGTAATCTGGCTCGACAGTGTGCAGGCGTGAGTGGCAGGTGGCGTAACGGTCGGTACGAGCGTAGATTTCGCTCTCTCAGCCGTCTGTGAATGGTCATGGTGGACACTCGTGTGTGGGTCGCACGACTGATGGTTGATAGCGATGAATCAGGCGCTGTGACAGCTGATCTGACAATCACTCTGTCCTCGCGATCTGTAGTGGCCGTACGTCGACCGCTGCCATCATGACTCTGAAATCTGCCACTGTTCACCCACTCTTGCCAGCATCTTCTAATCGCCGCATTGCTTCGACTCACATGACAAGCGATTCTCCGATTTGCCCAACCTGCCTCTTTCAATCCAATGATACGACCTCTTTCGAACTCTGAAAGTTGCTCGTAATGAGCTCGAATCCTGCGGCGAGGCATTTTTTCAGTCGTTGAAGGTATCCTAAATCGCAATGCAGCAGAATTTTTTAACAACAGTTCAAGAACAACTCCTTATATGCATCTGCTAGATGCGCAGTTCCGATGCGCTGGAGATCATTCATTGGACACCAAATTTTAATCATTTGCATATTTGGTCAAAACATTTTTGCGTACGAAATTTCAAAGCAATCGAATGATTCCTTCTTGGTGCGTCGATTTTTTTTGTTATAGAGTGTAATACGAAACATTTCAACCTGTGATACGTATATATAGCGTCGGCTTAGAGTAGACTCAATAACTGACATTTTTTCGAGCACTAACTGTATATTTTCTTTATGATGAGAGACTATTTCTTCTCTAAGGCGACAGTATATGGTGATTAAAAACTTTTAATTGGTGCGATAAATTCAATATTTTATATTATCAATAATATGTATCGCTTAATTGGTCTAATTCAAATGCTAAGACAACTTACAAACAACTGAAAAAATGGCAGGTAGAAATACTTAGGATTCTTGATACTATTTAGAGTCTGACATTTAAGCTGGTAACGATCGATAATTGTGTGATAGGGATTGAACGAAGAGTCGATTTGTTGCTAAGTGATGACGAGCATTTTATGACAGATCGTGTGGCTAAGAAAATTAGAAATTCCCGTAGTTTTTAAAGCATTTCTGTTTATTTAGTCAATGTGATAAGCATTGTGCAAATTAATTCAACATACTTAAATTTATTTTTCAAATAATATAATATTTATATTAGTTAAACTATCTGGTAATATTTTTTTACACGTTGTGATATATTTTTAATGGTACAATAATTTTAATATAATTTAATAACACCGTGGCAGTTAACTATCTTTCCTAAGCCATTTTCCATTTTGTTAATAATCTGTATTCCTATTGTTCAAGGATTTGAATTAATTTAAGGTTTATTCGATGAGAGTTTTTCAAAAGGACGTACGTATTCGATTAAAAATTTATATGTCTGGGATAATGAATCGGTCCTTTAAAACACAGCATAAGTCAATTCCTCAATATTCTTCAGCAATCAGTTAAAAAATCATATAAATCGGAATAAAACTGAGATCGAAAAAATTTAGCGTATTAATTTGCAGGATGTTTTGTAATCATTTTGACCATGTTTCAAAATATATAAATTGAAAGTTCATTGACTTCATATTCATACCTTTGCAAGAAATGGTAAGAAAAACTTTAAAAAAAAAAAGACTTTTGTTCTAGAAACATAAAATATTTACCTAATTCTTAGCATTATGATATGAAAATATTTGCAACATTTTTTTTAATGCTCGACCACTGAACTCTTCGGCCTTCGGTACTTCAAGGGGCAAACGTGTAGCTATTTGTAGAGGAGCACCCAGCTTTATTAGCTGTTTTTCTCAAATAATTCACTGTGTTTGTTCAATAAAATCCCAAAACTCAAAACATTAGAATTTGCATTTCAAATTAACTTTACGAGAGAAGGCAGCGTATAATAAAATTCCCCTAATTCTATTTATTGTAATAGAACTTCGAAAGTGTAGAGTTACTAAGGAAAATCTCTTCAGCCAAACTAAATATTGAAATGTAATATTACATGCTACAATAGTTTTATTAACTCTTATAATCGTCGGCTTAGAGGAGAAACTAATTAAGCGACAGAAAAAATTTCTTACTACACAACTGTTTAAAAAAATTATTAGCATTTTTAGGTAAAAAAAACATTAATTAAAAGCATTTTGACAGTGTTTTATATTTTTTTGAACAGATTACAATATGAAAACGCATTTCTAGTCATCATGAAAATAAGTATTTAGGGTCCAAAAAAGCCAGTCAATGAGTTTCTCCTCTAAGCCGACGCAATTATTGTTTTGACCCACCAAAGAGAAATGGGTCATAATATCAACTTACATTGTATTCGTGACAAAAGTTTACAGCTTGTAGCGTTTGCCAAATAATTCTCTTCGTCAATGTATCGGGGACCCTGAAACACACAAATATAATTAAATAAATCTAATTTGCACATTGCTCACAAAAATTTAAAATTTGTTTCTAATTATAAAATAATAACTATAAATGTATCGAAACCGGTTAAATTGATAAATTTAGAAGTTTTCTTTTGCGTTCAACTTTAACGCGAGATGTGTTCAAATAAAACGTAGGTTTCAATCGTAATGTATTGAAACGTAATATTACATGTTTATTCAATTCCTATATTGATCAACAAATTAAAGGTGCCATTTCGGGCATATATGCGACAATACAATTTTAAATCGAAAAGTGTAAAGTAATGTAAAGGACACTCCAACTTTACTTTGATAATATATTTATAAAAAGTTCAAGATTTTTGTCATTGTATTCTCAAAATTTGGAGCTGAAATCAGTAATAGATATGGAGTAGTGAATATTAAAAGTGCATTATGTACAATCTGTCACATTAATTGGTCTGGCATTTTTTAAAGGGGAAATGACACTATCTTTTGACATAATTACTTATCTTAACAGATGTGATAGGAGAGTTAAAGCAAAGTTTATTTTAATACGTTAGACGTGATTTTTCAAACGTGGGCTACATTGCACAGTCCTCTTGACCTCTTGCTATTCACGTCGCTAGAATCCACAGTCAATTCAAAAGTGATTAAAGTTGGTATGATTCATGAGTTCGTGCAATGCTTCTAAAGCACATAAAGAGTTTCAAAATAAGCCCATTGTCAATCTAGTCGGTTGTTAGACGTTAAGGTACGTACCTTAAAAATTGAAATTTAAAAATAATATTTAAAGTAAATTAAAATCAAAGTATTGTGACATGGTCCTTCAACCAAATCATTTAACGTTTATGTAGTGCTTTTAAATCACATATAGAATTTTAAAGTAGGTCCGTTATCGATTAAGTCGATTATAAGATATTGATGCATTCTTTTCAAGTTTCAAGGTGAATCAATAACTTATAAAAAGATATTCTAATATAGCATTAATCGATGACAGAAATTCCTTAAAAATGTTAATAAAACTACTGTGGTTCAATTGAAAATTATCATTGCATAACTATTTCAAATACACTGACTTCACATGTAACAGAAAATAAAATGAATAATATCTATCTTGCTTACCCTTTTGGATGTTTTTCTAATATATCTAACACGGTGTGTTCACAATATTCAAAAACCAAATGGAGTTTTCGTTTTCTTCGGAAGACTTCAATTAAATTAACTAAGTTTGGGTGCTTTAATTGCTGGAAAGATGAGATGGAAAATGTTCAAAATTCATAACGTAAGAAATAATTTATTATCATACACAATTGCCACTATTCATACATACATTATTATCAGAAATTTTTTTTTTAAAGAAAGCTAAACTTCAAAATTATGGATATAATTTTGCGGTTTTTAAGCAAATCCGCTATATTTTTAATAAATGGTTAAAATTACGTTTGAGTAGGAGAGGGGTTTTCAGTGTAAACAAAGCAAACTACCTGAAGAAGTAAAAATCATTCTGGTTAAGAGATAATTTAATCTATCATTCTTTTGGAGATGTTGATGTTAAGTTGTAACATACGTGACGGGCAGAAATCGCATTCGAGTAACGTGCAGATTACGCCACAAATTACAAAATAGGTTACCATAACACTAGCTTCCTTTGTGAGAGACACATTTCGTCAAACTAAATATAGGTAGAAGTAATGTTTCTGAGGTGATACGTGTTTTCTTTAAATATTCTGAAACTGAAAACATTGTTTTTTCGAATACTTCTTTGGAATCTTTACAACTTCACCATTAAAAATTGCAAAGAATGATCTCCGAATTGACGTATAACAGTTGATTTGGGTAAACACCAATCACACACACAAATATCATACATCAATTCCATTGATTAAAATTAAGAATTAATGATTATTTAATGTTTTACTTATTTTGCACTTGAAGTACAGTTCATATATATAATTGAAAACATATGGTTAAACTCTATGCCTAAGAGGTTTGGTTGTAATTGAATTTACGTCGCAATAGAGCAAAAAACGGGGCTATTGTAGATGGTTTGGGATCAATCCCAAAGGACAAAGGAAAACACTACATAATTTTGAATCACGATCAGGTGACAAACCATGCCTCTAGGGAGAAAACGTTTCGGTTCCATACAGATTACATTAACACTTGCGCTTGTAATTTAAATGAAACGCGAGAATGTTAAATGGTTTGCTTTGAGAAGAAATTAAAATGTTTTATTTTAATATCTTGACTTTTTAACCACTTAAAACGTTTTTGAAGTTATTGATAGCAACCCTTTTTATAAATTGTCTTCCTACTTATGCTTACTTTTAACTACGCTACCAAAAAAAAAATCATATTTACATCATATTACATTCTTGCTTTTGTTATCATAAAAATATGAAGGGTTCTGAGTAACAGAATAAAATACAGAAATATATTCTGTAACGAAACAATTTTAAAATAAAATATTCAAGAGGATAAAAAAATTTCTGAGTGTCTGAATGAGTGCTTAATACTTGAAAATTTAAGATAACGCTACCACGTGAATAGTGAATAAACCATTATACTTTAGGAATTATTTTTAACTTGAAAATAACTTTTGAAGAGTCGGTATTGGTATTTTTAATAACGTGGTATTGCAGCAACACAACGGACTATTTTGAAGAGTGAGAAATCATTGTGTATTCCGACGCCATTGATATGTCAATAATCAAGCTCATTTCAGAAATCCATATTTTATTAGGCATTTACAGAAATAATTTCAAGAATTATCGCTTTTAGTAAATGTCTGAAAATGTTATTTGTATTTGTTGAGTTTATGCCTTTCTAAAGACTGCGATAATTAAAAGAGATCTTTAGATTAAAGCAACATTTTTACAAGACAATCGATTTTGAATTTAATGAAAGAGTCAGTTTTTGGTAACATTCAGTTTTCTTAAATAGCATCTAGACATGGAAAAGAAAAGAAATTTTGAAAAAAAAAAGAAATATTCTACGTATTACTTCGTTCCAGATAGGAAGGCAAGAGAAGGTTCAGTTTGTCTTAATTATCACTAAAATTTACCTTCAACATTCGTATTTCACGTAGAGCAATTTTCTTAATTAGTGGATCATCTTCAGTTTCGACATACTTTTTAACTGCGACTATTTGGCCGTTTTCTCTGTTCCTACATTTGAAAACAACGCCATAGGAACCTTCGCCGATCTTGGCTAATTTTTCATACTTTTCCATCATAGGAGTAAGATGGCGTCGCTCCTTTCTGTAAAGAAAATAATATGACTAATATGGCATAGGATCGAGTTTCAAATGAAAAATTCATAAAATGCTTAACTCTTGTCACAGAAATATTAATGTCGTACTGAGGTCGGTGGTATGGTCCTTCAGTTATCGAAGAAATACCTAGGAATACTAAACACATTTTATCTCCCCAGGCGTATGGATTTCGTTCTCTTAAAGTACAGTCGCGGAAAAAGAAACCGAGCCACCCCTTATCATTTTAACAATTTTAACAGTAGAGAAAATAAATTCAAAGATTGCGTTTGACGGGAACTAACGTCTTCTATAAATTCAAATGCATAAAATTTGCATAAGAGGCCGTCTTCATATTAAATTGATGGGAAATTTGTAGAGGACGTTATTCCTTATTGATTGATACTTTGAATTTGCTCTAACATGAATAGTGTTCGAAATAAAGGATGTGGATCTTTTTTTCCCCCGCGACTGTACATTTTTAAGTTTAGTTAACAATGTATAGTTAACGCCAGTTCGTCGCGAGACCTCCCTTGGAGTCCAGCTTTCTTATTTTCTAAGTACCTTTGGAACAGCTCCAGCATGACTTTATCATGGCAATGCTTTTGGTGCGTTTTTTTTTTCGCGGCCAAAAATATATGTTTTTAACATATCTGGAACTTTATTTAACATAATCTAAAACTTATCATTTAACATAATCTAAAACTTATAATTTAACATAATTCAAAACTTATCATTTAACATAATCTAAAACTTATCATTTAACATAACTATCTGGAACGATAGGATTAGCAGTACATCTAATTCTGTTTTTGCACGAATTTGATTTAACACGAAATTCAAAATAAATAACATTCTCTTTTTACGCGTGTCATATTGATTAACACGAGCGGGCCAAGCCAATTTTAAGAATTTTTTTGCCTAAATTCTAAGAAATTGTTTTGTTTTTTTATTTGTAGGCTAATAGTATCATTTCTACGATATTACACGCATTAATGAGGAACGCGTTGGGAAGTTTCAACATGAACTGAAGTTGTTGACAGCCTCTAAAACAGAATTATGTAATGGCCTAACCAAAACGAACACAACTATTAATAACTGAATTCGTTCATAAAACCGGTGAAACATCAGCAGCAGAGGAGACTCAAGCTAATTTTGTTCAAGAGATCACAGAAAAAAATTCATTAATACCGGGAGAAGATGATGCCAACATTTCTAGTGTTAGCAGTGATATTTCAGTCGTACGCAAACATGTGAGCCGTTTATTGTCAGAAAGTGAACATGAATAAAATCTTGTTACGTGTAAAACAAAATTTTTTGTTCATGAAGAATTTTTTAAATTTCGAATGCAACTTTACTTTAATACATTTTTATTATTAATTATTACATATATACTATGCTGAAATAAAATCATAAGCTTAAAACGAATATTTTCATGCGTTTTTAAAAATTATTTTTATTGATTATATAGATGAGAACCCCAATCTTCTTTTCTTCCATAGATACAATGTCTTTTTTTTAAACGAATGTTTTTGACACGAGTGTTTTTTACACATATTCTTCAGGAATGTATCTACCGTGTAAAAACATAATTAAGTGTACAAGAATAAAATAAATGAAATAGTCTTCGAACTGCAATAATTTGCAGAAAATAACGAAAGAATAAAAAAATATGTTTTAAATAACTAAATTGATAAATAAATATGAAAAAGAAACATAAACTGAAAATTTCTTTTAAAAGTTTTTCACCTACTTTATGCTCCTTCCAATTAATGCATCAAGCAACTTAATTTTTTTGAAAAAATCAATTATTTTCTCACATGAATTTTTAAATAAACACTGAGCTAAATACAGTTGAAATTTGACTGGTGAATAAAAAAGATTAAGATTCACACAAATGACTAAAAAAAATTAAAATCAAATCAAGAAACGATACAATCGCACTGTGCTGTGTTCAAAATACAAATTGAAAACTACACTTAAATTCTTCCAGTTCACAGAGAACGGAAAATATTTGAAAAACAATTCCAATACACAAAAAATGTACATTACAAAAAGAAAGAAAAATCACTTTTAAGCATACAATGATTAAAAATTTAGTTAAAAAAATATTTCAATGTTTTGAAGTTTTTACTGCAAAGTTTAATTGTTTTTAAATGTATTTTCTTTGTTTTCTTGAAATGTGTTTCCCACAATTTTATGCTTGGGGGTTTGCATATACTACAGTTATTTATATCTAACAAATAATTTAAAACAGTCAGTCATAATTGTAAATATATATATAATATATATATATATATATATATATATATATATATATATATATATATATATATATATATATATATATATATATATATATATATATATATATATATATATATATATATTCTTCTAAATCCTTATTTCATGCAAAAATATTAAATACACCATATAAAACAACATCAAAAATTTCAAATCTCTATATCACGTAAAAACAGCCTTTGTATATTGAATACATTCTAATTAAAGAAAACAGAAAGGTGAGAAAAAGTTTTTACCATCTTCAAAATTAGTAAGTTTCACTCCTGACATTTGATGCAAAATTTAATAACTCGGTAAATATTGTAGATAAGGCAACGAAAGTTTGCACATATATTCTATAACGTTGTACAGTTAATATCAGACAGTAAAAAAAAAAAAAAGGGGGGGGGTGTAGCAGTTAGTTAACCTCGCACTGCAATAACAGAACGGGTATTGGCTATTGTCCGGTATCAATCCCGAAAGGAAAAATCCAAGAACAACGCCTCGTAATTTTGAACCACGGACAGATGATGAGAACAACACCTGAGCTGGCACCCCGCTCTACAAACTTCCGCACAACGCCAACATGAAGATATTTGAAGCCATGGCAGATTTAACGCATACGAGAGAATAGGCTGTTTTTTTTTTATTTATTATTTTTTTTTTATCAAGGTCGGTTGGTTGTGTTTTATATCCCGCAACGGGTCATGTTTGGCCAATGCGTGCCAAATACAAAACAGACATTTTCAAGTAATGGATATGCACGCACAAAAAAAGAAATACACCCGGAGTAAATTACAGAAATCGAACCTGTGCCGCTCGTGCTGGCTATGTTGATAAAATGCTTAAGAAATTCAATAGACTCGTAAAAGGGGTGATTGATTTCAATTTTGAAATAATTTCTATGAGGCGTAAATAGTTAGGGACTGGCCGCGAGATTAAGAGTATCAAATAGCATATTCACGGGCTGTATTTAAATTAATAGAAACTTAAAAAAGTAAACTGGGACAGTAAATTGAAATGACATTACTTAAAAATATGAAGAAAATGGGTACAAGATAGGTAGATAGATGAATTTGCGTATCGCTGGAGCAACACAACGGACTATTGGCGATGGTCCGTGAAGAGTAGTTGAATTAACGTCTTATTAGAGTACCATGACTGGTCATTGGCGAAGATCCGTGTAGGGTAGTTGAATTAACGTCGTATTGGAGCAACACAAGAGGCTCAATATCTCGATGGGTAAAATTCGAGGGCACCTTGTAATTTCGACAAACTGTCAGATGATGAGGCAATACCTTAGCAAGCACCCCACACTGCGAACGTCCACACCATGTCAACGTGAGAACATCTGAGTTCACGACAGATTTAGTGATCACCATCCACGTACGTGACGATCTGTGGCTGGATCGCGTTTCGAACTGCGAACACTTCAGTTGCTAATCCGCTACCCGTCCGAACGGGCTACCAAGTTTCGCGAATGTCCGGGATCAATACCGGAAGGAAAACTCCGAGGAACTACATTCTAGATCGTCTTTATGAGATATTTAACCATGAAATTAAAAAGCAGGTCGGTAGTGGAATCAACGTCACCATGGAACAACATAATGGACAATTGGCGACGATCCTGAATAAATCACGAAGCGAAAGATCCGAGGATAACACCTCGTAATTTTGAACTACGGTCATATGACGAGGTCACACCTGAGCTGGCACCCCAAAACTTACATACCACGCCAACGTGAGGACATTTGAGGCACCGTCAGATTTATTGCGTACCAGTAAGACGGTCTTTGCTTGGAAAAAATTTCGAACTGCTCTACTCTTCCAACCGAGCTACGTCAGGCCCCATGAAATTATAAAAATGCCTGAGATGTATTTTTAAAAAACCTTTTCAAAAAATTCTGAAAACAAAATTTAATCGCAATTATCTAAATTGTAGTTTTGAAGTATTTGACTTTGAAATTAAAACTATACTACTGGTGTGTTTTTTGTATTCCTATTCTAAAGGCAAAAGTTGTTGTGTAATGTTACAAAGGTGTTGAAAGGTCTGGAAATTTCAAGAATCTAAAGCGACAATTTTGTACACAACTGCGCTCTTAGAAACAATGACAGACTCCTTTGAGATCTTTCAATGCTAACAGTCAAGGGAGTATTTTCCATTGTTTAGCTATTTATATTGTCTTACCTTGAAATACCCATCTCATTCTTGTTCTTTACGGCTAAAAATCGGCTCCATTGCTCCCTGAAATTTATTGCGTGATTCTGGTTGACTCAATTCAACAGTGCTTCCAATTTTAAGATGTTATCGGGGACTCAAGATTTTGTGGAAAATAAGAGTTGCATATTGGAATAGGAAAATGTAAAGGGAGTTTGAATCGAACATTTAAAGAAATATTGATTATGAGTTTTTTAGAGACTTGTGTAGTTTATTTCATGCTCTTTCAACTGATACTTCTCTCATTATTGTTTCTACTTCTATTAGAAGTTTTAAATACGTAACCAAAACCTATACTAAACTCAAATTCTGAACTTTAAACTATTTCCTCAAAATTATCATTTTATAACTTTGAGGTACCTTTCCTAAAAAACTGCTTTAACCTGGTAAGTAAAACTTTCCCAACATGTTTTACAATCATGCTAGGTTATACTGGAGTAAAAAATTTGTTTTTGGTAGAACAATTATTTTTTTATACATTTTTAAGAGTAAAGAAAAAATAACAGAATTTTGTGAATATTCTAGAATATTTTATGAAAATATTTTTTAAATGTTATCCAAAAAATAATATTAAATCATCACTTCGGTATATAAATAAATGTCTACTAAGTATATAAAAGATTTTTTTGGACATTTAGAAAAGTTGCATAGAAATTTGATAAATTAACATTGTCTTTTGGATCTTAACACCCCTTAAAATGACCCACTCTTTTGGGAATCCGATAATTGTTTTCCTTTCTCAAATATCGATGCTTCTAAAGTTTATATTACGAATGTTGTTAAATAATGTACCATAAAATTGTATATAAAAAGGTAAAAAGTTTTGAAATGCTATTTGAATAAATGATATGCTCTTTTAATATTACTAAGACAAGCATATCGTTGGTTTAGAGCAGAAACAATGAGCTACGAGTATCTGCTCTAAGCCGAAGATATCGTTACCACCACGTCACAAGCACCAATCTGAATTTTGACAATATTCACCTTACTGCATTTTTCAAGTCATCATTTCATGTTTTATACTTTGACAAAGCCACCGAATCATCTTGATTCTTAGTGGAATTACCAATTTTCATGAGAAAACAGTCTTCGAGTCGTAACTCGATTTTCCCTAAAGTATCAAACCTTTGAGGTAGAAACATCAATTTTGTAGATTGGTGCATTTGTTGTGATGGTAATGATATACATTATTTCATTCCATTAACATTCAATTAAAAACTTTCATATTTAATATTAACGTAAATAATCATAATTTTTCTAATTTGATACATACAGTTTAAGACTACTTCGAAAATTAAATATTTCCTTTAGGAATAAATAGGTAGGTAGGTTAGTATTTTAATTAACGTCGTACTGTAGCAACACAATGGGCTATTCCGTGATCAATCCCAAAGGGAACGATTCGATCGGAATAAATATATCTGCTCGTGTTCAATAACTCTTCTCTTTAATTAAGCATACAAACATTGCCTTAAACCTTAGAGATAATAGTGAAATATGTATTTATATTTACCGCCTTCCCTTGTGTTGCCAAAATAGTATCCACGTAATTTTAAAACAAAATGTCAATTTTTAAATTTAAATTTTATTTTTTGCATGATTTTGATTATTATTACCGAATACGTATATATTTTTATTTAAAAGAACCAGCTCTAATGTTTCAAAAAAATTTATATCAGAGAAAAAGTTACTTTGTCATAACATATTCCATCCCACTGTAGTAACATTATGCACGAGAAACTGGTTGCATTGATGCGGATTGCGTGCGTGAAGCACTTTTCGTCCTGCATTTCATGCATACAACACATACACAGATAATGTAATAATAAGGCCATGAGGCTAAGCTATTGTTTTCTTATCAACCTTGAAAATACTTTCTAATTTTGAGGACATTCTTTCACATTTTGTCTCAAAACGGAATCAAGCTTCAGATGAGCACACAAATAATACTTTACACGGAAGATAAAAATTGTGAAATTTGCTATTTTCATGTTTTACATACGTATGACAATTTAAACCTCTTATTAGAATAATTATAAAAAATATATACCGTTGGTGTAATTAAATAGTATGTTATGATATAAAAGTGCAATTTGTTTTTATTTGCCGTAGAAATTCTTGAGGGTCAAATAAGAGACTTATATTACTCATACAAATTTCAATTCATTTTTTATCTGTATGTATTTTTAGTATTTAAACAATACAAAGTCCAAAATTCGGAATCCCCCGGACCTCGGCCATTCCGGATTTCGGATTATTTGCATTTTTTGCAAAAAGAAAACCTTTAATCTAACTTCCCATCGCGAGAATTTTGCGATTGTAATAGTAAAATAGCAGGTATATAAATAGGAATAATTTAAAAAAAAAAGGAAAACAAATATTTTTAATACAATGCTACAAATGTTTTACTTTCAAATCTTCTAATTTTTCTGTATGGTATTTACTCTGAACAATTCCGTCATTTGGTGTTGTTTCATCAATTAGGTCCACGCTTAAGGTATGTGCCTAAGTTTAGAGCTTTAAAAAAAAAAAAAAAGGAAATTTTTATGCAACACTTATGTTTTCAGTTACAAAGGTTTATAAAACTGTTATTTCAAATGCTATTTTAATGGACTTTTTTTTTATTTTAGAAATTTTGGCCATAGTTGGTCAAAATTTAGTGAAATTTGACCGTTACGCCAAAGCTTCTATATCAAATTCTAATAAATATATTCCACTTTTTCTTTCTATAATATATTTGTTACATATTTACCCTTGTTGTGAAGCAGAATATTTGCAGTTCCTCTTAAAAGTTACTGAGATATGTCAAACTTTGTAAACACAACATGATTTTACAAAAAATATATCCCTTTTTCAAATAAATATAGCTTTAAAATAATTTAATATATACTAACCAACTATATTTGAGGTTTAGAACATACCTAGAGGTGTATAGAACACTGTGGTAAAATTTGTATTTGAATATATTAAAAAGTTTATGAGAAATGAGATTTTTCCTAATCAAAAAAAAATAAAAATAGCAGTTTTCCAGAAAATGCAAATAAAGATTTTAAAGTTCCACAAATAATTATACACGTGTTGAAACACCTTAGAATTCACCATACTTGTAAGTCAAGCTTCCTTGACTTCATTTTTAATTAATTGTGATTTTCTTTTAGCTTTTAATATTTTTCTGGATAATCTTGGTTTAGGCTGTACTTGTCTCCTTAATTTTTTAATTCTTTCAACATCAATTTCCTTGTAGTTTTTTATCATTTCTGGTTCAAGTGTTATATTAAGATAGTTAAATACAGGTATCAGCCACATATAGCCTGAGTTGAATAACAAAACTGCTATCTTAGAACCTAATAACAGTGTTTGCAGTTGAACAAAATTTTCTTTCGGAATAATATTCTACAGAACATTGTTGAATGACTCATTGTTATTCTGTGTCATGCTATGTAAACACTTGCTTAATAGTTCTTGGTCACAAATGCGCGCTAAACACTATAATAAATACTTAATTCGATATTAAAAAAGTAAATTGCGCATTCACAATGTTATAGAATAATGAAATAGCTGTTTAGATGCATTGTTTACATTTCTATACCTTAGTTTCGGTTTCGAAAACTTCACTTCCTGTTTATAGTTTGGCCTATAATTTGCTTCCAATTACCGTAGAAACAAAAGTAAACCATTTTTGGAATCCTAAAAGTCTGGGCTTTATTATATAATAATAAAACAAATTCGGAAAATTTCAAGAAAACGGTGATTTTTGGGTAGGCACATACCTTAACTCCTTGTTCTTTAAAAATTGTCGGAAAAATGTAAAAAAAGTGAGAAAAACAAGAAAGAGAAAGGCTGGTTAGCAAAACGTCCGGATTTGGGGCTTAGTACTGTATTTCACTTTTGCAGGATTATGGGCCGTAGATCTAAATATAATGGATGCAAAAGGTTTCCCTAGAAGTCCAGATATGTACTTGCTACAAAACGTGTAAAGTAAAGTCGCTATTACCTCGAAAATGTGCCTATCCATATATTTGCAATATTTATCTATCATTTTGTTGTTGATGGTGGTAGTGGAAGCTCAACATTTAACCTATCAGGGGCACAAGTTGTTAGGGCCTCCAAAAATTGAACCTGTTTCCTGATAGTCCTTAGGAGTTGGCCACCCCTGTTTATTTGAATTATAATTTAAAAGTGTTCTTATATGTTTATTAGCTTATTTTTCAAATATAGGAGGTTAAGTCCGAAGATAAATTTCGGGGTTCTGTTATCAACGAAATTTTTTTAAGTTATAAGAAGACATGTTCTAACATTTCTTGTTATCTTTAACATTCTGACTATCCTTAGACAAGTCCTTTCTGACATATTATTAAACTATCTTCTGACGTGAGTTTTTATAAGTCAAAATATTTATTATTAATTTTTCATTATTTTTGGAAATATCTGGAGTTGAAACAGGGAAAGTACACAAATACACAAAATTAAAACTTTGTTTTATTTTTAAATTATTGTTCAAAAATAAGAAAAAAAAAATCCCCCAAAAATTGACAGTCACGCAAAACTAGTTTCAGAAAAACCACTTAACTATATTTCGATTGTATGAAAGAACAACATAAGAAACAACTACATTTTTAGGAAATGAACTAAGTAGGAATATACGTATTTATATTTCAGTATACATAAAAAATACAACAGAAATACAACAAACAGCATCCTAATTAATCTCAATATCCAATCTTAGACTCACAGTTATACCATTCGAAACAAATGAATAGAAACACATGAAGACCCCTGTTGTTCCGCCACACTTCCTTTTACGTTTGAAACATACATCCGTTTCATTGTACCAACTCCCATTTTTAAAAGACCAGTACAATTAGAAAAACAAATTCTTACATTTTTTAACAGACGGATTCACACTATTGAAGAAGCCTCTCGCTGAAATGTGCGTGATTTTCGAACTAAGTTGAAAAGGCTATTTCAATGCCATCATGCTAGATGGATGCAAAATTCCAATGAATAGCTATTGGATTTCCGTAACACATGCCCTTTACAGACGGATAACATACTTGGTGTATTGTCGACACATCCGTTCACTATCAGGACTACGATTTGGTCACGCACTTCAGTGTGACGACTCATTTCTCTTCAAATTAGCTTTGGTCTAGCAGGCGTTTACATTGGAGTGAAACCACTCGTGAAAACGTACATTTCCACCTTACTTCATAAATTCTGCTGAACAGACGTAGACAAAAACCGGCAGTAGCCATCAGGTAGTAGCGTAGCCAGGATTTTACTTAGAAGATGGCCTTCCCAAAGTTAAGAATGGAATTTTTGGTGCAAAGTTAAGGTCATATATCACATTTTAAACAATGTATATTTATGCTATATTAGTTATTAGACTGAACTTGATGAGGATTACTGAAAGAGCATAAAAATGACACATCTCGGTTGATCTAAATACACAAATGACACAGATAAAGCTCAATGATAGTTTTGCAGATATTTTAAAATTAATAAAATTAACTAGAATTAAGTGTAATAAAACAAATAACATTAATAACATGTATCCAAACTTTTCATCATCGAATTTCAATTTTTATTTTGTATCACTGTTGGAGGATTAATACGATGCGTATGTGTGCAAACATATGTGAGAAGATATCACAAGAAGCAGAGCAGAATAATGTTCACATAATTGTTGCTTTCGTACTTCGTAATGAATATACACTAAATTTATTAACCTTTCATAGATTCCAATTTTTACCTAAGTTAGGATATAAGACCAATTATTTATTTGGATGCAGGTAACACTGGAATTAGTACTTTAAATAATAAGCAAAATTATCTTTATATAATAATTTAATAATTATAAACACAAAGTAACACAAATTCAATAACCGGACAGTACTAAAATAATTTTTAGTATCGAGACAGTGCTGCCTTATGATGGTGAAATCTATACACTCCTATGCAACGAAGCGCAGGTGTATGGGAAGAATATGCTTTGGATGGATGGTATTGATATTTTTTAAATTAACGTCGCACTTGAGCAACTTAGCGGGCTATTGGGGAAGGCCCAGGATCAATCCCCGAAGTTAAAGATCCAAGGACAACACATAATTTTGAATCACGAGGTTCTTCTAGAGATGACGAGGTTCCACCTGAGTTGGCACCCTACTCTCCAAACTTCATCACCATGCCCACGTTATTTTTAATGAAACTCACTATTTGCGAGGTTGTTATTTCGAATTGATACCATTACTTCAATTCAGAAGGAAAAATTCGAAGTTGAGATGTTCTGTTACTTGGAAAAGTGACCAAATCTGAAATACTTTTTTTAAAAATTGCGTTGATAGCTGGCTAATGAAAAATTTGCTAAACATCTTTTTGATTTTTGACACTGTCACTAAATCTGTTTTGAAATGTTGATGGTTTTTTTTGGCAAAATACATTGGAAATATACGCAAAAAACATTTTTATAACATTTTTCGAATCAGTTGTTTTGGGAAAAGATTGCCCAATATGAGACGCCAAGCTTTCTTGATATTGTGCATCCACAATGACAAAGAAATCCAAGAGTGACAAAAAAATCTATTTAACATAAAACTTATTTATACCTTTTCAATTAACTTAACAACTTACTTTATACCAGTTTTAAGAGACCAGTCAAAAGAAGTCTTTCAAACTCTTAAAAGAGATACGCCACTATAGCTTGTTACTGAATAATGGGTCGGATTACAATGGGGAAGATTATGTTTACAATGACTCTACAGTCTCCCTAACTTTCATGACACTTCCAGTAGTTTACGACACACCATACGATAACAGATCACACCACAGGATACAGCAGTATCTCATATTAGGGATAGTTTCTCATATTTGATTACTTTCCCCTAGTTAGGATGCAATGAAGCATGAAACTCTTTACAGTGGTGTGTGTGTCTGCTTTATTATTTTGCTCAGAAGTGTATATGGGAATGGTTTTAAAGTTGACAATGTTGTAAAAACATAAAATAATGACGAATAACACGCCACGGTAAAAATAGGTTTTCTTCATACGTATGTCGGACGCTAGAAGAGGCGGAGAGAAATATATACTATATTAGGGTCATCCGGAAAGTTCTGCGTTTTTTCAAATCGAGGCGCGTTTTGTTATTATTATTTTGCTACCGCTGATAAGGAGTGACCTTGATTGAAGCAGATGTGTAAATTCGGTCTCTTCTGCTTTCACTACATAATTCTAGCTTGTGTTGTGTCATAACATTTGTTTCACTGCAGTGCTAAGAATGGAGAACCAAAAAGTTCATTTCCGTCATATTATTCTATTTTATTTTAAGAAAAAAAATATGCTAGTCAGACTGCTCGTAAAATGCGTGCTGTGTATGGACAAAATGCTGTTTTTGATGACACAGCTCGAAGGTGGTTTGATAAATTTAGGTACGGAAATTCTGGACGTTCCTTCTCTGTAAACGAGGACCTATTAAAAGATACTATCTCTAAAAATCCACGTTACACAGTTCAGGAACTATCACACAAACTAAATATTCCAAAAAGTACAGTTCACGATCATCTGAAGAAGATTGGGTATGTAAGCCGCTACGATGTATGGGTACCCCATACTTTAAACGCAGAATATGCTTGCCCGAATTTCGGCATGTGATTATTTGCTGAAACGAAATGAAGAAGCTCCTTTTTTTTATAACGGCTCATTACTGGAGATGAGTAGTGGGTACTATACAATAATGTTACAAGAAAAAGATCATGAGGTAAGCCAATTGAACCTCCCAAGTAACATCGAGAGGGGGCTGTATCCCAAAAAAGTAATGATTTGTGTATGGTAGGACTACAAAGGAATTGTTCATTATGATTTGTTGCCACAAAATCAGACAATAAATTCGGAAAAAACAGTTCTCAAATGGCAGTATTAAAAGCAGAAATCGAAGCAAAGCGGCCAGAACTGACCAATCGTCGAGGTGTTGTCTTCCAGCTTGACCATGGCTCCACATTTCGCTGAATGTCCGACAAAGACTTATTGAGTATGACTAAGATGTCTTGTGTCACCCCCCCCCCACATTCACCAGACCTTGCCCCTCAGATTTTCACCTCTTCAGGTCGCTTTAAAATTCTCTGAACGGTCTGGAGTTCAATTATTTGGAGACTGTCAAACAGCACCTCGATAACTTCTTTACAAATAAGCCTAATGATTTTTTTTAAAGAATTTCAAAGCTGAAGGAAAGATGGCAAAAAGTCATAGAACAAAATGATGCTTATGTGATTCAATACTATTTTCTTATGTTTTTGTACTGCTTCGTTGGTGTTTATCAAAATAAATTAATTTATAAACATTTCAGGAAAAGTAAAGTCAATTGAAGGAAAACGATAAAACAAAACAATAATTTCAACTCAAAATTTTAAAACGGATCAGTTAATTCGCTTGGAAATTTAGAGGTATTTCATGAAGTAAATTATTTCAAGGATGAAATATTTTTATTTTATTTAAAGAATATAAATTATAGTATTAGTATTTTACAGCATTTTATTTGTAGAGATTCTTTAAAAATTTCTTTAAGGAATTCTTTAAACCAACACATTCGTTGGTGGGACTCGAAGAACTAGGTTTCCCCAAAGGCTCACTACTGACTGCCCGTATCGGAAAAGAGCATAGTTTTCCTCGTCAGCACAGCACATTGAACAATCTAAATGCAAGAAATCTTTTCTGGCCTTTATGAATGTCGCTTCAAAATAATTCACTTCTTACATTTTAAGAACCATAGCTTTACGTTACGGGATATTAATTCTCAGCCGAGCTGATGGTACAAAAAAAAAATCATCACGTAATCTATTTTGAGCCCATTATTTCACGTATTTTAATGAACGCTCAATGCTAACATTTATATTTTGATGTTTGCCATGGTTAAAGGTTTTCCATGAAAGCTTTCAATATATAAACACTTAAAAGTACACAGATAAAACTGGTTTAACTTTATTTAACTTGAAAAGATGATAGGATATTTGAATGTGAATTAAATGTGAATAAAAAATATGTTTAATTTTTAATAAAATATTACTTTTCCTTATTATACACATGTATATATTAAACATGCAACACTTATAGTTTATTGGTACAATATTATACAATAGTATCAGGTTGAGTAAAACGTTTTCCTCCAAGGGGAGATACCTCCACGCAAACAGCTATTATTTCTGTGATTGTTAGGATTTTCACAAACGGGTTTTTGCATTCGAAAGTTGAAATTTTTAACTACACGACTGTGTAATTTGTCTGTTAAAAATTTACTATCTTGTACATCAAAAAAGTGTTTAAAATGGAGCTATCACATCAACAGATCAGAACTATAATGTACTGTGAGTTCCATAACAAACTCAGTGCGACTGAATGCCACTAAAAAATGTGTGAAAGTTCAGGCATCAGTACCGTTTTATATGATACAGTCAAAGTTTGGTTTCGGAAGTTTAAAGCTGGAAATTTTCACATTGAAGGTGAACCACGTTCTGGCCGCCCTATTGAAGTTGATTGTGAGCAGTAAAGCAAATCATTGATCCAGACAGAAATGTTTCAACACGAACTATTGCATTAGAGCTTGACGTTTGCCAAAAAACAATAGTTAACGCTCTGAAATGCATAAATCTAACGTTTAAGTTCAACCACTGGGTACCTCACGAATTGAACTGCTGAAGACAAACGCAAGAGAAAAGCGGCCTGTTTGGTTCTGCTCAGAGATCAAAGGAAAGAGAAAATTTTGAACAGAATTGTGTAACCTGTAATGAAAACTGGGTGTATTACAAGAAAACAAGCCGTTAAGGAGGGTGGTCAGCACCTGGGGAATCAGCAGGCTCGATTGCAAGTTGCCTAACAAGAAGGTGCTTCTCTGTATCTCGTGGGATTGTCCACAAAGAGTACCTGAAGAGCAGACAGACTATCAACAGTGCAATATACTACAACATGCTGATTAAAGTTTGTGATGTCATTCGCGAAAAACGAAGAAACGAGTTCAGAAGGAAGGTGGTTCTCTTTCATAATAATAACGCCTGGCCGCATGTTAGTACGAAGACCGGCTGGACGCTATTGATGCTGGAGTAGGATTTGATGCAACATCCATCATACAGCCCAGACATGGCCCCTTCGGATTTCTATCTGTTTTCACATCTGCAGTTGCATCTTGTTGGCGCAATCTTCAATTCAAATGAGGAGGTTATAAATGAGGTCGATCACTTTCTGGACTCGCGCACGCCACAGTTCTTCTCAGAAGGGAATGAAAAGTTGCTAAAACGTTGGCAGACGGTTGTAGATTTGAACGGAGATTACTATCCTCATTAGCTTTGCTGTTTTCGTATGTATTTATCATTTTAAAATAAAAAAATTTTGGCCGAAAACTGTTTACTCAATTTGATATTTAAGGGGCAGGAAAAATCAACCTTCCAAAAGTTGAATTTTTCAGGAACTCAATTTTAAAATTTAGACACATGCAATACGTATATTTCACTAATATTAAAAAGGGTGCAGGGTAAAACAACGCTCCAGAAACTAAATTTTTCTGGAACTCAATTTTCAATTTTGCAGATTGATATCTCATAATACGAGAGATAATTTCTGTAGCCAATAATTCTTTAAGTTTCTTAGGTTACTATCAAATACATCTGGTATTGTCACATACATACGATATTAACATTCAATACATATTAATTAATCTAGTAATTGGACTCGGTTGATTTTTCTTCAGCATAAGAGTTTTTATTTAGTTAAATGATAACGATTTTTTAAATCTTTGTAAAAAATAACTTCATAATTCAAACCACACACATCAATATATTTATGCCAAAACAAAAATATTGTTTTGCATTGCAAAAATTTGTTTGCAAAAATTAGTTTTCGAACATGAACATTTTTTGAATAATTTTCCAATCCAAGACAACGGCGTTGGCTCTTCGTAACAATGGACTCTTCGTTCTTACGCAGTTTGAACGGGACTGTGATGACCCCTGTACACACTTTTCTTTTTTTGACTAAAAATTACATTATTGGTTTATCCCCTCAGGCAGTTTGACCTCGTGAAACGGTAGACTGCGTAACAAAACGGGGATTCAACTATTTCATATTTTGGGACCCCGTACTCTTCATATTCTAATGCAATTAAAAATTCAATCATACTGTTATTTGGACAAAAATAACTTACAGAAAATTTTGAATATTACTCACTGGTTGAGAAAAAGAGTTTTTAATAAGAAAATATTTCAAGCTGTATGCTATTCGGCTATTTAACACCTACGTAATCCATTTTGTTGAATTCCAAAACGTATTCCATGAGAACGAAGTATAATATCAGCTTCAATATGAAACACAATTTGAAACGATATTACAGGGTATAGTTCTTATAAATTTATATTTATTATAATAAATATACTTCATTATAATTAAGTCGTATGTTTTAAATGAAACACGCCTAAAAATGCTTAGAAAATTTCATGAGAAGTACGTGCTGCTGTGAAATTGTATCCTGAAAGCGACCCGATAGGAAATGCGTCGAATCGCCATACGTTAGCGGCGTTTCTTCCAGACTTGGTGTGAAACCGGAACATTCTAGGGAATGTTGTAACTGTAAAATTAGGGCTAATAAAAACGTTGGTCACATACTTGCTGTCTTTCATTTTTGCACCTTAATGTACCCTCTCGCACATCCGGGTGGAGCTTGGGGACATACTTACGAATGCGAATACGGTTGTGTTCCCGACTCCCCTTAAAGTTTGTACAGGAAATTTCAAAACGAATATTAAATATTTGCAACATATTTCCTAATTTGATTTCTATGCACCAGATTAACTGAATCGTTTTTATTCAAAAAATTTTCATAATGTTCTCAAGGCTCACATAGTAAACGATGTTTCAAAATTTTAGATCCGTTTCGCATTGAGCATGTCTGGTATATATATATATATATATATATATATATATATATATATATATATATATATATATATATATCAGGTAGTCCTTTGAACCACCCTCGTAATATAAGGAATCTAGGGCAGCAGCTTCAGATTACCTGACATAATTTGCCAGATGATATCCATCGTTACCATTCTCAATTTATCGTCAAGCAATACACCACACTGCAACTCCCAGTATATATTGGTGTGGTGAGCCATCACTACTAGTTTGATGGTTTGACAGGACAGTGATTCGCTCAGCAGATCCTACAACCTGTTGTTTTTCGTTTCATGTTATACGTCAAAGGCGCTAGTTACCAGCAAGTGTTAACGCCAGGCCAAGTACAGCTCACCTTTCCCAGGGGTACAACCACGGTGTTCAAAACCTTATTTACAGCGAGATCCCTAGATCTGTTTCCCATAGAATAGTTATGGGACATACTAGGTAATCAATTACACGCCCCTTTCGGAATATAAAGGATCTGGAGCAGTAGCAACAAAATTTTCCCCATAACCTTCCACAGGATAGCTTAAGAAATACATTTGACTCCATGCCACGTCGTGTATCGACATTTACCTCCACCAAAGGAGGCTTTAGAACGTACTAATTTATGCCCTTTCTGATGTAATTTGGTAATGATAAAGGAGTCCACTATATTTAAACTATGGTTATTTTTCTTTATATCTCTGTGAACATCACACACGCTTTTCACAAGCACAAGTTTCATTTCAATCTAGCACTGGCTTCGGAGTGTCGATTTTCTTGGCACAGAGCATTTCCATTGTTCTAACTCTTTATAATTTATTGAAAAGGAAGATAGGCATTTAATTAACGTCACTTAGGAGCAACACAACGGACTATTGGCGATGGTCTGGAATCAATCGTAAAGGGAAAGATACGAAGACAACTACTCTTAATTTTGAACCACGATCAGATGACGAGAACAACACCTGAGCTGGCAACCTACTCCAACTTGCAACCCTCCGGTTGCTAATCCGTAACTCTTCCAACTGGGCTACCGCGGTAGCCCAGTTGGAAGAGTAATGGAAGAGTAATGGATGATTTATAATTTATTTAGAAGAAAATATTAAATATTTGGGTTTTAAAAAGCAATTAAAATTGAAATCCTAAATATTTAAATAATATAATTCATCAGTCGAGTTAATTACGCTCTAAAAATGTTTGAATAGATAATTTGTTTGTTGATTTTCATCATCAATCATCACGCATGAAAATACAAACTGCCTTCCACAGAACTTTCAGGAACACTATTAGTATGCCTTCATACCTATATTATTTGAAGTCCTATACTATCTATTTTTACTAGTATAAATATTCTTGATTTCAGTAGCACATTAAGTAATTATTTAATCTGATGAAAATCTTAAGATTTAACTAAAATTTTACTTTTTCCGTGAACTCATATATTTACATCAATTCAAGATGGATACGGCTTCAAACAGGTGATGCAAAATCTGAGCTGTCAAAAGGTTGTTTGGTTGGAAGTTGAATTTACGTACCACTGGAACAACACAACGGAGTATTATGGAAGGTTATTATCGAACGGAAAAATTCGAGGACAACACCTAACCATTTGAACCACGGTCAGATGACAAGGTCAACATCTGTGTTAGTATCCCACTCTCCAAACTTCCACATCACGCCAAACTGAGGACATTTGAGACTACGACAGATATAACATACCCACCCTCCACGTACACGATCGAGTTGAATCGAGTTTCGAATTCACAATCCTCCGGTTGCTACTCGACCAACTGAGAAAATTTGAAAAATTAAAAATACTCGATGAGGATTAATTTTGAAACAGATGGTCAGATTTTTTCTAACCTTAGTAAATAAAAATTCCATTGAAATTGACATATTTTTACAATTGTCAGTTTCAAAAAAATTCACATGAAATTACTATTTGTTTAATAACTGCACACCAGATTTTATTTCTCTTATTATTGCTTTCATACCTAAATCATTTCATACAAATTTAGCCAAAAATGTCCTGAATGGATCATCGTGCATGACCATAAGAAGTAAAATATAGAATTTGAGCAAAATGTAAATAAAGGAATGGAAATGCAAGCAAACTAAAACTTTTCGTCTGTTAAAACTATTTCTAAGTAATATTCTCGCAGGCATTCTGTAAATTTTTTACAACTATTGAAAGGACTTTCAGAAGCTTTCTTACGACAAAGAACATTACAGTATCTCTGCTTATAAATGTCAGAAAAATAAAAATGTTCTTTTAAGACCAATGTTTTTTTTTAAATGTTTCTTTTACACGAAAAATTGAAAATCTTGTTTTCCTTGTTTTAAGATTAATTGAAAGTATATGGTACCCCTTAAACCTGCAATTGTTTTCTACGAGATATCTCGTCCATCAAGATCTGAGCAGTTTTCCAACAGACGAGATATTTCGTCATCGAGATACTGCTGATTTTTGATGAAGACGATCTCGTGTTATAGTTTTCCGATGACGTGATCAAGGATCAGCTTTCTTCTAAAGACTAGGTTTCTCGGTCATCAAGATCTGGTCGCTTTCGCTAATGACGATGTACCTCTTCGAGACAACCACCAGGAGGGTAGAAAATCAACAATTTGAAACGTTTTGGAATTAAGTAGCACACAAATTAAATTTGATACAATGAATAAAAATGCACGAAACGTTTCATCAGTTAAATAAGTAGACAAATAAAAAGTTAAATAAATATTGAATAAGCTATCGGGGAATGGATTACGTTAATCGCTGCACTGGATATATAGAAGTAACAAAACCGATGAAAAAATTAGTTAAAAATAAGTATTAATAAGATAATATAGAATAATAAAATCCTAAACGTTTATTTAAACTTATACACGGAATGCATAAGAAAGAAAAGCAAGGTATTTAAAGAATTGTCTCAGACAAAATAAGCTAGTTTTGTAAATTTTTGATAAAAATGAACAATGAAGTATCCACTATAGTATTAAGTTATGATTAGGTTTTGAACGTTGATGCATTTGTATTTTTTTCACTTTGGGCTCATTTCTACTTTGATGCAGTTTTATATTTTTGTTGATATTCGTTATATTTCTGAACATTTTATATTGTTTTAAGTCAACAATCAACCATGTTCTCCATTTAGTATAAGTTTTTAAATATAAAAGTTTTGTTTTGGGTAAAGCTTTCAAACTGGAGCACTTAATATCAACAAGGTTACCGATGACCAAAGTAAAAAACATCAAAAGTAGCTATTTGTGATAGTTTTTTAAGTAAAATACAATTAGGGGAAAGCGATTTTTAATTGTTGACGCTTGAAAATGTCTCTAGGGTAATAAATAAAAGAATATAAAGACATTGTAATGTTACTGGGCATTTCAAAATATCGCTAAATATGAATGTGTACCTAGCACAACTGATTATATTATTTGGTTCTCATTAGATCTTAGATTGCAATCATACCCAAGAATTCTAAAGATTTTCTAGAAAATAGTACTTTGGATTTGCAAAATAAGTAATAGTTAAAAGGTGTTAAATGCAAACAGTTAAGTGTAATTATTTTAATTTATAAAATTTGGGAAATTAAAAAAAAATGAACACATTTTTGTAAGTCTTTCAAATTTTTTTCATTTAAAAAAAATGTTAATTTTAGATATTCCGGAGCTAGTGAAACATTTATTTCTGTAAAACATTACAGTCAAAGTCAACATAAATACATACTTATACTATATCGTCAAACTCATATATTCTGATTACATGAATTATAAAATTTACTGAAGTTTGATTTAAATGAAAAGAAGAAGTTATTTTTCTCTTCTATCATTCTTTCCCAACTAATAAAGTAGAATCCAGAGGTAGAGTATAGTCTCAGGAATCATTGCATGTGAGTTTAAGAAGAAACAAAATAGCTAAAATCTCGAACTATAAAACTTGGTGTCAAGGTGAAAATCTAAATACGTTTTTGGGAAGTAAAGTGTGTCAGTACATCATACTTAAAACAATTATTGTATATACAACTCTTCATATTTTAATCTATTTCAAATGATTCACTGGTTAGATTTTGTTTAATGGAGTAAGGAATCATATTTAACCAAGCTTCGTCGAACAAAAGACAAACAACGTCTATTAATGCAAGTACACGCAAGTAAAGCTTTACTTTGCACGGAGAAGAGAGAAATACACTCAGAGTATATTACAAAAATCGAGCCTTCACCGCCTACAACTCACAGGTTGCTAAAAAAGAAGTGATTGCGGATATTTAATTAAGGTATATTTTACTGTACATGCTATACTTTAATTGAGGCTTCACCACATAAAGTTAGTTGAAAACGCAGATTTAGTCTACTCAGAAAAGTTTTAGGAATATTGTACCACGGGAGTCTGTTGATGCATATTTTAAAATAGAATATTTTATTAATTTAAAGTAACCTTTATAGCAGGAAAGTTTTGCCGTTTATCACTCCTAAGCTGTATTTATGCATTCAAACAAGAAATTTATTTGCAAAAAAAAAAAAAATGACTTTAAATTATAAGCATGCAATAATTTATTGGTTTAATACAGTATATCATGAGATAATTAAATTTCAAAACATGCGTGTATAATTTTCATTTTCAGGAACCTAGATAAAAACACAATTTATGTTAAATATAATTCTGATGAATATAGAATTAATCCCTCGGAAGGTAATTTTCATGGCATTACTTTGAAAACTGTTTCGATAGCCTGTGCGTTAATATTAGTATACTCTTCCATTTAAATTCCTGTGAACTCATTTATATTCCTGTGAACTCATTTATGTGGCTGATTTTGCTGACTGATTCATGTTTGGAATGTATTTTTAGTTAAGCTACATAACGACAAAAAAAATCCGCTCAATCTTTTTACCACTTAACACCTTTCAATTACATGAGACAATTTTAAATCGGTTGCGTTACAGCTATGCTGCGTTGCATCTAAACCTGAGAAGGATAGAAACATTAGATAAGGACAAGGGAAATAACAAGTGATATCCACACTAACCAAATAAGACCACAAGATTCAATATTAGATTAAGACATGTTGTGTTTGTGATAACGTGTGTGTTTATATTAGTATATTACTCTTTCATTTATATTCCTGTGAACTCACCTTCGTTGCTGATGAATGATGAAAGATTCGTGTTTGGGATATTTTTTAGCTAATATACACCAAATGAAAAAATATCAACTTAATATTTTATAACTTAACACCTTTCTTACTGTATAATAAAACTTTAAATAGATTGTGTTATTGCTGTGTTGCTTTGCATCTAAACCTGAGGGGGATAGAAACATGGGATATGGACAAAGGAAATAACAGGAAATATCTACACTAAACAAATAAATAAGACCATATAACAAGGTAACTTCATTATTATATGCATTTAAATTTAGTATTCACACATGCACATTTTAATTTTGTTAGAAAATCAGGAAAACAATTTCTTTAATTGTGCATGGAATTTTAAGAGTTGAGTTAGAAATAGAAAAATCTGTAAGATGTTGCAGCGCTTAGGATTTTTTCTTTTCTTTCAAGATAATTTCATAATAAACTTGCTTTTGATATTTTTATTATTTAAAGGGGTGCACAAAAAGTTGTAACAGAAGTTCCTACACTTTCACTTCTTACGTCATATTCATCGCATTATCAACTAATTTTGATTCTTAAGAAATTTAAAATTGCATATATTCCTGTTTTAACCACATCCAGTTTATTCCACATATTAAAGCTAAGTTTCTTTAAGCCAATCCGAAATTGATTGTTAAAGAATTAGCAGTTGAGAAAAAAAGAACATTATATTATACTGTTCTTATCAACTAATGTTGATAAATGATTAACAAAAATTTTCTTAATTAAGTTTTCAATTAATGATTGAAAACATTACTAAATATAACATTCAAAATAATCGTGAACGTTAATGTACACTGCGAGAAAAACATTAATACCTTTAAAAATTATTTCATAGTTCAATTTTACATTTATTAAAGCATAGTACGTATAAACCAATACGTACTAAATCGCAAAATAATTAGCAGCAACCAGAATTTTATGTTATAGACATAAACAAAAGAATGATGACATTTTAACTTTATAAAGTTATACGTTTATGCTTCTATTACGACATTATTACAGTATAAAAAACTTACCATCACATCATAACATTTTTCATGCAAAAATTGAAAACTACAAGAGCTAGCAAAAAAATTTTTAAAACACCAAAAAGCCCTCCTTGTCTTTTCAAATGCTTTTAATTGCAAAAAGAACAAAAAAAGCAAGGCTTAAAATCAAAATTTCGAGAGCAGATATTCTTTGGAAAAAATTCAGACCTTGCATTTGTCCACATAGCAAGGTGATAACTGTGTTGGGCTGTCTGAAATGCCTGAGCATATCAAGGCATTATAAACTGGAGAACTTCCTAACTCTCGGCCGTACAAAAAGGATTTATAAAGGAGAGTTGCTGGGAGTCAAACCTCTCGTCCTCTCCAACACGAGGTGGACACCACGATTGCAGCGGGACATCGTGCATTGCTATTAGACCAAAGGTCCACTTACCAAGAGGCACAGTCCGGACCTTATTCGTAATGCCCGCTGAATGAATACAGAAACCAACAAGTGAAGCCTGGAACAAATTTCATCACTGCAGTTTCTTATGGAAAGGGGTGGGGGCAAATACTGGACACGTGACCGTCGATTGCCGTGTGATCCGTCGCTCTGCTTTGTTACTTAAGTTAGTATCCACAGCAACCGCAGCCACCGATACATTAAGCTAAGCTCAGTTGCGGTTCGTATCTCGGTACGATACTTTATATAGCTCAAGGCACTCCACCTACGTGTAGATATTCAGTTATTTATATAATTCCATAAGTGGCAGAGGCATGTTTGTTTGGACTGGATGGGGAGTTTGGGGACAAAGTGGATCTTTCCCTAGCCATTCGTGGCTAATGCGCTGTGGGTTTTAAGTAATCCGGTGCGGAGGGATCTGTGCTTCACATTAGAATGGAATGGAAAATAAGAACAGGTGGAATAATGGGTCCGTATTCAGAAAATGTTTCGGAGGAGCTCAATCTGTTGCGAGACTCTCTCAATTAAAATATTCTCTCTCAGTCACATTCACAACAAAAAATTTATTTTATTCAATCTGAATACACAAATAATGAAGACATTTTGCAAGGCATCCTTTTTTCTTCTTTTTTTTAAATCTTTTTGTAAATCTTTTTGTAAATTCATCAGTTACCTCGAGTATACCAGAGGCGAATGCATGTTTGTTTGGTGTTGTTGAGTCATGTTTGTTTGGAGTGGCGAATTCATGTTCGTTTGGAGTGAACGGAGGGTTTGGGGAACAGGTGGAATAGCGGGCACATATTCAGAAAATTAAAAAAATAGTTTTGGTGAGGCCTAATCTGTAGCAAGACTTTCCCTGAATCAAAAATTTCCAATTGTTCTCTACAAAAAAAAAAAAATTCATTGACTCTGAATCCATAAATACCGAGGACATTATTTCACACGGCTTAATTTATTTCAGCTTTTTAGAGACCCTTCTATTTTTAAATTGTTAGTTACAGCGACAACCAGAGGCGAAGCTAGACTTTTTGGGTTGGTTGGTTTTGGGGTTTTATGGCGCAAGAGCCATATCAGACATAAGGTATACAATATCAAGTGATGGTTCAAGTAATAGACATACAAACACAATAAAAGTTTCATTGACACAGATGAGAGAAATACACCCAGGGAGGAATGCAGCCAGAAGGAATCGAACTTACATCAACTACAACTCGTGGGTTGGTAGAGCAGCTACCAACATACTGTCAGTTGGCACTACAGCTCTCCATAATTTATGGGACCTGGGATAAATGAGGCTGATGCCACCGTCTTCCAAACAAAATTTACCATTCAAAATGATGATAATTTATATTATTGAAACAATGAGTGTGTAAAATATACTAATTAGAATACTTTTTATAAAATTACTGTTATCAATATTAATGTTTTGGTAGCAATTTTTTTTAATATGCGTAACAATTACCAGAGACTGAGTTTTGAAAAGGCTTTTGTCGATGGGTTTTAAGGACTGAAGTTATCTTTTTCTTTGTTTATGTGCTCTCCAGACATTTCTGAGAAGATAATGTAGTGATTTTTCTTTTGTCTTTTCTTAATAGTAATAAGAATGTAATATGAGCTTCATGAAAAGTAATACGGATACAAGCCAATGAGAGGAAGGATTGACTTTTAAGCTTTGTTTCTTAAGATGGAGTGTATGATAGCATTCGATTCACTCACAGCACTGGAATAGATTTCAAGACCAAACTGTGCTCCAAATTATAAAACTTTTTTTCAAGAAAAACTACAAAACATCTATGTATATATTTTCGAAATGCCGTCACTTTAAATATTCGCTCTGGGGCTCCGTCATTGTCTGCCCTCACTTAGCTACGCCACTGACGATAACAGTATATTGTTGCCATTCTTAGAAAACCAAATTATGTTAAAATGTGACCATAAGTTGTACTTTTTTAAACACAATATCCTCTCTCGGAGCCGTAGTAGCCGGTTGGAAGAGTAACGGATTATTGAAATAGAAGGGTAGCGAGTTCGAATGCAACCAAAAACCTTGAGTCATGTACAAAGGAGGCTGGTGCATGTTAAATCTGTCGTGGCCTCAAATATCCTCACGTTGACGTAGTATGGAAGATCGGAGAGTGCGGTGCCAGCTCAGGTGTGATCTCGTCACCTGAGCGTGGTTCAAAATTACGTGGGCCGTCCACGAATCTTTCACTTCGGGTTTGATCCCGAACTGTTACCCGTTCACCGTTGTTGCTCCAGTGCGACGTTAATTAAAATACCTACCTGTCTCTCCTGCTTTCTCTCGGGCCGCGGTAGCCCAATTGGGAAAAAAAAACCGGAATAGCGTCCGCAGGGTTGCAAGTTCGAAACTCGATCCAACCATAGATCGCCGTGTACGAGGGGGCTGGTACAGGTTAAATCTGACGTGGTCTGAAATATCCTCACGTTGGCTTGGTGTGGAAGATTGGAGACAGGGGTGCCAACCTCGTCATATGACCAAAACGTTGTGTTGCTCCAGTGCGACGTTAATTCTCGACGTTAATTAATAACAACGATCTGAATACTTTCCTGAGTTATAGATAATACTATTTTCAGTGACCAATAACAGAAAACAGAACATATTCACTCATAAAACGTTCTAGCTCATCCAACCCTGATTTTTTTAGTTTGGTTGTTGGATTTACCTCGCACAGAAACAACACGACGGTCTATTGGTGACTGTCCGTGATGAATCAGAAGATCAAGATCAGAGAACAATGCTGGAAATTCTGAAACAGTCAGATGATTTGGTCAGTACCTCAGCTGGCACCCCACTTCCCAAATTTCCACATCATGTCGATGTAATGACATTTGAGGCACGTCAGATTTCTGTCAGATTTTTCTTTCGCTTTCTGTCAAAAATGTCCTTATGCGATTATGAAATTTGATGAAAAAATTGCACCATTTTTTTAAACAAAATATCGAGTTATTTTCAGTTGAAAGCCTTAAATATACGCTAGGGAATACTGTTTCTAATTCCATGGCTTGTTTAGCTCTAGAGTTCTAAGAAATTTTTAACATTCTATCCGGTAAGAATAATTGAATACATTTCTTTGAAAAAGGTTAGTAAAAATGTTACTTCTTATTTTTCTTAGAATGTGGTTTATTGTAGAAATGGAATATGCACAGAAACTTTTAGAATATGTAGACATGGAATATTTCCAAACATTCATCCCCTCCAGAAATTAAAACCTACTGCAAGCCTTTTCCCACAAAAAATATTTAAAATAGAAAAATATTATTTGAATTTTCTAATTAAAATTAAATTATTGATTACAATTAAACATGGAATTTAAATATTTAAAAAATAACTTTTCATTTTTATTTTTTCAATCCTTTATTTTTTTACAAAGGTATAAACTAGGTAATTGGTATTTTTTAAAATTAAAGTCGTACTAGAGCAACACAACGGGCTATTGACGACGTTCCGGGATCAATGCCTTTAGGGAAAGATCCGAGGACAACACCTCGTAATTTTGAACCACGGTCAGATGACCTTTGTAGACTAGTAGCGCGTTTGTTTAATTTAATTTTTTCGTAATTTATGATGACAGTACATGTAGAGAAAATGATAGATGTCAGCTTTATAAATTTATTATAATGAAATTGAACTAAAAACTTATATTTAAAGTCATACATATTGCACAAATTTCTGTTTATAAAAGTAAACAATTAATAAATCCATAATTAAGGTACTTTTAAGGTGAGGAGCTTTAGCAAGCTCTTTCGCTTAATAAATTCGACCACTGAATATGAAAAGGTGTCTGTGATTTAAGTAAGGCCTGCCACCTGCTAGAAATGCTTGAAGGGAGTTATATAAATTGCTTTCATCGCAAGAGCGCTTCGAATTTCGGCAGGGAAGTGCAGCAGACCAAAGAAGGGCACGAAGGTGATGATATGTTTCCGTCCCACTCGTAACGCTATAGCATCATAAACATGAAAACTGTCCATAGTATGCGTGGAGCTAGTCCAACTCCATGGAATAATAGCATTGGAAAGTATTTTTTTAAAATTATTTCAATGGTAAATTTAAACAAGAGTATAAGCATGTTATTTAAACGTCTGGGATCAAGTGGTATAAATACAAAACTTTAAAAAATTACTGGGACAGAGTAAAATTTGGTTCAATATGAACTCTGAATATTAGAGTTGCACTTACCCCACTTCACCCTAATAGACAAACATCATTCATAAACGTAAATTTGTATGCAGTCATATCACACTCGGTCTTGTGAGTCAATTCCTTGGGGTCGGACCCCTTTCATCCATTTTATGGTTTGGCCAGGCCTTCCATGGGTAGGTAAGTAGGTAGTTGAATTTACATCGCACTGGAGCAACACAGCGGCGGTATATTGACGACGGTCCGAAATGAGTTCCGAAGGAAAAGATCTGAGCCGACCTCATAGGAGGGGTAAATATAAAACATCGCCCAAGAATAACTAAATATTTTGTATCAACAAAACACCAACGCAGTCCTGGTTATAGGGACCTGCACCCTTTGGGACAATATTCTTTTGATTGGAAGCGATGCCCCAAAAGATGAGGGATAAAAATTGCGAATATTAAGATAGCATAGATATCTAATATGCCGGATGACTCGACCGCATTCATTAGATCGTTTGACTGCTGAGTCAGAAGACAGGGACGCCGACTGGGAACCCAAATTTTGGCACCCATAATTTTATGATTGTGTCCTGCCATCTCCTCTTCAACCTGAGGAATGAAAATTATAAGTATGAAGATAATATTGGTAAAGGTCTGTATAAACAAAATAGAGTTCTGAAAACAGACATACGAAGCGATTTGGGTTTTACTTGACTCCAATAATTTCTCTTAGCTGGTGTCACTATTATCGGCCCATTGGGAAAGACGATCTGTTCAACGAGCTAAATTACTAGGTCCTCGATATTGTTTCTAATTTCATTTTCCAATTAGATGGATTCTTTTAAATCTCGAAGATCTCCCCTATTTCTTCCTTCATGATATATACATACTGCACGCTAAATTTTAGTTGTGAGTTTTAAAGGAAGGAAGGTTGAAGTTCGCTGCAGTTTTAATGTTATTTAAGTGTTTAAGTTTCATTTACCAAAAACATTTTGTATGAAAGAGTGGCGCAGGGTCTATGTTCACCCAGAAGCCCGGAATCTTTTAATAAAAAACTGAAATTCTAAAAGTATTAGGTGACAAGCCAGGAGCAAAAGCGTCGATTTTTTATAACATAAGACTAATGTTTCTATTTCAACGTCCTTGATTTTCACCACAGCGTCAAACACAAGACAACGTCAAGTAAAGAATGTCGGGAAGGGGGAAAAAGAGAGGTTGGGAACAGAGTATTGCGATGAAAGCAGAAAAAGATCACTTGGATGACTCAAAACTTCATTTGGTTGCTAAAACAAGATTTTATAAGTATTTTCATATTTTTATTCCATCGAAAAACTGTTTTATTACTCTTACTACATGCACATAACCATATATAGACATACATTCAAGTAATAGTATATAAGATTTATCAAAATAAGTCAATATATACATATATTCACAACTATTAAAATAAATAAAAATAGTGAAGCTAAAAGTAATAATTCAATGAATTGGTCACGCCAGCCATCCATCTAAAAAGTGACAGAAGTCGACAAAAATATAACACATAATATTTGCTCTTATGTATAATAAAGGTGAAATTACTTACATAAACCTGATTTTTAATAGCAATTATAATTGAGCGCACGGATGACTTTCGATTTTAACAATGTTTACCATGAGGTAAGAATAAAAAAAGCGTCATATTTTCGTGTTGATCTAAAGTACAGAAATGATTGCAATGATTGACGATGTATGACGAAACACGTAGAAGATGGTTATGTCAGAGCAAAAATACGAATTCACCTTCCTATATTGAAAATAAGTAATTAATTATATATAATTGCGTGATTTTATTTTAAGGTTATTCGTGTTGTTGTGAAATATTCTATGCGCATTATAATACTATACTTTGTTAAGTATTCCTCAAAAGATCAACCATCAATAATTCAATTCAATAACCAAAAAAATAATTGTGTGATTTATTAAAAGATTATTAATGTAGTATTCTGTGTATCGATTGTATAATCTGTTAAGTATTTTCAGAAACGAATAAAACTTTTGTGTGACTGCTAACATATTATAATTAAAGGATTCCACACATTGACACTTTAATTTATTAAGTGCGTTTAAAAAACTCAGAGACTATCTTCAATCATCTTCAATTCTTGAGACGCCAAATGCTTTTCATATAACCGGTGCTCTATTGCAATTAAAATCAACAATACAAATATTTAAAATGCAAGCTATAACGATGCAGAGAAAGCAATCTCATTACATAGCCAACGCTGTGGACAGTGCTCAAAATGAGGGAAATACATAGGAAATAATTACCAACAACAAAACATGCAAGAAAAGAAGGTATTAGTTAAAATTATCGAATGAAACAGCGAAAATCCACTTTATCTAGGGAAAAATACGTGAGACAGTTTGAGCTATTTGTTTATTTTGTATTTATTTGTGCAAGCTAAAATCAATAGACGACGCATAAATTACCCACGTAGACTAAAGAAAGTCACTGCACATATCGAAAGACAGAAGTAGAAAAATACATAAATACTAAATTGATCAAAGGGGTTGGGGATGCAAACTATCAAGTATAAATGAAGATACCGTCCGAAGTGGTAAATGTATTAAAAAAAAATCTAAAGGTAGAGCTGCATAAGATCGTTTCTGAGCGGTGTGTTGGGTATGTATTTGCACTAGAGAGTTTAGAAAAAGAATGTAATAAATTAAATTATTATTGTATTCTCACCAATATATAGACAGTGATGAAAGGAAATTTTTTAATTGTTTCATTTTATTTATTATTGTTTTACGGTAAAAATTACCTTCAAATTTATGAGTATTTTGATCGAACCTTTCATTAAAATTATCACAAATTATTTATCGCTGGCTGCTTTTACCTACAAGTAAATAGGAGCACGAGGAAACTTTCACTGATACAGAAGAGGGAAATACACCCAGGGTAGTTAGATTTCGAACCTGCGCCAGATACAGCGCTGATAGTGTAGTGCAATGGACAAACTCAAGACCAGAAATGTATCTGGTTGACAAAACTGGATCCACGGAACACTCATAAGGGTGCAGAGTATAATTGTGACCAAAGGTGGGCCGACGCCTCATTAAAATTTCAGTAGAAGAGGCATTTTGTGAAACACTCTGGTATACGGAGACTTTTCAACAGAGTTTATTCCGATTTGTGTGCTTTATTTCGTGAATTTTCTTTGAGCGTAACAAGTCACATCCGTTCGAAGCCTTATACATTATATGCATATCTGAGAGCTCCAAATTCGTGTAGCGATGCATGGAGTTGAAAATCTGAGCGGGCATTGACGCCTTGCGCCACAGAAATGATGTTATCGACTGAACTAAACACCGCTCTCTACCACCTAAAAGTGTCATTTCTGGACACACAATGTTTGATACAAAAAATGTTTATGTTGGGCCCATCTACCACCCTTTACAATTTGTCCAGATATTTTCTCAACACCCGTATATCCATCAATAGACTAAATAAAATAGGACCACTCGTCATTTAAAATAAAAACAATATCTCAACGCTCATAACAGAGAAAGAAATCCTCACACAGACATTTTGTTTTGATTAGTCCACTCTAGGATATGTCAAAGTTAGCCTGTGGGTACAAATTTACAAGTATTAACTTTATTTTCGAATGAAATAGACTAACAATCAGGAACAAGGCTAAGAGATTTCAATCTAAAAAAATAACTTACTTAAATGAAATTGCAGGTGGCGTCCTAATTTTCGGGCGTCGTGCGCCGAACAGTAGCATATCCCACAGATCAAAATCCGACATTCTTCCTACACTTGCAATAAAAGAAGTTTACCTATAAACTTCAGAATTTTCATCCGAACTCCTTATTCTTCAGCATGAGTCTGTGATAAAGGGTGGAGTTCCACGTCCGAGTTCGAGTACCCTAGATAAAATAAAAGTGGACGTCAAACAATTATTTATGCATTCTAAAAGGAGGCGAGATAAAAATATCAATTAGGGCGAAACCTATTGACTGCTTGTCTAATAGTCGGATGCGTAAAAAATAGTCTGGACTATGTCCTCCTACGACATAGATTAAGTTTGAATGAATACGAAATTGATTTGTCGTACTATACAAACTGTGTTTATGATTGCAGAAAGAAATAGTTCAGTTTCTTTATTTATAAATTTGTACATATATGTTAGAGAGAAATGTGTAGAATCCGCAGAGGAAGGGAAGGGAGGGGGTCACCGGTACCATGATACCGGGATCTAAGGTCTAAGAGGAAGACAAGGAAAAATGTATATAAAAATTGTACTGTAATGTGCGGTACATTCTTAAATCAGTTTTGTTGGTTCAAAAAGCGTTATATTGTTTCTAAATTTGTAGGTAAAAGGGGTTAGAGAGATATGTGTAGTCTACAGAACCCCACATACGGAAGGGGGGTTCACCAGTACCAAGTTATCTGAACCAGAGGTATAAGAGGGGACAAGGGAAATGCAAAAATATTGTACTGAAATGTGCATTCCGTTTTGTTGATTCAAAAAGTTAAAAATAGTTTCTAAATTTATAGATTAAAGGCTAGATAGATATGTAAAGTCTACAGATCCAAACATACGGAAGGGGGAGGGTTCATCAGTACCATGTTACTTGAACACACACACACACACACACACACACACACACACACACACACACACACAGGTCTAAGAGGGGACAAGGAAATGTTTTAAAAAAAATGCACTCTAATGTGCAATCCGTTTTGTTGGTTCAAAAAGTTATAAATCGTTTCTAATTTTGTAGATAACAGGTTCGAGAGATATGTGTGGGGTCTAGAGAGCCCTTCCACATAGGAGGGAGTCAGCGTTACCATAGTACTTGGACCAGAAGTCTATGAGGGAACAAAAAAAATTGACATAAATAAAATTCAAATCTTGTTTTCTATATTCACTCTTTATTCCTCTGCCCCTTTTGAAACGTTGATACGATTGCATTTGGTTTGTTGCTCTACGGTCCTTTTTTACAATTCTATGTCTAATTAGACCATTGTCTACTATTACATAAAATACACTCAGAATAGTCAGTAAATATAACTCTGCAACTGAAACCTTCCTTGGAGACTGAGAATTGTTTCATAGTCAATAAATATTTATATTGTCATTTTTATGCGTCTTGCTCACAGACAGATTCAATCCGAGGATCGAGTTCTTGGAGACTCCATTGTAAGTAGCAGAACAGAATAATTATATATATATATATATACTTCAGGTAGCAAAAAAGAGTATACGTACATACCACTTCCTTGCGGAAAATACGATAATATTTCTAGATTAAATTGTGGTTTGGAAAGAGGAACGATTATTTCACGGGTCAATAACTGATAATCACCTGTGAATAAATCTGTGAATCATTGTGTTACCTGTGAATCATATGAAAATTACTGAAACCCCTGTGATATTAATATCACATGGATAGTGATATACTCAGAAGAGGGCTATTGAGATTAAAATATAGAATACTATAAATATAAGAACTAAAAATTAAAACGCTACAAATGAATAAAAATCTGCTTTTTCTTCAAATAAAATGATTTTATTATTTTATGAAGTAATTTTCATATATAATTCAATAGTTTGATAAATTAACATTCATTTTGAAGAATGTGTGTGAAAGCAATAATGGATACTTTTTCGACACAACCACATATTTAATTATCTATGTATGATTCGCTATTATCATATTCACTATCTACCTTCAATAGTGAAACACAAGTGAAATTTCAGAAACTTGGTTTGATTGTTTTTTAGTGCTATTTAATGTCATTGATTTTGCAAATATTTGCAGAAAACGATTGAAGAATCGATTCCGTACCTAAACCAATCGAGATGTGTTTACTTTTACCTATTTAGTTTTTTTTTATTTACTTAAATTTAGTGTAGTTCATAACCTATACTAATCAAAAAAAAAAAAAAATTAAAAAAAAAACTTTTTTTTTTTTTTTTAAATACGATACGATCTGAGCTTTGCGTAAAAAAAATTTCATTTTTAACTTGGGCTCCCTCCGAAAAACATACACTACTGCCCTGGTGACAGTACATTCATTCGTTTTAAGACCGTTTTTTTTACAGTCAAGCCAAGCATTTTACGGCACTTATTGCTCTTGTCAACTGCACGAAAACCATCCCATTCCCCCTATTTGAATTCAGCTCTTTTTTTACGACACCTTTTCCAAACACTGTAAGATATAGTCTAAATTCTCGAGAGCTTGAAATAATTAATAGAAATGTGCATACCAAATTTCATTCAAAACTTGAAAAGATGACAAAGATGCATAAATACGTGGAAATATTATGAAGATGATAACAATTAAAAATTCTAAGAAATGTGCTCGAAGCGTCTCAATCACATTCTGCAATTCACTATTTTTTTATCAATTAGTCTTATTCTTATATTTTAATATTTGAAGTACCGATTGAGCCATTTCAGATTGAGTCATGGGATCAGATCTCTCTCCCACCACTTCATTGAGTCCAAATTATACCACCATGGTGCAGTATGTTTTCTAAGTTAAACAAAAAGTTTTAAATCAATTCATTGTATTTATAATAATAAAGCTTACGAATGATAAGTAGGTTGGTCTGGTTTTATGGCGTAAGGACTATATTTGGCTCAGTTGGGGTGCCAAACTTTAAGTAAACACTACAAGTGATAAAAAAATGTATTATGCGAATGATAAGTGTAATGTAATGATAAAAATGTGTGGTGCAAATGATAAAACGTACATTACAAATGATAAAACATACATTACAAATGATAAAACGTACATTACAAATAATAAAACATACATTACAAATGATAAAACATACATTACAAATGATAAAACGTACATTACAAATGATAAAAGTGTGCAATGCAAAAGACACGTGCATTCAGTGCAAGTTAAATATTGAGTACTTAACCCACCAAGTGAACACAGCTCGTAAAATTAAGTTCTAATACAGTTCGAAAATATTCAGTTCTGGGCAGAGCCGAAATTTTTGGACAGCTCAATCCTTAAAATATTTTGTTGCACCAAAACCCATCTGAACTCACTCAGGCGTTAATATTGTTACTGGTTTCCATTAAGGGCCCGCATCTAATAACGGGGTAATTCCTATGCTTTATACTAACCTAGCAATAGGGCCTGCCATATAACTTAGTGCTGGAGCCCTTCTTGTGGATGTTGGGGAGGGCCTAGATGGAATAGGCAACCACTGTTTCGTAATGCAAAAAGAGGTAAAATGAAACATCCAATTTATCCACAAAATGTTTTCTGGAAAACTGACTTGCATTGACAGTCAAGAATCATCGTCCCTTTTGCGAGGTTTATTTTAAAATGTGATGAGAAATCATTAAAATTGAAAAGGTTAATATTCTATTTCTTGAGGACCCTGAATCATGAGACTAAATTCAAATGAATCAATGACCCCTGTTATTTAGTCAATTCCTCCAACAACACCTCATTCAATTTTCCCGAAGCCGCTAAGAAACTACGAAAAGCATACTTACGTGTGGGGCTCCTAGTTAACGATCCACATTCCTATGCTTTATGCTACCCATCTTTCCAACAAAGCCCATACCGAGCGGACTTAACGTTCGTATCTATGCAATTATAAATGTAAGAAACACTGAAACGGAAACTTCAAGCGCATTCTTATTCAAGAGGCGAAATTCCGTCAGAAATCATAAAAAGGTAATTTTATCCACTACATGTATATCTCCGTTGAACTGTAAACGTGATCTATGAAATCTTAGTCGGTTTGGACTGCTCGGAACTTTACTTACGTGACTTGTCGGATTTTCTCGTAAGGGTGTGGTCCTTTTTGTTTCTTATGACTTCTTCCGTCCCTCCCTTACATACCCGAGACAATTATTGATCTCGGGGGCTAACTGAGTTTAAGAGGCAGTCCTCGTCACTGAACAGTGAGAGAGCTCACGAATCGCTTTATGGTAAATAAAGCCCTTTATGAGGGTCTGGGAAAATTAACAGAAGGTGGTTGGGGGAGAAAGAAAAACGCGGAAGTACCAAGCTAATCGTGATTTTCTGACGTGGTCAACACTTCCTTGTTCGGATTGATTTCCTACCTTCTTTTTAATTTGAGCACGATAGATTCCTGTGGCGTGTATTGGAATGAATGTAAAATTAAATTATTATTTATAGCGCTTTTTGGCTGCAAATATTATCTTGGTCGTATCTTAATTTTATACCAATCAATATTTAAAGAAATATTCTCTGATCGGAAAATATTCGTCCAGCATTACTGAAAGAACCTATATGAGAGGGGGGTGATGACATCGGAATTTTGGGGTATTATGTATTCAATTTATTCACACATTTATACCTAATATAGTCTCCGAATGATTTCCTACCGTCTTTAATCTGAGCACGATGGATTTATATGGAGCTTATAGGAATGAATGCAAAATTAAATAATTATTTATAGCGCCTTTGGCTGCAAATAATATCTTAGATGTATCTTAATTTTTGACCAATCTATATTTGAAGAAATATTCGCTGACATGAAAATAGGAAATTATGGTAAATTGGATAAACTTGTTAAACTGTTAACTTGTCAAAAATGATAATAAAGCAGATATAATGAAAGTTACGTGTTATGTTTGACAGATGTTAAAACTGAGATAAGTGACAACTTTCTAAAAAGTTTTAGACAAAAATTCAGACAATTGTAAAATATTTTTTACACACCCAGATAGATTTATAAGTGACAACTTTCTTAAAAGTTTTAGATTATTTCCACACACGCAAGTATATGACACCATTTAATTGGTAAACAAGTTATTATTGGTAAATTGCGCCATAGTTCTATTTAAAGTAATTTTTATCTCCTCAAGTCTTCAAAACAAAATGTGTCTAAATATATACCTGAAGCACGAAAAACATGTTTTTAACCTCCAACACTCGTCTTTGTCACGGCATCGCAAATCGTTAAAATGGGACATTTATAGAACGCTTTCCTTCTAAACGACACCAGCGTTTTTCATTTGTTGTAGTTTAAGAAAATTCCATTTAAACGTTATATATAACTATTTAATTAGCTCTCGTGTTGCAAAACAATGAAAAGACAAAATAAACCAATCATTACTAATAGCATTCTAAGATATAAATATTATAAAATATCTACACAATCTCCCACTCTCTTTATAAACTATCCTGTACAGATTTCAAAATTAAGCTAAATGGATTTTGTGAATTGGACATCTTAATTTAGTCATTCTCCTCCAATAGTCATACTGTAATTAGTCTAGAAATGAATTTTTACTGAAATTTCCAAGATTTTAGAAATTCCTTTTCGTGATGCGTATTTTGGCTATTAAATTAACTTTAATACAAGCTTGATTAATAATTTTGTCTTACATTCTAAATGTAAATTCCTTTTCACAACATTTGGGAGATCATAGCAAGTAAATTTGCTTGGGGTGTATCCCAAAGCTATCTTGTTGTTTAACCCATGTTATATATTTCTATACAATCGTTAAATATATATTGATTTATTTAAAATTTTTAAATGATTTTTTGCAACTATTTAAAAGAGAAATATTGCAAAAGAAACTAAGAAATTATAAAATTTTTAATCTTAATCAAGCAACTCTAAAAAGAAGGGCTTGTTAAAAATAGTGATTTAACTTCTTTTTTAATCGATTAAGTTATTGAAAATGAATAGAATCTATTGATTTTTCTACTTTTTCTTCAATTTTCTTCAGCATCAAAATATTCTATAAATTTGAACCGTCCAGCATTATATCTATTAAATGTTCCTTTTTAATATTTTTGTAAGCATAATTATTTCAAATTTGGATACACGACTATTACAGTTAATTGTCAAGTTTATAATTGGTTCAGCTTCTTTTGTTGGGTTTTTCTTTCTTCATTTTTAAACACAGCACCAACACACATTTTATGAAATAGCAGCGTTCCATTAAGACCTTTGGGGTAAACATCTAAAAATAACCCAATCAACCTTCAATAATACTCAATATCGACAGAGCACAAGCTTTGAGTGGTATAGACTGTCTTTAGAATCCTAGCGGATTAATATCAAATTTCGATCAAACTAAAAAAAAGCATTTCCCTCAATCCAATAAGTCAGATTATATTAAAATTTGCAAATATGTTACAGAAACTCAAAATTTTCGAATGGTAACTCCCACGTTTTCCCGTCTCAAAATGCTCAGCGCATGCGACAACTCTAAAGAGCTTTGAAACGGTACGTGTATCACAAAAAAACGGACGCGTTATGCACGCACAAAAAACAGCTCTGCGAACGGCCAACAATAACACGATCGGGGAGCACGGAGGAAATTTGCAAATGACGGAGGCAAGAGACACCAACCACAGAACGCCGTTCGCCAGATTTTTAGCCAGATCTTCAGTCGGGAGCTCGCACATGCCGACAAAATGACTCTGTGAGCGAATGTTCGTTGGGAATTGCTATTATCAAAATGGGATAAATGCCGCAGAAGCCTTGCGTGTTTACCGTCGAAACTATCGCCAAATACGTGGCCCATGAACCTCACAAGCTCTGCGTGATTTAGCGAAGAAATTCGAAGAAACTGGTTGCACTTGTGATAGACCACGATCCGGACGACCAACTGTTCCTGAGGACGTCGTTACGGAAGTGCATCACATAGTGACTTCAGGACACATGCAAACTGCAAGAGGTACAGCTCGTGTATTGGATATACCGAAAACAACGGTCCTAAAGCTACTGCGATCTGTAGTTCGAATGTTTCCATACCGGTACCAGTGCGTCCAGATGTTGCACGCGGGGGAACATCAACAACGTAACGCAAATGAATTTCTTATCCGATATGACGGGGATAACGACTGGCCTCTTCGCATATTATGTACGGAAGAGGCGCAATTCACATTAACTGGCAACGTCAACACAGTAAATTGTGTGCACTGGGCTGACACGAATCCGCACGCTGTGGCACCAGTACCTTAAAACGACGCCAAAGTTACTGTGTGGTGCGGCATTGCAGGCACGATTGTTCTCGGCCCTTACTTCTTTGAGGAAGCGACACCAACGGGTTTTGTAACATGCTCTATGCTGCAAAATTACATCGTACCAGAATTGCTGCAGCGAAATGTACTGAATGACATCGTTTGGATGCAAGATG